>OU343054.1:4091869-4585495 GCA_910593695.2 Ocypus olens
AAATCAAAATTAAAAAAAAAAACAAAATCAAAATTAAAATTAAAATCGAAATTAAAGTTACAATTACAATTGGAAAAAAAATTAAAATCTGTATTAAACAGGGTAAACAAAATATTATCATGAATCGCGTTCTGTGAATTAAAGCGCGAATTAGCGTGTTTAATATCCATATTAAACACGCAGATGCGTTCAATGTTTCTATTTTACTATATTTTGCGAAAAAGGTAGAAACATGAATACATATATATATTTCCTATTAATTGCTATCAAAATAAAAAAATAATAATAATTTCCAGGGGGCGCTAAGTAATATTTTTTCTGGAAAGGGGGCGGTAGGGCAAAGAAGTTTGGGAACCACAGCCCTAGCCCATGCACCTTGAGAGCTTTTCAAACGCTGGTAGCAAAATTTGAAGAAAGTGGTTCTGTTATGGATAAAAACAAATCAGAAAGACCCCGTGTTGCAACATATGTTGTAGTTGCTGAAGTTTTATAAGAAAAGCAAAATTTAGCAAATGAAAACAAATATGGAACATCTAGTGTCAATAAAAAAGCAGGCCATTTGGAGATGGGTAACACCATAGTATTGGGCATTTTTCGAAATGTATCCATAACCCCATTTTTGTCTACACATACCGTGTGTTCAATAAAAAACGCCCAACGTCGCAACTCTGTTATTTATTGACCGATTTGAATGAACTAAAAAATAAAGTCAATGCCTGTTTAAATCCTATAAAATGACGGTAATTATATATTTTTTCAAAATCAACTTCATTTCCAAATGATACACAACTTTAAATTTTTAAATGGCTTCATACACTTTTTTAATTTTATAATATGCCCGTTATGTTGGTTTTAAGTCAATATTTATGCCAGAAAAAGATAATAATAAATCTTGTTCACATGACTGTTTTTGGTAATAAATGCAGTGTGCCTTGAAAAAAATTCTAATCGACAAATGTCATTTATTGTATAAGTAATGTCAACCATTTTTTATTAGTGTGTGTTTCAGACATAATCATGAACAATGGCGAATGAACAGACATGTTACACATTTATTTTCTATGTAATAGAAATAGAAAGCTGCGGTACGAATTTATCATCTACGGTTTTCAGAGCGGCGAATACCAGAACCTAAATTTAGAAGGAAATTTGAAACGATATGGAGCCTTTAAAAAGTCGAAGACAGTGGATCGACAATTTCATTCCATCCCATGGATTGGTCATCGGCATTTATGCCTTTATGTATGATTTTTTTAACGAATATCATTATTACAGCAAAAACAAGCCATAAAAATCAATAAAGAAATTTACAGTCCCGAAGTAATTAACCAGCGCCAACGCACCCCATCCCTCATTCATCGCATATTCTTCATTAGCATAGAAGTCTTAATTGTAAACTGTAATACTATAGTTATCATTTACCTGATGAAGCCACTGTGTAATGAACCAATTGACCGACGAGAAGTTAGCCATGAATTTCCAACGATTTTTTTTTCATGGCTAACTTCTTGTCGGCAAACAATTGTCGTAGAGCAATAAAAACATTTTGAAACCTTACAACTGCGTCGGTGTTTTATTACTAATGTAATTTAAAATATTATACTCTATACTATACGATTATACAGGGTGTTTCAGAGCTCTGGGAACGGTCAATCATGTGCTTATTTTTCAAAATTTCGAAAAATGTTTTATACAAAAGTTGTGTTACTTGTATAAAACATTTTTCGAAATTTTGAAAAATAAGCACGTGATTGACCGCTCCCAGAGCTCTGAAACACCCTGTATATTTTCCGAAAATCGAGATCGACCAGTTATCGATAAAGAATTTCTTATTCTCCAACACATTTTTTTTTAATATTCAATAAGAGTAAGCAAAAAATGTGTTTGAGTGGGTAGTGATAAATGAACAAACAAATACTTACCAGATATTTTAATGCGGAAAGGATATATGTTTTTAAGAATATATTAGCATAATACAATGAAATTTTTAGTAATTGTTTTATTAACATAATATATAGTATTCAACGTTTCAATAAACATTAAAAAATGCCGGGTATACCACAAAACAGCCACCCCTACATTTTTTTTTTATTATTTCAGATATCAATTTGAATTTTGAATTTGTTAGGGTTATATTAAAATAAAATTTGTCATTAGTGTCCATCTAAAAACTTTATTTGCACTTTCAGTTTTACTGCA
This sequence comes from Ocypus olens, assembly GCA_910593695.2. NCBI lineage: Eukaryota > Metazoa > Arthropoda > Insecta > Coleoptera > Staphylinidae > Ocypus > Ocypus olens. Next base: position 4,094,069 of record OU343054.1, read on the forward strand.
TTATGTTTTATTAAACAAACCATTGATTTGTACATATCTAAAAACACGTCCTGAATCCGAAAATATAAAATATATACAGGATGTTTAAATTATGATTCAATTTAAAAATTCAAAATTGATGTCACTTCCAACTAAAGTTTTTGCATAAACATTGTACTCAAATTTGTATTAAGTATAACCTTACTAAATTTCAAATTGTTATCTCAAGTAATAAAAAAATGTAGCGGTGAGCCTGTTTTTTGCTACACCCTGAATAATAAGAAAATAAATCATCTTGTATAAAGTATATAAAATACAACTGAATACACTTATCTAATTTTCTGAGTAATTAATTACACATTAATCTAAATTCAAAGATTTGAAGGTACCTTCCACTCCAAATTGTTCATTCTTTACAACATCTCCGATACGCAGTGCCTCATTGGACATGCGCATGGTCTGCTTGAGAATTCTGTCTCTGTTGGCTACCAAAGCATCTCCTAGTTGATCTAGAAAGAGAAAATAAGTACGGCTGATTAATTATAGGTGACATATTCTTCCTAATCATTTTTGGAGGATTATTATTGACGTCCATCAGTTTTATACAGTATATTTTTTATCGTGGCCAATAGGATTTTACACGCTAAAAATTATACCTTGTGTTAATGTATACTAAAATTTTGTAGGAAATTTTAATTAGTAATAAATCAATTATTTTTCTACATGATGCACTTAATTAGAATAATTCAAACAAGTTTTATTCCATTAAAAAAATGAAAGTATTGTAATAACACAAATTTCTTTTGTATCATTCAATATCCGGCGTGGCACTAGCCAGGGAAGTAGTTGTTTCAATAAGTTATTTGTTCATAGTCTTAGTAAGACTTAATTTTGCTTGCAGAGTTACGAACAGGTTGAATATTTATATATTCAGGCTATATTTCGTTTTTTGAATTTATGAAAGTATTTCATATAAATAATTGAGCAAAAATAATCAAAGTACCTTGAATTTAACAAATGTCAGTTTGATTAGTGAGGCAAGTAATCAAACGAATTTATACCAGAAAATGTCTCTTTATACTGCTGAAGAAGGGTGGAATTTGTAATGGCAATTATAAGAGGTTTGTCCAGCAGGGAAATAGTTGTATTTTTCTACAAGAAGTCAGGGAATTTTTATTTTAGGGAAATGGTTGACAATTTTTCTGCAGCGTATTGCGATTGTTTGGTTTCGAGCAAAAGCACTTTTTAATGGAATAAAACATGTTTATATTATTCTAATTAAATATAGAAAAATAATTGATTTATATTACTAACCAAAATTTGCTTCAAAATTATATGACAAATTATACATTAACACAAGGTATAATTTTTAGCATGTAAAATTCAATGGCCAACGATAAAAAAAAACATACTGTATACATGTATGCTATCGACGGACACCATAATAATATTGTAATTCCCTTCTCTTCAAAAATTATCTATAATTTTGTAATTTGTTTAATTTCAGTTTTTCTTCATCCCAAAATTTCTATTCTTAGCGACGCCACTGAAGTTTTGCTAGTCACTTCATTTTTTAACCTTTGCTTTGACTATTTTCTACTGTTTGATCTCATTGTATCTTCTAAACTTTATTATTCATTCTTTCAATTCTAGAGTTATTGTAACACAGATCACTTTTATCGATAGTTTGTTGGTACTCTGTCATTGCTCAAATAAAAGAAGTCATAACGTTATCGAAGTTTTTTAGGTTATTCTACTGCATTTGCAATGCTTGGCTGAAAAAAATGCACCAGCGAAATCCGCCCTTGATTTTGTTCAATATTGTTTTTGTGAGTGAATCTGCATTGTTAGATTGTTAACATTATCATTTTATTTCAAGTGTGCGGTGATGAAACCAGGTCTTATCAAAAGTAATAAATTCGCGCATAAAATGGTTTGGTTTTACTGAAAATTGCTGGAAAATTTATTTTTATTACCAACCTAATTCCATTTTTTCATAATAACATAATAATCAAGCTGGTATATTTAGGCCTTCAGCCAATTTCTTTTGTTTTCAATGTTTTTCCTTTTGATACACGCCAACGTACGGTCTTGTAGAGACATATCATATATCTGTTATTGATGTTTTCAGCCATGGCTGCCGTTAATATCAATAAACCTTTTGAATAATTATGCTTGAAAAACTTACCATGGATTTTTTTGGTATCTAGCTCACCGCCTAATTCTTTTATAAGACATTCCTTCGGTATGTCCTCGTACAATGATTCTAAACTGTCATGTACTTTAATCTAAAATAAATACAAAGGTAATAATCTGCAAATTTTATAAAACATGATGGTTCGTGGGAATTCTGGTTAAGGAAGTGCGGGTGATAGTGGGAAGTCAACTAGGGCATTCCTCGACAACCGATTTATGAAATATATGGGGCATTCCACGAGAGAAATTTTTTCGAAATGTAATGACTACGCCAAAATATTCGTCTACTTGTCCTTAAACATCGTGAATTTTTTCAATTTTTTTCGCTCGCGTTCCCGAGATATCCACGAATCAATATAGAAAAATCCAGGTTTTTATCCATTTTTCTCAGACGTTCATGTGAAAATTACTTTGAATAGAAAAATTACTTATGAAAGATTCATCATAACCAAAGTTGCTCGGCTTGCATAGACGAACAAGATCCCGAGATGGAATTATTTTTTGGGGCGAACATATAACCTAAAAATTGCGTTTTTCCGGAAAATTCGAGGAAAACCTATTTTCGCCCATTTGAAAATTATTCATCTTGCTCCGAAAACTTAGATAAATGTAAAATCACTGAATAAAACACTTACTATGTTTTTTACCACAATTTATTTGATGTATGTACAAATATTTTATATACATACATATCACGACTTAAGTTTCGACGTTTTACTGTCATTATCAAGTGAAACAATTAATGGAAGACGTTACATTTATATCGGTACGAAAATTGAACAGGTGCAAAAACATTATTAAGAGATTAAAGAATTTTGAAAAGCGGTGAGTACATTAGATCGGTCTGCTCGTTCAACAGATTAACGAGGGGATTATTGCTAAGTCTGAAAATTTCGGCGGATTCAAGGAAGTTAAGCTTTGTACCTTTTTTACAGTTGTGTAAAATTTTCCTGTTTTGGATTTCGGGGAATGAATGTTTACATTCTAAAGAATGGTTAGAGAATGAACTGGAATTTTGATTTAATCTAAAAAACATAGTAAGTGTTTTATTCAGTGATTTTATAATGAATTACCACGTAGTAACGGTCACAACCATCACCATGATTAGATAAATGTGTCTAAAATAATATGACAAATTTTCAGAGTGGTTCTCGACAAGCATCATACGTAATATCAAAAATAGCCATAAAAAAAGAGGCAAAATATTGAATAATTCGGGAAAATAAAACATGACAATGCAACATGACAATGCATCATGTATCCCGGATGTTTCCAAGGTTATTTCCCATGAAAAATATGCCTCAAATGTAAGGCAGAGATCCCCGTAAACCCACTTTAGCCCTCGAGACATACATTTTTTACATAGATTTTCATATATAACCTAGATACCTAACTCAATTCGCAAAAGTGAAGCCTTGGCAGCCATTTGCAGGAAAGGTGAAAAGTGTAAACAATCTGTTTTATTTACGTGTGACAATTGAAAAGTGCTTTATACAATTCATAATTGTAGTTGTAATCATATAAACGATATTGTGATATAAGGTATATAGTTTTAAAGTGATTTAATTAATTGGAGTTATTGAGAACAATTATTCAGTAACTTAACCTCAAAATGCCTGCTTCTTGTTCAGCATCTGGCTGTAAGAATACCTTTAAAACTGGAGGACCGTTGCAGTTTTTTGGGTAAGGATTAATACTTGTAGCAATAAAATGTAAAGGTTAATATGTAAGTGTCTATGTATATAGAATGGGTATTAGTTATAATAATTTGTATTCGGAATAAAACACTTTTAACTTTGTTATAGCACCATATTTATAATTTATGACTATAATTTCGACTATTTACTAGTCATTTTCATAATTTATGTTTGAAAATTATTGGCGAATAGTCGGTACTATAGCCACAAATTATAAATATAATGGTAAAACAAAGTTTATAGTGTTTTATTTAAAATTACAATCAAGATGTATGGATCGTTTGAATAGAGAAGAATGGCAGGCTGCATAATATTGTAATGGTTGCTTGTTGCCAGTGCCGTATGGATTTCAAGAAAATTTACTAATTGGGAAGGCCAAATATAATGCGAAGGCCTTAAAAGGCGAAGGTGGGTAACTCATTAGTGAGTCGATTAAAAGAGTTGTGGTATCAATCCAGTTTCTGTTGGTACGCAGGGGTTCTTCTCTATTCAAGCGATTTATACCACAAAGTAATCGCCTCCAACATTAAACATATTATTAATTTTAGATTTCCTTTAAAAAACGACGAGATATTAAAATGTTGGGTTAGAAATCTAAGAAGAAACAATTTTACACCAACAAAAGCAAGCAAACTTTGCAGCGATCACTTCAAAGAAAGTGATTACTTGGTTAGGCCGGGAACATATATAAGGAGATTGAGACCAGATGCAGTCCCTAGCATATTTAGCGCTTTTCCAAGTTATTTGGAGGGTAAAGGAAGCATCCAAATGGTTTTAAAAAATGAAACTTTAGGGTACTCTAATATCGAAGAACCTATGGAAGTTGATCTTTCAATAGAAAGTACCAGCAGTAGTACTTCAGTATCACAGCAAGATGTCAATGTGGAATTAGGACAACAAATTAGTGTGCAAAGCAAAATAGAGAAGGAGGTACAAACTGATGTTAGTTTTGAATTGGAACAACAAAGGAGTGTGCCAAGCAAAACAGACAAGGCCGTACAAAGTGAAGAATATACGATTGAAAAAAAATTGAAACTAAAAATTAGAACTTTACAACAGAAAGTTAGACGACGCAATCAGAAAATTACAAATTTTAAAGATATGATTAAGACTCTGAGAAATAAAGGCATTTTGCAACAAGAAGCGGAAAATTTACTGACACAACAATTCAAAGGTACGACGCTTGATATATTCAAAAATCAATCTAAAAATTCTGGAAGAAATGCCAAGGGTTTTAGATATACACAACAAATGAAACAGTTTGCTTTAACAATATACATTATCATTCACCTAAGGCGTATGAATTTTGGTTGGTGTTGGTAAATTAGTGCATGTTAAATTTGTTTATTTTAAAGTTAATTTTGTTATTTTTATTGTCTCCATTTTTCCAGGAGCATCCTTTACTTGCCACATAGGTCATCCCTTGCCAATTGGACATCATCAGTAAATGCAGAACCTGGATTTTTTAAAGAAGTTTTTGCAGCATTTTGTGATTTTGATTTAGCAGATCGTGATTGTAACCTAGTTGTAGATAGTATGGCAATACGAAAACAATTAATTTGGGATGGAAAGTTAGGCAAATTTATAGGTCATTGTGACCTATTGTGAAAATTTTAGTCTTGAAAGCGATGAAAATCTAGGGACCGAGGCTCTCGTTTTTATGTTAGTTTGCTTGAATGGGAAGTGGAAATGGCCTATAGGTTATTTTATTCAAACTAAGTGTGATGCTTCAATACAGGCTGAATTAATCAAAACTGCTATTATGCTAGCCAGTGATGCGGGGTTAAAAATTTGGGGCGTTACCTGTGATGGAACTGCTACTAATTTTTCAAGTTTTCAATTTTTAGGTTGCAATATATATGGGGAATATAAAACCATTAAAAATTATTTTAGGCATCCTAATAGAGACCAGGAAATTTGTTTTATACCTGATGCTTGTCATATGGTAAAATTAGCACGTAATCCCCTAGGGACATACCAATGTTTTAAAAGTAATGAAGGTCTTGTGGAATGGCGTTTCATTGAAAATTTAAATAAATTTCAAGAAAGTATGGGCCTTAAACTTGCCAACAAATTAAGCAAGACCCATATTGATTGAAAAAAAAATGTTATGAAGGTGAAATTAGCTGCCCAAACTTTTAGTTCCTCTACGGCTGATGCCCTTGAATTTTTAAATCAATTAGGTTTTGAACAATTTAAAAATTGTGAAGAGACTGTTAAATTTATTAGATGCAGACAGGTTATTTGATTTTTTAAATAGTCGTAGTCCATTTGGAAAAGGTTATAAGAAACCTGTCTACGCAAATAATATAACATTTTTGGAGAATACTATAATACCTCTCATCGAATATTTGTACTCTTTAAAAGACAGCGAAGATAATTTTTTATATAAAGGAAGGCGAAGAACCTTCATTATCGGTTTTGGTACAGCAGTTTCATCTGTATTTCAAATATCAAGAAACCTGTTACCTGATAACCCTAATTACAAGTACTTACTTACATACAAACTTTCGCAAGACCATGTTGAATTGTTGTTTTGTCGTATTAGAAAAAGGTTTGGATTTAACAATAATCCAAATGTTCTACAGTTCAAAACAGCAATGAAGCAAATTCTTTTAAAAAATAGTATACAGCCTTCTGCTGCTGCGAATTGTGTAGCATTTGATAATAATTCAGTAGGATGTGTCTCCTGAGGAGATATGTTCTAATGAAGAAGATCTTAAAATTTTTTGTGAGTTATATTTTCAAGAAAACAACAGTTCATTAACGCAGGTGAAGGAAAGTATACTATATTATGTTGGCGGATATATAATTAGAGGGCTTCTAAAAAAAAATTCTTGCACTTCGTGTGCTGAAAATATATTATGCTTGCAATCGGAGCATAATTATGCTCACAAATATAAATTTTCCGTACTAACGGATTTCAAAAACCGAGGAGGATTAATATCACCTTCGGAAAGTGTATTCAAAATAATTAAAGCCACCGAAATTGAAATTAATATTGTAACAAATAATTCAAAGACTACTTTAATTAGAAACGTTGAAAGGAAAATAATAAATTTTGTAATTAATCAATTTGCTACGCAGAAAAATATTTTTCCTAATTTATATTGTGAAATTTCATTAGAAAACAATCATAAAATTGATTTAATTGTATATATTTCTAAACATTACATAAAAATTAGGTTGCATGGTATAGCAAAGTGGACAAATGAACATAATTTAAAAGTTAGTAAAAGGCATAAATTAAATAAACTTGTATTATTTTCAAACCAATAAATAATTTATAGTGTGTTAAGTATTTTAGGAATAGAAATTTATTTAATAACGATTTATTTGTGTTTACAATATCATATCTAGTATTATTTTAACACCTCGTATTCAAATTTTCCCTCCATATTTCCTTTACTACAAATGGCCGCCATGCGACCTTGAGGCTTCACTTTCCAAGCAGCTTGCAAGCGGGAGTTAGATATCTAGGTTATATATGAAAATCTATGATTTTTTATGACTATTTTTGATATTGCGTCTGATGCTTGTCGAGAACCACTCTGAAAAGGACTCCTCACAAATCAAATGGAAATTGACCAAATTTTGGATGTTGGACCTTTCGGTGTCCAGATCAAAAGTCTCCACGGACACAAAGCTCGAAAATCTTCCCTACAAGCAGTACCCAGCTCCAAAGGTTAGAGACCGGTCATCCCCGATTTTCGCTGATTTTACCTCTCCCCTTGCATTATCGGTATATTTATAAGATAATCGGCCAATTGTGTGATTTTTACCATGACTTCGATTTTTCGATGACTTCTAACAAACGTTATGGGATTAATTGTCACTATAAATACAAGTTCCAAATAGTGTGTAGATGTACGAAACCGGACCGGTAGATAGGGCGGACTGATGATTCCCAACAAGGATGAAACGGTCGTATCCGTCTTCTGCCTGTTTCGTGCATCTACACACTATTTAATTTTTGACCTGCACGCCGATAGCACATACACCGTTTGAACATTATTCAATAGAGGTCGCTGAACCACATCCAATATGTATATATATTCCGATTATCTTATAAATATCCCGAAAATGCAAGGGGAGAGGTAAAATCAGCGAAAATCGGGGATTACCGGTCTCTAACCTTCGGAGCTGAGTACTGTTTGCAGGGAAGATTTTTGAGCTTTGTGCCCGTGGAGACTTTTGATCTGGACACCGAAAGGAACAACATATCCAAAATTTGGTCAATTTCACCGAAAGCCAATTTCCATTTGATTTGTGAAGGGTCCTTTGTCAGGTTATTCACATTAATCTTAGTTTTCGAACCAAGATGAGCCATTTTTGAATGGGCGAAAATAGGTTTTCCCCGAATTTTCCGAAAAAAAACGCAATTTTTAGGTTATATTTTCGCCCAAAAAAAATCTACCTCTTGATCTTATTCTTCTATCCAAGCCGAGCAACTTTGGTCCTCATGAATTTTTTTATGAAAACGCGTACATTTAAAGTTATTTTTACATGAACGTCTGAGAAAATGGACAAAAACCTGGATTTTCGTGGATATCTCGGGAACGCGAGCAAAAAAAAATCTGAAAAAATTCACAGTGTTTAGGGACAAGTAGACGAACATTTTGAAGTAGTCAGGAGGCCAACTTTCATTTCGAAAAAAAATCTCTGGCGGAATGCTCCATATAATATATATTTTAAACTTTATTAATAAATGAACAATAAAAGGCAAATACAACGTCTACGGACTTTCTCCGTTAGAAAAATGTTCCGAGCCCACAAGACTTGGGATCCAGCAGGCAGACGCTCTACCCACTACACCACCAAGTCCCCCTTAAACAAATTTAAGCATCTGACTTACGATTACGATTTTATTAAACTGCTAAAATTTTATAGATACATACCTTAGAAAATGTTTTTGGTCCACAGGCCAATTTCATCATGTCAACTAAAGTCCCCATAAAACTGGGTGCATTCACATAATGCATACCGGACAATCTTCCAGTAAATGCCTCCTGTAATAAGTATGTACATTATTTAATACTTGAGACAACTCTTGATTAAATTAGTGAGAGAGAGAGAGAGAAAGAGAGAGAGAGAGAGAGAGAGAGAATATATTTATTGAGACACTTTTACAAATGGCCTCAACAGGCAATTGACCAGAGGTCTTTCAGCCTTTAAATTAGTGAATTTATTAATTTCCTATTTATTCTCTGATGTGGTAAAATGAGATAATACTTTTCATTATTATTATTATTATTTTTTTAATTTATTTATTGATGGACATTAACCTTTTTACAAGAAAATTTTAAAATAAAGAATTAACTGTACCTTGTTCAATAAGAAGTATTTCGTAAAAACGTTGACGTTAAATGTTTTCAAAATATTGAGTCCAAAATCCGTACAATCGAAAACCATCCGATAGCCAACGGGATAATCGACGTTTTGTTGTAATTCCAAAACAAGGAAGGTGTACACAACTCCTGCGTACAGCGTGAATAGATGTGAATCTTCCGTGAACCTCCACGTCAATACCCGATCTTTTCCAGGGGTTAATTTTGGGCTTGGAGCCATTAAACTAAAAAAATTTAAAGAGGAATTAATAAATAGACTTTACTTGTTTAAACCGCAACTAATTAAAAAGATGTGAAGAGGAAAGTTGCGACCATGACAATCAATAAATAAATAAAACTACTTATAATAAAAGAAATAAAGCATAGTGCAATTTATTAATAAAAAATGGTGATGTGGCCATCATATTACTTTCTCCGACTTGATGGTATCATAGCCATTTATATTTACATTTTATGGTTTATTTTCAATTAAGATCATATTTTAAATGTACATCGAGCGTTTTATAGAATCGGATGAAATTGACGTTTTAAAACGTAAAACATGAAAATGATCAATTTTACTTCAAATACTAATAGACAGTTTACTCAAAAACTAAAGAGATTTCCAAAAATCTTATTTTTTATGAGTTGTTCATTTTAGCAATCTCTACAATTATTATTCATTTAAAGGGGAATGTTAAACCCCGTTTTTTTACCTGCCGCAACGGAAAAAAACTTATTTAACCCTACAGAGAATACGTTGGGCCTGAGAGGCCCACGAGCCGTATTCACCGGTGTTATGGTATTTCAAACCCATAAATGATGAAAACATAAGTTAGACCGCGGAAAAGTCAGGGGACAACTTTTGAGGATCTATCAAAGATCAAAAATTCAGGATAGTTTTTATCGTTTTTCTCTGAAACTATCAATGATACAAAAAAATGTTTGGAGGGGAACATAATATAGTGACATAGTGACCTTGGTTTGACCTTGTGACATCTACGTAAGGTCAGGTGAAATTCAAAGTGCGCGCTGTATATCAAAAACTAATAGAGCAATTGATATGACACTTTGAACATACGTCTTATTTGATAATCCGAAGAACTGAAAAGCTTTTGGTAAAATTTCGTACACCGGAAGTGGGTGTTTACCTTAACTGTTTTTTTTGTTTTTTGCCAATATTTTCTTAAATATGAAAAATATCACAAAAACATTGAAGACAATAAAGAAATGAGATTATTTTGTTTAAAAACATTTTTCATAAAATCATTGTTATTCGAGAAAAAAACATTATTATTTTTTTTTTCATTTTAGTGATAACACCAGAAACACGTAGAAACTTAAATTATTTCTTTTTAATTCAGTTTACTTACATTTGCTAAAATTATCTTAATTTTAATTTAATTAAACAATTATCTGACGAATGTAATCAATTATTGTGCTGACACGAATAAACTTACTTACTTACTTTGAATATTATCATTACTTAAAACGACTTCCTGCATAACATGGAATTCATGTTGAAGGTCAGCTACTATTTTAAAATAATTTGTACTTTGGATCATTTGAACATGTTTGTGGTAAGAAAATATATTTAACCTTTTCAGAGACAAATTAATTTTTAAAATTTCAAATCTTTCGAGAAACAATTGGTTTCTTGTCAGCTAAATTGTACAGCATAGAGGGCCGTGGAAATGCTTAAAATATAATGGTGGTAATACGCTAAATATTTCTGCCCATTTTTTTTTAAATATACACATATTTTCTTGTGTCCCTGAAGAGGTTAATTTATAAATTGCCAATGGTCGCAGCCATCTTCATGATTCACTTTTTGGTGGATGAATAGTAACAATCAAAATGGTAACCAGTTTTTACATTAAACAAACAAGTTACTATTGAAGAAAATATAGTTTGCTCATTGTGTAAATGTTTGTTTTATGATTATTTCATGAAGACTCACCACGATTGCCTCAGGTTCCTTATAAATTCAGAAGTTGGATCAAATTTTTCAAAAATATCTCTATGAATTCCCCTCACAGTATAACAGCTGTCTATCTTGTTTTTTGTTTGTTCTATGCGAAATTTATTCCCGAGTAGGAATCTTTCAAGGCGATCGTCATCTGCAAATAATAAAGGGGTTATGCCAGGAAGATTTTTGGGAATGTTTTTTGCATAAAATACAAAACTTGTTTCAAATTGAGTCAACCTCTGTGGTAGCATGTATTTTGATGAATGTAACGTACATTTTTAAGAAACATTAGTAAATACAGAAGACACGGCCATCCTCCCGAAAAATGGTGAGAAAAATAGGTTTTGCGATGATCACTGGATTTGTATTATGAGAAATCAAAAACTTAAAAAGATTTCTTTAACTCATTAAAGTTTGTGGTGATTGAATGGACAGTTTGACGAAATATTGATCTGGGGCAAAATGGCGGGCGTTTAAAGTTAAATTTTTTATTTTACTTGAAAATATCGCTCATTATATGTCAAAAAAATAAAAACTATACGAAAAAGAAATTCTTTCATTCAATCACTCTCGAATAAACGTACCAAGTTTAAAAGAAAAATGGTGCAGCAATTTTCAATGACACCGAGTTTGAAATTGCGGTTTGCACGGTTAAACTGTAACTCCGTCAATTTTAATCGGAATACCTCCAGTTTTTCAGGTAATATTCTCCCCATGTTGTGATTACTGAAAATGTCAAAATCCAAAAATCGATTTTTTGATATTTCTGACTAGGCCTTAATGATCTGGCTTATAAAAAGTTACATTATCTTTTTATAGATATACTGGGTGGAAACTTTAACTGGAACAAATTCGGTATTTATGAAATGAGAAGTTCCAGAAAAAAAATCCTCGGACACATCGATTTTTTGGTTTTTATTGCGCACTTTTTAGCGTCTTTAAAAATAGTATGACATCACTAGTCTTTCACGTATGACGTCGTAGACATTTTTTTGAAAAGAAAACCATTTTTTTTATTTTACAAAATTTGCACCTCTTTTTATTCTCTCGACTGTATTTTATATTTTGCTTTTTTTTGTTTTTTTTTTAATTTCATTTATTTTACGGAAATCTCCTTTACAATTTACAATCAACAAATTCCGTATTCATTTACATATAAAAAATTTAAATACAAACAAAAGAGAAAAAATGTATTTTAGAAATTAAATTAATTTAATAAATTATTATTGAGGAAATGAAACAAATTCCACCAGAAATGTTTCAAAATGTAAGAGATGAGTTTTATCTCCGATTGGCTTTTTGCCAAGAGAGCAACGGTGCTCATTTCGAACATTTGATACATTAAATAAGTTAAAAAAACATTTTTTTCGATTTCTGAAATAAAAAAACAAAAAAAACAAACTATTTTTACACAGTCGTAAGGAGAATAAAAAGAGCTACAAATTTAGTGAAATAATTAAAAATAGTTTTCATTTTAAAAAAATGTCTTTGACGTCATACGTGAAAGACTAGTGACATCGTAATATTTTTAAAGACGCTAAAAAGTGCCGAATAAAAAACAAAAATCGACCTGTCCGAGGATTTTGTTGTGGTACATCTGATTTCATAAATACCGAATTTATTCCAGTTGAAGTTTCTACCCTGTATAAAATATAATCACAGAATACAAAGATTGAAAACGAGAATATTTATATTCCAATAGTAATTTCCGTTTCCCGTTAAGTCTCTAACTGCACTGATGAGACCTGAAAGGTCAAAACTGGTACCTAGGTGCACTGATGGGGAAACAATATTTGATCAATATATTTTATACTTTTTGAAAACACCAAATTCGCTACATTTTGAAATTCAAATAACACTTTCAGAAGCTAAGCAATTTAACAAGATCAAAAAGAGATTTTGTTGACGGTGAATTTGGAAAATTTCAGATTTTGGGCAAATAATTAGTTCTGAAATTAGGCTATTTTGCAAAATCAAAAACGTTATTTTGTTAGCTTGAGAATTTAGAATTTTGGCAATTTTGTTTAACTGAACATTGAATATTTCTCAATACTTAACTCTTAAAATAAAATATGTTTTCTACATTTGAACAGATAAATGATCATAATCAAAAACACGTTATATACTTCAGCTATATTTAAAAACACGATTTTGTTGACTTGAAACATGGAAAATTTCAAATTTGATGACATGAATCTTAATTTTTTTTTTTAAACTCACTACATTCTCTACATTTTAGCGTATAAGTCATCATAATAAAAAAAATCTTTCATCACCTCGGTTATTTAAAAATCAGAAACGGAATTTTGTTATCGTTGAAACTTAATTTATATATCTTTACATTTTAAATTTGAAAAAAATCACAACTTCCGTACAAAGTCATTCTAATTGAGAAAACGAATTAATTCTGTTAAATGTAATGATATATATGTAAACTGGTTAATTCTCAGAATTTTCCGAATGCATTGTCTGTTCTTTCACATTTCTAAACTTCTTTTTTTTTGCTTTTTTACATCTTTAATTAAAAAAAAAATCTTAAAAAGTGATTCAAATTAAAAATATTAATGAATCCTGTTAAGTCAATCATACATCTGTAAATTGAAAGGTTTCTGGAATTTTCAGAGCACCCTGTATATTTTTCCACATTGTTAAACCTCAACCGAGTTATTGTATTTTAGCATCATTAATTTTGAAAAATCACAACTATCTTAAAAAGTGGTTCAAATTGAGAAAACAAATGAATTGTGCTAAATCAATGATACATCTGTAAATTGGCAAGTTCTCGGAATTTTCTGAGCACCCTGTATATATAAATATCTTTATTAATAGTAATTTATACAATTTAAGATATTACTATAATTTTAAGATTTTGCATATTTTTCAATCAAAAATCATAACGGGATTCGAATTAAAAAAAAACAAATTAATTATGCTAAATCTGTAGATCAGCATGATGTTCTCTGAATGTTCTAAGCAATCTGTATATTTTTTCCAGGTTTCTTCGATTTTGAAAAATTTACTTTACTCGTCATGAATATTTATTAGTATTTTTTAATTTTTTAAGTTTATTACATTTTAACATATGAATCATTAATTCAAAAACTTTGAACATAAGTCTTATTTGATAGTCCAAAGAACTGAAAAGCTTTTGGTAAAATTTCGTACACCGGAAGTAAGTGTTTACTTAACTAATTTTTTCAATATTTTTAAAATACGAAAAATATCACAAAAATATTTAAACAAATATTGAAGAGAATAAAGAAATAAACATCTTTTGCTTAAAAATATTTTTCATAAAATCATTGTTATTCGGGAAAAAAAAAATTATTATTTTTTATTTTTGGTTTATAATTATGAAACGATAATAGTTACAGCAAATGTAAGTTAACAATAATTGTGGAAGAATAGAATCTGTTTTTAATTTTTGCATAATTTTATTTTGGCGTTTCATATTATTCTTGATTCAAAAATTTGAAAACAAAATTTATATACTTTCAAAAATCAAAATAATTTCGAAACAATAAAGCCATCTCCGCAGTTTTGGCCGTTTATATTTTTTTTATCTTTTCAATTGTCACTTCCACAACTCAAATCATTTTTTAACATTCATAACACCCCAATCATAAAAAAATAAAACCGTTTTGGTTGTTTTAATTTTTTTTTTCGATATTTTCAATATTGGCTTTCACAACTCAAATATTTTTTTAGGCAGTCATAACTCACTTAAAAATTGTGATGTGGCCATCATGTTACTTTTTCCGACTTGATGGTATCATAGTCATTTATATTAACGCTTTCGTGGTTTATTTTCAATTAAAATCAAATTTTAAATGTACATCGAGCGTTGTGTAAACACGGATAAAACTGACGTTTAAAACGTCAAAAATATGAAAGATGGAAAAATTATACTTCAAATTCAAAAACTCAGTATGCTCAAAAACTAAAGGGATTTCGAAAAAAACTTATTCTTTACAAGTTGTTCATTTTAGCATTATCTACAATTATGATTATATAAATTTGCTGTAACTATTATCGTTTTATAATTATAAACCAAAAATTAAAAAAATAATAATACATTTTTTTCTCGAATAAAAATGATTAAAAAAATGTTTTCAAGCAAAAGATGTTTATTTCTTTGTTGTCTTCAAAGTTTGTTTAAATGTTTTTGTGATTTTTTTTCATATTTAAGAAAATATTGACAAAAAACAAAAAACGGTTAAGGTAAATTCCCACTTCCGGTATACGAAATTTTATCAAACGCTTTTCAGTTCTTTGGATTATCAAATAAGACGGATGTTCAAAGTTTCATATCAATTGCTCTATTCGTTTTTGAGATACAGCGCGCAGAGACAGACACACACACAGAGACACAATTTTTGTTTTTCCAGAAATTGTTGAAATGGCATCTAGGGACCCCAGAACGGATATTTCCGTAAAAAAAAATTGAAAAAAAATCACGATCACAATACTTTCTCGTACTTCCTAACGGAGAAAGTAAAAATTGAAATATTTTTAAAAACCAAAATGATTTCCTAAATATTAAAACGGTTTTCGTTGTTTTAGCGTTTTATATATTTTGAATTTCCTGTTGCACAACTTAAATTGTTTTAAACGTGAAAAATTGAAATATTTTCAAAAAGCAAAATGACTTCGTAGAAATAAATTTTCAGTTGTTTTAACTTGTCATTTTTTTCGATGTTTTCAATCTTCGCATCGACAACGTAATCATTTTATTTCATTCATTACTCACTTAAAAAATGGTGTATTTTTAAGAGCAAAAATCAATTCGCAAGAAAAAACCTTAGCTAATTTAATTGTTTTCGATTTTTTTTAACTCGACGCTTCCACACTCATTTTTTTTAACATTTATACCTCATTTGAATTTTTTTTTAAACAAATGATTTTTTATGGAATATAGTATCAGTTGCTTTTAGTTTTTGCAAAATAATTTTTTGGTTTTTAATATATTTTTTCGATCTTTGTAATCAACGTTATCTCAATTTGAATCGAAGCTTTTTAAACATTCGTAGTTCACTTTAAAATTGGTGCATTTTTTTTAAATAAAGACGAATTTGTCGCTTTTAATTTTTGTATTGTATGTATGCAATTTATTTTTATTTTTTTTCTCATCATTTTTTCCAATACTTTTTTTAAACGATTAAAAATATGATATTTTTAAAAATCCTAATGATTTTGATCGAATACAGTCTTGCTTCTAATGTTTCCATAATTTTATTTCGAGCTTTCATATATTTTTTCGATTTTTATTAACTCTTCCACAATTTTTCTTAAACATTCACATAACTCACTTAACAATTATTGTATTTTCAAAAACAGTTTTGATTTTTACAGCATTAAGACTTCTTAATGTTTCCATTATTTATTTTGTCACTCAACGCTTTCATGACAGTCATAAAAATTTCTTAACATTTATAACTTACATAGGTCTTTTTAAAAACAGAAATAATGTATATAAACATAACCGCTCCAGATGTTTTTTCATAATTTTATTTCGGCGTTTTCTTTTAAATTTGTAACTCTTATAAAAAAGATTTCAACTCTACAAAATGTATTTTACGAAGTATGGATAAAAATAAGGGATTTCCATTTTAAAAACAAAATTGGTGACGTCATTACTCAAAAACAAATGACGACTGAAAATCGACTTTCATGTAAAAATGTGTATAAAAGACAATCGACCTGTTTGAGGATTTTTTCTAAAAATATTTTATTACGGTTTTACTGAATATATTCCATACTTTAGGAGTGCACTGTATTTATATTTTAACACTAAACAACTTTACTAAATATAGCAGCCAAATAGGCGTTAATCTAATGTAGCAGCTGGGATTTCTAGACCCCAAAAAAAAAAAAAACGTTTAGCTTTCTAGATCAAAAAATAGTATTGGGCAGTATGACATGTTTTAATTTCACTTAGTTTAGTATAGGTCAGTAAGCTAGAGCAAATCTATCGCATCCGCAGTTTTAATTAATAATATAAACGGCGATTATAATATTGAATGGAATTGATGGGTATAACAAATGAATAACGTGAAAATATTATTAACACTCACCATCATCCTGTGGTAAATGGGGCTGCTTCTTAAGCCACTCTCTTAAAATTCCGACGTCAGTCTTAATATCACTCTCACTTTTCCCATAAATGGCTCGTACTTCCCTCACGTCTTCCTCGGTCACTTGGAAAATCTTGCGGAACGCGTCCATCGTGGCCCAGTGCTAAAACTGCAGTGTCCAAATAATGTGTGCGCGAATACTATCCTTGACTTCAGGAAATTACGAAATCCGGTTTTCAAGACCAAAATAGAGAACAACACATGCCCGGCACTTTCATAATGTAAACACCTTAAAATCCAATTAAAGACATTTACAATGTTCACAAATACATTAGTTTGCATATCGACTGTTCTATTTATAATTTTTTTATTTTTTTGATAAGAGGCAATCTGAGTGTGTGAGCTAAAACAAAGCGTAAACAATATTTTGCACGTTCTATATTATTTAAATCCTGCCTGATAATACTACGATATGCTAATTTTAGAACAAGTTCCAAAAAACGAGTAAATTGTGCAGTATTGATTATTTTCAATGTGCATTAATTTTTAAAGTTGTATACAGGGTGTCTCAGAGCTCTGGGAACGGTCAATCACGTGCTTATTTTTCAAAATTTCGAAAAATGTTTTATACAAAAGTTATGTATAATAGTGAGCTGCACGCCCTAAAAATATTTAAATTTATACAGGGTGTCTCATAACAAAGTTACAGACCAAACTTATGTTTTTCTAAATAAAACACCCTGTATTTTTTGTCATTTTTTAATTATATGGAGCAAATAAAGGTGAGTTACTTCAATACTCCCTATACCTATTGTTTACCGTTTTCGAAATATTTGAAGATTTGTTGAAATGCGTGGTCCGGGTGAAATTTTATTTTTGCCCCAGTGATTGACGTTGAACGATTCGATTAATTTCTATTATTTGGTTGAAGGTTCGAACTATAGAGCCAACTATGATGTCGTACAAAAAATTATACAGGGTGATAATGCGGTAGAAAAACCGAACTTATAAAGTTGAATAACTTCGTTTTTTCAAATGGCACACCCTGTATTTAGTAACGTATTCTTAAGTAGAATCCAATTATCTTTCAGATTGTATAAGGGTTCCCTGTTCCTAATCTCAATAGTTTTCTTGTATTCGGCGATTATCATATCAGGAATAATTATTATAATCTGAAAGATAATTGGATAATTTTTAGGGCGTGCAGCTCACTATTATACACAACTTTTGTATAAAACATTTTGCGAAATTTTGAAAAATAAGCACGTGATTGACCATTCCCAGAGCTCTGAAATACCCAGTATGAAGTTTTATTTTTGTTAAAAAATTTTGACATTCGAGACAAAAAGTAAATATTTCGTAATTGTTGTTGTTGAGAAACATTAATTTATGTACTGTAAGGAACTATCTCTTTACAGTTGTTAGTGCTCTACATAAAGTGTTGAAAATGCATGTTTAAAAAAACCTAAAACGAATATATTTTTTAATCAAACTTTAAAATTAAGCGTTGTTTGATAATAGCAAGAACTGAAGAGCTTTCGATAAAATTTTGGAGACCGCAAGTTTGTGATTTCATTTACCGTTTGCGTCTTTTTTTACAATAATTTTTTAACATGTAAACTTTTATGTACATGACTACTTTCATTTTTGTATTTTCATGACCATTTAATTTTTACTGTTTTTTCTCTCCAGCAGCACGTTAATTGTAAATGTAATTGGAATTTGGTATATTTTTAAATTCTGAACATATTTTACTCTTGTACTTTTTCTCTAAAATAATAATCTCCGATGAGTTAAAAAAAAATTACTTGAAGTGAAACAACTTTCGGTCTTGTATACCTATTTTGTTTTGTGACATCATGATCACTGTAAACCTGACCTCTGCAAGTAGAAACCACAGCATGTAAACAAATGTGTTTGTGTGTATTGTATGAGTGAGCAATAAATAAAGGTAAAAAATCGAAACTTGTTTAATTTCAAGTAACCTTAATATAAAGTCAAAGCAATTAAAAACATGTTTATTACACTCGAGAGAGAAGGCAGTGGTGATTGTAGGGGGGGGGGGGGTAATAGGGTAATTAACCTCAGAATTTTTTCGTTAATCAATTTTTATTGCTAAGAATTACGGATATTCGATATTCCAAACAATAGTTATTTAAGCAACAAGGAACGTAAGGACGTATTAACATTTGAGGTAGGCGAATACGAACCGAGGCGGAGCCGAGGCTCGTCGCCTGCCGAAAATGTTAATTGTCATTACGTTCCGTGTTGCTTATTAATTTTTTTCCGCCACTGGAAATATAATACTTAAAAAAGATCAAAAAATATTCTAAAATACGGCTTGTAACTTTTGGGGTTCAAATTTTTATAGTCACCTATGCGTCCTATGGCAACCCAACAACTGAGAAAACAATGTCGAATTTTGTTTGTTTGTGTCAATCCAGTGACAGTTTTTGCGGGCATGGATGCAAACGAAGCTGCGAATATTGCGTGGTAGAACCTGTTACCGACAAAATCGAAAAAGGTATGTGCCCTTTTTCGACTCTTTTAAGCAGTGGTTATGTAAAAAGGATGCCGATGCTGTAGGTATAGACGAAAATATGTTGGAGCGTTACGTTTCGGTTTATTATTTTCCATAAGTAAAAATTAAGTTCCGTCGCCAAGGACAACAAACACCACGAATGTTATCAGCCACTTACGGTACCTGTAGCCATGTATGCAATGCGTATTTACGTTGTCGGTAGCGGAAAAACAATATAACCGGTAAAGTTTTTCAACGCTTTAAAATGTTGGAAAAGGATAAGGAGATTTCACGGTGTATGAGAGCGGAAGCACCAGTTTATTTATCTTTTATTTTTAATTATACTTCAGATTCAAAAACTCAGTTTACTCACAAACTAAAGGGATTTTTCATTTTAGCAAAGCCTACAATTATTATTAATATAAATTTGTTTCTCTCTGATGGCTAATGGTTTAATTACCAAAGAAAAAATGGTGATGTGGCCATCATGTTACTTTCTCCGACTTGATGGTATCATAGCCATTTATATTTACGTTTTCATGGTTTATTGAAATTATATTTTAAATGTACGAGCGTTGCGTAAACTCGGATGAAACTGACGTTTAAAACGTCAAAATTATGAAGCATGGAAAAATTATACTTCAAATTCAAAAACTCGGTTTACTCAAAAACTAACAAATTTCGAAAAAGACTTATTCTTTAGAAGTTGTTCATTTTGGTATTCTCTACAATTATTATTCACACAAATTTACTGTAACTATTATCGTTTCATAATTATAAACCAAAAATTGAAAAAAAATTAATAAATTTTTTTCTCGAATAGCAATGATTTTATGAAAAATGTTTTCAAGCAAAAGATGTTCATTTCTTTGTTGTCTTCAATATTCGTTTAAATGTTTTTGTGATATTTTTCATATTTAAGAAAATATAGGCAAAAAACAAAAAACAGTTAAGGTAAACACCCACTTCCGGTGTACGAAATTTTACCAAAAGCTTTTCAGCTCTTCAGATTATCAAATAAGACGTATGTTGAAAGTTTCATATCAATTGCTGTATTAATTTTTGAGATACGGCGCACACAGACAGACACACACACACACACACACACACACACACAGACACAAAAAAAAAATTTCCAGAAATTTTTGAAATGGCATCTAGGGACCCCAAAACGGATATTTCCGTAAAAAAAATTTTTGAAAAAAAAATCACGATCACAATACTTTCTCGTACTTCGTAACGGAGAAAGTAAAAAATAGGAAGAGAAAAAAAATTAATTTGCTGTAACTATTATCGTTTCATAATTATAAACCGAAAATTTAAAAAAATAATAAATTTTTTTTCGAATAAAAATGACTTTATGAAAAATGTTTTCAAGCAAAAGATGTTAATTTTTTTGTTGTCTTCAATGTTTGTTTAAATGTTTTTGTGATATTTTTCACATTTAACAAAATATCGGCAAAAAATAAAAAACAATTAAGGTAAACACCTACTTCCGGTATACGAAATTTTACCAAAAGCGTTCCAGTTCTTCAGATCATCAAATAAGACGTATGTTCAAAGTTTCATATAAATTGCTCTATTAGTTTTTGAGATACAACGCGCACAGACACACATACACAAAGGCACGCGCGAGCACAGACACAAAAAAAAATTCCAGAAGTTGTTGAAATGGCATCTAGGGACCCCAAAACGGATATTTCCGTAAAAAAAATTTTTGAAAAACATCACGATCGCAATACTTTCTCGTACTTCGTAACGGAGAAAGTAAAAATACGAGAGAATAGTTTCCTTGATATGCATAATTTGCACGTAATTTCTTTAACAAAACAGTGTTTTCTTGCTCAGGTTAAAATGGAAACTCGGGGCGGTGGGTGGTCCTTATCTATCCACCAATTCTTGGAACACAAACGCGGGTTTCACAATTGTTAATTTATAAGAGAAATATCAAAAGGTTTATCGTTGCTCCGACAAAAGTATTTGTTTGTAGAAACTTTGGGGGGTGTTTAACGGGTTGGAAACTAGGATGGGCTCAGCCACCACCCTTCGTTTCCACTTTAACTTAACCCAGAATTTCTTCATTGGTGGTTTTGCAACTTTTGAAACTCCAATGATTTGACGAAGAAATTTCTTGAACCAAACAGCGTTTTCTTGGATAAGTTTAAGTGGAAACAAAGGGCGGGAACATAAACGAGAGTTTTACAATTATTGTTAATTAAGTGATCGCATTCCAAGTGACGTTGCCCCACGTGCAAGTGCGGAAACGGGCAACATCAGGACTAACGTCGGCCCATTGTCCTGCTGTTACTCCAGGCCTGTTATTTTTCGTTCGCGACACCAATTTTGGGACTAATTTCTACGCCAACACTCATTGTCGCGCTAAATTTTGACTAACCACCGTTAGTGATACTTTAATACCAACTTTCGGTAACACTAAATTATTTATTAATATCAGCCTGGAAGTAAATTTTACGTGGAATTTCGTGCTTGCACAAGAATTTAGTGGTTAAAATTCTGGGCGCTGACTTCTTTCCGCATTTCAACATTTTTGTTGACATTGTGAACGTCTCGTGAGGAAAGCATTCGGACAGTCAGAACTAAATTCTTTATTTACTCAAAATTCGCCGTATTGTAAATTATTACAACCACCCCTTTCGATCTTAAACAAAATATTAAACATGATATGCAACATTACATTACCACTTCTGGCCCTCCCATTTTTAGCAAACCATGGCGACTTCCAAATTGTCAAGTCCGAGTTTGACAAATTGTTAAATCTCGGTTTCATCAGACCCTCCTCCAGTCCATGGGTTACGCCACTGCATCTGGTCGCTAAATCAGATGGTTCATGGCGCCCATGTGGAGATTATCGGGGCCTCAATCGAGTCACGATTCCAGACCGGTATCCCTTGCCTATCATTCACGATTTCGCAAATAATTGTTGCGGTTGCAAGTTATTTTCAAAAATCGATCTAGTCAAAGCATACTACCAAATTCCCATTCATCTTTATTTATTTATTTATTTATTTATTTATTAACGTCCAACAGTACATAAACCATTTACCGGACAACTTAACTAAATTAACATATTTTAATATATAAACTTAAGCTAATTATTTAAACAAATTAGTTACTTAGAAGTAAGAAATTAAACATTACTAGATAATACATTATTACAAAATATAAACGTAAAAAGAAATTTAAACGGAAAATAATGGGTAATTTAAACATGCATTTTTAAGTCATATTATCCACACTTAGCAATCGAATTATATGTATCATCTCATGATGAGAGGTGAAGTTGACATCACAAGTTGATGAGATTTTATTAAAGTTATTACACATTATGTTTATTGGTGATCTCATCAGTACGCTTGTTCGGGCAAATTGACAATAAAAAGTTAAGATATTTCTAGTATGAAGTCTTGGTACATAAAAATTGAGGCACTGCAACAAGAATGGACCATTAATTTTGTTGTGGAGCAAATTGCTTAAAAATATTGTAGATATGATCATTCTTCTATTTACTAACGGGATGATATTGAATCTACTGAGCAGTGCAGAGTGATTATAGCCTTGTGGCAGGTATACGCCTTCAACTCTAAATGATAAGTACTTAAAAAACTTTCGCTGTATATTTTCTAGTGCATTGATATGAATCATGTATATAGGATACCAAATCAGACAGCAGTATTCCATTTTCGACCGCACCAGCGAGAAGTACAAAACCTTGTGGCATTGAATATCCGTAAAGCCTCGACAGTTTCTAATAATAAATCCCATCATCCTATGTGCTGATTTTGTTACCTGTTCTACATGGTTATTAAAATGAAAACCTTGATCAAAATATACACCAAGGTCTTTAATAGATGTACGTCTTTCGAGTTCAATGTTATTCAATTGATAAGGATAAATTGAAACCACCTTCTTTCTGGTGTACGTGACAACTTTACACTTAGATACGTTTAGATGCAGTCTATTTTGTATGCACCAGTTGTTGATAAAATCCAATTGTCTTTGAAGGAATGTAGAGTCGATTTCAGTGTCAACCTTTATATAAACTTTCAAGTCGTCGGCGAAAAGTAGATGAGGGCAAGTTAAACTTAACGATAAGTCGTTAATGAATATCAAAAATAGTAAGGGTCCTAAGTTTGACCCCTGAGGAACACCAGATGTTGAGATAAATGTATTTGATGAGTACCCATTATAATAGACAAAGTTAAGTCTTCCAGTTAAGTAATTTTCAAATAACTTAATTAAGTTTCCCGATAAGCCTATACTTTTCAATTTTTCTAATAGAATGAAATGGTCAATTTGATCAAAGGCTTTCTGTATATCTGTATAAATGACGTCAACTTGCCCTTTCTTATCTATAACTTCGGTGGCATATTGTGTAAAAGAAGCTAAATTCGTGGTTGTTGATTTCTTATTAACAAATCCGTGTTGTTGGTCCGATATACAATTTTTAAGTTGATTCTGTAGTAGGGTATGCAGAGATATTTCGAATACTTTTGAAAAATTGCATAAAATTGAGATACCTCTATAACTAAGCAAATTTGTTTTATCGCCTGATTTGTAAATCGGTGTAATTCTAGAATGTTTCCATAATTTTGGAAATTGGCTTGATTTCAATATTTGGTTGAAAATAATAAATAGTGGATTAACAAAAATATTTTTGCAATCCTTAACGATAAATGATGGTATACCATCAGTGCCAGCTGTAAATTTGTTCTTTAATTTTTTAATAGCGTTTAGGATAGTTGTTTCTGACATTGATGTTATTTCAACGTTTTCAGATAAAATGTTCTCGTATTGGATATTTACATTCTCATTTGATGCTATATATACATTTGAAAAATAATTTGCAAACCCATTTATGATTTGCTGAGGATCTTCATAGCAGGTGTCTTCGAAGTGCATTGAGCCTGGTATTCTCGAAGTTCCCTTTTTAGTTTGGGTGTAAGACCAGAATTTAGTTGGGTCATCTATTATTGAATTTTGCGCGGTAATTGTGTAATTCTGATAAGCTGCATTAATTTGCTTTTTTGTTAGTCTTCTTAATGACTTAAACTGTTCCAAATAAAAGGGGTTTTTAGTGTTTTTATATTTTTTGCGCATATTTTTTTTGTTCGTAAATTTTGCTTAATTTCTCTGGTATACCAGATAGGATAGGAAATATAGTTTTGTTGAGTTTTCTTTAGAGGAACGTATAGATCAAAAATTTCATATAGCGTTTTATAAAAAGCTTCACATTGCAAGTCTACATTCTCTATGTCTGTAAGAAATGACCAATCGGTCCCCATTAGCTGATGATATAAATTTACAAAGTCAGCCTTTTTAAAGTTGAATGCCTTATTAACAGTTATATACGGAACATTTTTATGCTGTGAAGACAGCAACATAAAATTTACTACAAAGGGAGGATGCTGTGTGTCATCTTGATGACATACCAAAAACTGCAATTACAACGCCTTTTGGACTTTACGAATACACCAGGATGAGTTTTGGTTTACGGAATGCCGCCCAAAACTTTCAGAGATTTATGGACTCGATACTACGCGGACTACCATTTTACTTTGCGTACATTCACGACATACTCATCTTCAGCAAAGACGCGATCGTGTTCGTCACCTTTTCCAAATTTTTGAGCGGTTGACTTCATTTGGAATCAAAATTAACCCCGATCAATGCGTTTTCGGCGAAACAAAATTGAACTTCTTGGGTCACAGCATCAGTAGTTCGGGAATAACACCTCTGCTGTCCAAGGTCGACGCGATCTTGTCATTCCCACAACCTGCTGACCCAAAAGCTCTTCAACGTTTTCTCGGCATGGTGATTTTTTATCATATCTTTACCTTTACCTCTGATCTGATCGCAACATGCTCAACAAGCATTTATGACAGTTGTTAAGGCTGCTCTGGCCGACTGTGCTATGCTTGCTTTACCAGACGCGGTTGCGGAGTTAAGCATTATGGTAGACGCTGCTGGTGCGGTCTTGCAGCAGAAGGAGAGTTCTGGCGTTCTTCGCCCGCTCGCTTTCTTTTCCAAATCTTTTTCAAATACAGAACGCAAATACAAAACGTTCGGCCGTGAATTGCTAGCCGTATATTTGGCCATAAAAAAAATTCAAATATTACCTGGAAGGTCGCGAATTTATAGTTTTTACAGATCATAAACCTCCGATCGCTGCTTTAAACTCTTATTCAGATCGTCTTTCAGGACTACATCGCGCAATTCACCACTAACATTCGGCACATCCCTGCACATGACAATAACGTGGCTGACACACTGCCGAGAGTGGAAATTAACGCTTTAGACCTTAACACCCTAGGAAAATTACAATCTGAATGTGGAATTTCAGTCTCTTCTTGGTAGCACTACCACTGGAAAAGTTCACCCCGGCCGGCTTTAACACGTACATCTATGTCGACACATCACTTGTTGCATCACGACGACCCTCCATTCCCTCTGCCCCGCGGCATGAGGTTATGAGTTCTTTACATGAACTTACGCACCCGGGCGCTTATGCAATGAGACGTCTTGTAGCTGGAAGTTACGTGTGGCCGCGGATGAACCATGACATTGCACAGTTCGTGAAATCCTGTTTGAGTTGCCAGAACAACAAAATCCACCGACATACAGTGTCACCCGTTGCGAAATTTCCAGACCCGGATGACCGATTCACAGATGTCCACATCGACATTATCGGCCCTTTGCCTATTTGCAACATAGCATCGATCGCTTTACGCGTTGGCCAGAAGCAATTCCTCTTACCGAAATAACCGCAGATTCCGTTTCCAAAGCATTTTTGGCACGTTGGATTGCACGCTTTGGAACGCCGTCGAGGCCGACAGTTCCAGTCCAATATCTGAAAGGAATTCTGCAGAACTTTCGGTATAACACAGAAAACCACAACCGCCTATCATCCGCAATGTACCGGTTTGGTAGAGCGGCTCAATAAACAAATTAAAGACTCGATCTGAATGAGCAACGATCCGAACAACTGGGTAACTCAACTCACACTCATTCTTTTGGGCATTCGGACAACTTTCAAAACAACCCTTTCGGCTGCGACTGCAGAGTACGTTTACGTCAAGACTTTACGCTTGCCGGGCGATTTTCTATTTCCAAATTCCGCAACAAAAAACATTCCTTCAGGCTCAAAATGTATCGATACCCTGTGGACACTTGATCGTGTTATCGCTCGCAAAACATATATACACTCCAAATTGTCATCCTGTACTCACGTTGTCGTTCGTAAGGATGGTGCAAAGAACCCCTTACGTACTACGTACGACGGCCCTTTCAAAATTGTCGGTCGAAATTCAACATTTTTTACAGTTACGGTTTCGATTGACCGCCTTAAGCTTGCAATTCTTCCTGGAATTTTAAACACCTCCTTTCCTCAGCCCATGTTCAATACTAAAACGACATCCCGCAGGTAGAATAGGACGAACCTCTAAGCGTGTTACCTTTTCTTCTTCTGTTTCCTATTCTTCCTCTTTCTAGGTGGATGGTGGTGTGGCGTCGCCCTGTCCGCGGAGCAGGCGGCGGCAAAGACCACGGGTGTGAAGCCGAGATACGAATATCGGCAACACGAAAGTATGTGGGCCACCCCAGGACAGTGGGGCGAGGGGGAATTTCAAATTTGTCGCTTTTCTAAAGATAGTTCCCTCGATGTTGCCAGATTTATCAAAGATCTTATTATGGGGATTACCGTTTTTAATAATCCTAAAATTTCACTACAAAGTAATAATTTTAACAATTAAAATTATGTTTTAAACATAATTAGACTCATTATCGCTTATATTTGTCATAATAACTCATGAAAGTATAATATTACTGTTTATTAAATATAATCATGTGCATTGTATATTTTATACTTCAATGTATATGCGGCTACGCTTAATGAGTCTCACCATTTTTATTAACTAACCTCAATAGTGCTGTGAGTGCTAGTAATTCATGTTTGAAGGTAAGTTATTATATATTCTGTCTTATAAACTCGTCACTTGCATTTATTAATAATGGAAACATCAAATGGCCGTATTAAATATTCTTGTAAATATCCAGAATGTCAAAATTCTTTCTTTTCCGATATGTCGACTACAAAAATAAACATTTCTATAAATTTCCCAAAAATTAAGAATATCTTAAAACATGGAAAACCATTTGTGATATAGAACAGTCTTCATTGTTTAAATTTTAATTCATGTGAAGATCATTTTATTCATAAACATTTTGTTAATCATTTCCGCAAAAAATTGAATTGCAATGCTGTTCCGACAACAAGAAGTAAGACAATATAACTACACTAATTTACTTTTTAACTATTTTAATGTCATGAATCCTGGATACGAGCAAACAACTGACCTGTTACGACGCCTGAAAGAAATATCCTAAGAAGAACGAAAAGACCTGATGGAACATTGCACCGGGACAAGACCCTAATACCCGATTGTTGTGATATTTTTATATTTGATAATTTTGTTAATAATAATGTATATAATTATTCTGTTAAATATATTTTTTCCATATAGGCCTATTTTTATTTTTATTTTGTGAAATCCAATCTTTTTTCTTTTACCAAAACCAGTAACTTCTTCATTTATGTACTATCTAAAAGTATAATCAATTATGTGCTCAAAAAACATAATTGATTATATTTTTAGTGTTATTAAATTGAAATATATCGTGTAGACGGGTATAACATTTTTAAATTTTAGCGGAAATCGTAGTGATTTGCCACCCCGACACCAGGCGGCGTCAAAAATTGTGTTTCCGAAATTTAACATGCAGGTTTCATTTCTAAAAGTATGTGTTCTGTGGCAACGACTATCCGGACTGCGTTGGAATGGGGAAAATTGAGGACCGAAACCATGGGGACGGCATCAACATGAAACAGTATTAAAAAAATTATGTGCACGCACAAAATTTCTGTACCGCAAAACCTTAAATTAATTGGAAAAAATAAAATAGCCTTTCAACATACAATCGCGCTACAGTATAAATAATTGCATTTTAAAAGTTTTGCAGTGGGAGTGACTGCTTCAATATAGTTGCCTATTAGAGAAAAAAAGTCATAATCCGGCTCTACATTTAACACCAAATCTGTATGAGTTTATTCAAAAAACTAAAAAACAATAACTATAAGACTAAACCTTTAAAAACTCGGAAGCTTATAAAAATAATAATAAAATATACGAGGTGTTACATTTAAGAAAATTAAGAAAATTTATATTTTGTTACACCCTGTATAAATAGGTTACTATAGCGCTACAAAATGGCAACTCATTAAAAGCTAAAGTAATAGAAAATTTCCCATCCGAATAAAAGAATTTGATTCTTTCAAAATGGCGGAGGTGTGACTCTAAACTGGGGTTTGTTTTCATATAAACAAAATAAATAACTAAACAATTAAAGATTAAAACATCCTAGTATCTTATATCAATTTGTTGCGTTTGATGTGGCATATCTAAATATTGGATAAAATACTGGGTGTTTCATTAAAAATATACAACTTTGATGGGTAACTCAAAAATGGAACAGCCTGTATACGTGAAAATATTGTTAAAAAATGCACTTGGACACAATCTATGATAATCCATCACAGTGACGGTTCGCGGTTTTTTTTTCTGGTACGGCCGAGGAACAAGATAGGTGCAGTCTCTGCAACTAACCCTACCTATCTGTTTTGCCACCTCTTGTTCCTCGGCCGTATCAGAAAAAAACCCGCGAACCGTCACTGATCCATCAATAGATTTTCTGCTACATCGAGAGAATGCTATTTTCCCCCATGGATGCAAATTTGCGCCTGAGAAAAAATCAAGCATTTCTTTCCCTTAATATCGTGTGAGCCAAAAAATTTTGTTTCAGAGTTGGCTGTGAGATACATAAATGAGGTGTGTCGCATATTATTACGTTATCAGACTAGATTAGTTGAATTGAAATGGATTTTAAAAAATTAATGAATCTCAGGGTTGACTGCTATGTTTCTCCCTCTGAGGCATGGCCATACATGGCCAACTCCG
This sequence comes from Ocypus olens, assembly GCA_910593695.2. Taxonomy (NCBI): domain Eukaryota; kingdom Metazoa; phylum Arthropoda; class Insecta; order Coleoptera; family Staphylinidae; genus Ocypus; species Ocypus olens. The sequence continues at coordinate 4,123,863 of OU343054.1, forward strand.
AAACAAAATTCTGTGGCTCACTCCTTTTAATATATTGTAATCTAGTTTTGTGTGAATGTACTAACATTCATGATAGATACCTGAGAGTACTGAGCTGGCACTGCGGTTGCATACGTTACGTAGTAAGCAGAGCATTATTTTGAAAATCAATGGAAATTACAAATTGCTTTTTGCACAAATCTAATGTGTCGATATCGTTGCCATTTTTAGGAGCAGATCATTTTATTTGATAATTTGTAAACGGAAGCTTATTTTAGTGTCTCTATCCATGGACGACAAAAGAATTAACATTTAGAAAAATTAAAATTTAGCAACACAAATATTATCCCAAAAAATGGTGATGTGGCCATCATGTTACTTTCTCCGACTTGATGGTATCATTTATATTTACGCTTCCATGGTTTATTTTCAATTTAAATCATATTTTAAGTGTGCATCGAACGTTTCGTAGACACGGATAAAACTGACGTCAAAATTATGAAAGATGGAAAAATTATGCTTCAAATTTAAAAACTCAAAAACTAAAGGGATTTCGAAAAAAACTTATTCTTTCTAAGTTGTTCATTTTAGCATTCTCTACAATTATTATTCATATGAATTTGCTGTAACTATTATCGTTTTATAATTATAAACCAAAAATTCAAAAAATATAATAAATTTTTTTCTAGAATAAAATATATTGAATGATACATTCAATATACGGCGTGGCACTAGCCAGGGAAGTAGTTGTTTCAATAAGTTATTTGTTTATAGACTTAGCAAGACTTAATTTTGCTTGCAGAGTTACGAACAGGTTGAATATTCATTTATTCAAGCTATATATTTTTTTCTTATTTATTTAACACAAATATTCCAAAACCTAAAAATCCCAAAATTACTGTTCATCAATTCATCTCATCTTTTCATCAATAATACTAAGGAGAATTCGAGCAACAAACGTTGATCAAATACTTTCTCCAGAAATTACTCCAGGAATTCCATATTTGTTACAACAGGTAGTTGAAATTTTGACAGATCAACCTTGAATAATGTGTTTCTACAAATCCCTAAAGAAAATAATCCGAATTTTGTAGCAACAAAAATGGCTGCGCCAGAAAACAAATTTTGACGATGAAAAATGAACTTTCTGTAGAAATTACCCCAGGAATTCCATATTTGTAACAACAGATGGTTGAAATTTTGACAGATCAACCTTGAATAATGCGCTTCTACAAATCTCTAACGAAAATAATCCGAACTTTGTTGCAACAAAAATGGCTGCGCCAGAAAACAAATTTTGACGATGAAAAATGAACTTTCTCCAGAAATTACTCCAGGCATTCTATATTTGTCACAACAGATAGTTGAAATTTTGACAGATCAACCTTGAATAATGTGTTTCTACAAATCCCTAAAGAAAATAATCCGAATTTTGTAGCAACAAAAATGGCTGCGCCAGAAAACAAATTTTGACGACGAAAAATGAACTTTCTCTAGAAATTACCCCAGGAATTCCATATTTGTAACAACTGATGGTTGAAATTTTGACAGATCAACCTTGAATAATGCGCTTCTACAAATCTCTAACGAAAATAATCCGAACTTTGTTGCAACAAAAATGGCTGCGCCAGAAAACAAATTTTGACGATGAAAAATGAACTTTCTCTAGAAATTACCTCAGGAATTCCATATTTGTAACAACAGATGGTTGAAATTTTGACAGATAAACCTTGAATAATGTGGTTCTACAAATCCCTAAAGAAAATACTCCGAACTTTGCAGCAACAAAAATGGCTGCGCAAGAAACAAATTTTGACGATGAAAAATGAACTTTCTCCAGAAATTACCCCAGGAATTCCATATTTGTAACAACAGATAGTTGAAATTTTGACAGATCAACCTTGAATAATGTGTTTCTACAAATCCCTAAAGAAAATAATCCGAATTTTGTAGCAACAAAAATGGCTGCGCCAGAAAACAAATTTTGACGACGAAAAATGAACTTTCTCTAGAAATTACCCCAGGAATTCCATATTTGTAACAACTGATGGTTGAAATTTTGACAGATCAACCTTGAATAATGCGCTTCTACAAATCTCTAACGAAAATAATCCGAACTTTGTTGCAACAAAAATGGCTGCGCCAGAAAACAAATTTTGACGATGAAAAATGAACTTTCTCTAGAAATTACCCCAGGAATTCCATATTTGTAACAACTGATGGTTGAAATTTTGACAGATCAACCTTGAATAATGCGCTTCTACAAATCTCTAACGAAAATAATCCGAACTTTGTTGCAACAAAAATGGCTGCGCCAGAAAACAAATTTTGACGATGAAAAATGAACTTTCTCCAGAAATTACTCCAGGCATTCTATATTTGTCACAACAGATAGTTGAAATTTTGACAGATCAACCTTGAATAATGTGTTTCTACAAATCCCTAAAGAAAATAATCCGAATTTTGTAGCAACAAAAATGGCTGCGCCAGAAAACAAATTTTGACGACGAAAAATGAACTTTCTCTAGAAATTACCCCAGGAATTCCATATTTGTAACAACTGATGGTTGAAATTTTGACAGATCAACCTTGAATAATGCGCTTCTACAAATCTCTAACGAAAATAATCCGAACTTTGTTGCAACAAAAATGGCTGCGCCAGAAAACAAATTTTGACGATGAAAAATGAACTTTCTCTAGAAATTACCTCAGGAATTCCATATTTGTAACAACAGATGGTTGAAATTTTGACAGATAAACCTTGAATAATGTGGTTCTACAAATCCCTAAAGAAAATACTCCGAACTTTGCAGCAACAAAAATGGCTGCGCAAGAAACAAATTTTGACGATGAAAAATGAACTTTCTCCAGAAATTACCCCAGGAATTCCATATTTGTAACAACAGATAGTTGAAATTTTGACAGATCAACCTTGTATAATGCGCTCCTACAAATCTCTAACGAAAATAATCCGAACTTTGTTGCAACAAAAATGGCTGCGCCAGAAAACAAATTTTGACGATGAAAAATGAACTTTCTCTAGAAATTACCCCAGGAATTCCATATTTGTAACAACTGATGGTTGAAATTTTGACAGATCAACCTTGAATAATGTGTTTCTACAAATCCCCAAAGAAAATAATCCGAACTTTGCAGCAACAAAAATGGCTGCGCTAGAAAACAAATTTTGACGATGAAAAATGAACTTTCTCCAGAAATTACCCCAGGAATTCCATATTTGTAACAACAGATGGTTGAAATTTTGACAGATCAACCTTGAATAATGCGCTTCTACAAATCTCTAACGAAAATAATCCGAACTTTGTTGCAACAAAAATGGCTGCGCCAGAAAACAAATTTTGACGATGAAAAATGAACTTTCTCCAGAAATTACCCCAGGAATTCCATATTTGTAACAACAGATGGTTGAAATTTTGACAGATAAACCTTGAATAATGTGGTTCTACAAATCCCTAAAGAAAATACTCCGAACTTTGCAGCAACAAAAATGGCTGCGCAAGAAACAAATTTTGACGATGAAAAATGAACTTTCTCTAGAAATTACCCCAGGAATTCCATATTTGTAACAACAGATGGTTGAAATTTTGACAGATCAACCTTGAATAATGCGCTCCTACAAATCTCTAACGAAAATAATCCGAACTTTGTTGCAACAAAAATTGCTGCGCCAGAAAACAAATTTTGACGATGAAAAATGAACTTTCTCCAGAAATTACCCCAGGAATTCCATATTTGTAACAACAGATGGTTGAAATTTTGACAGATCAACCTTGAATAATGCGCTCCTACAAATCTCTAACGAAAATAATCCGAACTTTGTTGCAACAAAAATTGCTGCGCCAGAAAACAAATTTTGACGATGAAAAATGAACTTTCTCCAGAAATTACCCCAGGAATTCCATATTTGTAACAACAGATGGTTGAAATTTTGACAGATCAACCTTGAATAATGCGCTCCTACAAATCTCTAACGAAAATAATCCGAACTTTGTTGCAACAAAAATGGCTGCGCCAGAAAACAAATTTTGACGATGAAAAATGAACTTTCTCTAGAAATTACCCCAGGAATTCCATATTTGTAACAACAGATGGTTGAAATTTTGACAGATCAACCTTGAATAATGCGCTTCTACAAATCTCTAACGAAAGTAATCCGAACTTTGTTGCAACAAAAATGGCTGCGCCAGAAAACAAATTTTGACGATGAAAAATGAACTTTTTTCAGAAATTACCCCAGGAATTCCACATTTGTTACAACAGATTGTTAAAATTTTGACAGATCAACCTTGAATAATGTGTTTCTACAAATCCCCAAAGAAAATAATCCGAACTTTGCAGCAACAAAAATGGCTGCGCTAGAAAACAAATTTTGACGATGAAAAATGAACTTTCTCCAGAAATTACCCCAGGAATTCCATATTTGTTACAACAGATAGTTGAAAATTTGACAGATTAACCTTGAATAATGTGTTTTTACAAATCCCTAAAGAAAATAATCCCAACTTTGTAGTAACAAAAATGGCTGCGCCAGAAAACAAATTTTGACGACGAAAAACGAACTTTTTTCAGAAATTACCCCAGGAATTCCACATTTGTTACAACAGATTGTTAAAATTTTGACAGATCAACCTTGAATAATGTGGTTCTACAAATTTCTAAAGAAAATAATTCGAACAAATAAAGGTGAGTTACTTCAATATTTCCTATACTTATCGTTTACCGTTTTCGAAATATTTAAAGATTTGTTGAAATGAAGGGTACAGGAGAAATTTTATTTTGCCCCAGTGATTGACGTTAAACCATTACTTAAAATTTCAATAACATCGTTCAACAAATTCTAGGTGTTGCAATTTTTATGGAAGTCAGTATATTTTTGGAATTACGATATCAAAAACTGAACAGAAAAATTGATTATGCAATGGCGTCGGCAAACAAATTCTTGCTAAATCTTTCTTTACATTTTTCCACCTTGGTCCAAATCAACTATTGGAAATGTTAGTATATTTCTTTAGCAATTTGTTACTTCATCAAAAATGGATTGAAAACTATTCTGTGGTATTTTTAAACACACACAAATTCATTAAATAGTTTTGCGAATTGTCTCCAATGGCTTGAGCTTACTTTGTGAGGGTGGAGCTGAAGCTGGTTCTGGTAATAATCAATTGTTGAGTACGTTAACATGTTGATGTTTCCTGCATTGCTTTATTTGCATTATAGTTTTTGTTAAAATATTATACCAGATTAGCACCGACCCAATAAACTTCTACATAAATAAATTTTAAACTTGTTGGTGATGCATTCAATAAATGTACACTTAAACTTCTATATACGTTGATTTAAAATTAACTGTGCTAAATTTTTTGTGTTCATATTATCAGCAGCACCGAACAAATGACATAACTCATCGTAGATTGATTCGAAATTATAACGTGGAACTTTCACGGGATCGATCGCAATCGGGCAGTCTTCTCATAGTTAACGAGAGGCGCTCCTTTTTCAGAGTTTGCCGACGGTATGTCGATGCGAAAAAAACTTCTTGAACAATGCTAACAAAGTTTGGGACTTTGAGGGAAGCTTTACAACTAAATGAATACTATGTGCCGCACAAGGCATATAGAATGCCCTTGGATTTAAATCAATAACAACTTTTTCATGTCCATTAGTCTTGCTTTTGAAATTAACCCCGTTATCACAGTCATGGTTCTCACGGTTTAAAAACTTCACAAGAAATAATTCAAAATTGGATGCCCAAATTGGATTACCTACTCTCACTTTGTAATTGATAAATTTCAAACTGTTTTCACCAATCGTAACCGATCCATTACGAAAACATAACGCACATAAAAGTTGTTGTAATTTTATTATAACTGATTAGCCAATTATAATTAACGTCCGGAGGTTTCAGTCCTTTATTCGTCTGTTCGTCTTTAAATATCAAAAGTGACAGTGACATTTCAATATCAGATTACAAAATATTGGTTATAACACACACAATAAACTCCTCGCCATACCTTCTCAGTACTCTCTTTATAATGGTATCTTAGTAGATTAACACATGAATAATGGGTGTCCGTAAAAGACCCCGCAGTTTTTAATAGGGAAATGGCTTTCAGTCAATCTCCTTGAAATAAAATAATCGAAAAAATCGATATATAAATCTTGACTGTTAAAAAACAATAAATAATATTAAGCACAGCCGAACTGATGAGAGATAAATTCTGGATCAGATATTTTCAGTTTAAGTGTATCATAGAAAACCTGTTACTTTCTCGTGAACTATATATTTGTAACACATGAGAAAATGTGACGTAATGGGAAAGAAAAAAAACAATAATCAAATTCATAAATGTATACATGAAGTTTTGGTGTAGCGCCCTATTTTACTAACATAAATCAAAGCTGAACTCATGAGAGATAAATCTTGAAACGCGTCTATGGATGTCCGATGGCTTGACAAGTTTTTAGAGCAGATAATTTAAGTTTACATTTAGAAAACCTGTTGGTTCATTGGTGAAAACTATTTGTAACACACACAAGTTCCTCTGAAAATCTGCAGCTTTTTAACAACGCTGAAAAATTTACGGTGTTGACATTTAAACTTATAATTCCGGCGACTTGAAAACATATATATTAATATAAAAAATATGTAATTAAATCTTTTAATATGTCTTTAGTTTAAGCGAATAAATGTAGGGCCGTAGGTAAAGTATAGTATATAACGCTATGCGGCTCGTACGCAGTTTCTTTTACTTAGACATAATTTGCTATTTACAACTCTAGTTGTGTAATTTACCATTATATTATTTCTCATATGGCGCGGGATTTCACGGACACCTCGTACATTAAATACAATAAACGTTCGTTTACATTATTATTATTTTTAATTAATTAAATTATCTGCTTAGTTGAAATAATTTTTTAATAGTTAGCTAATCATAGACAATTGCGATATAAGATTACACTTTAGTTTTTATAAAAATTCAAACAATAAAAATTTTAAACATATTCTCCATGAAACTATGAGAAACTTTAAAATATGCCACCCTGAAATTTTATTGCGGTACGTGTAAGGTGGGAAGTATGTAATAAAATGCAAGGTGCTCGAAATTGATGTAAAATTCCCAGACGAATAATAGCTCGTGTGAGAAGGTCACCTCGTAGGTATAATATACCTCAGAAATATTAAAGTTGAATACAATTCCATAACTTTACGATATTTATTACTTTACATTACATATTACATTAAATCGACAATTTATTTAATAATACTTTTACCTTGTTTTACTTTCCTTGTACAGATTAAACAGAACGTTTTACCATATATGAATTATAATTTTCTTAATGTGAGGAATGGGCATTGGAATTTTATGCGAAGGAGGTTTTTTCAGATAATTTTTTTTAAGAGGTTTTCAAAGTTTTACCAGAAGCTTTTTTATCACTAAAATCATCAAATTTAATGTGAAAACCCATATCGGGTTTTTCTGCACCATAAAAACTTGGCCATTAAAGAAACAAAAAAATTCGCTCCTTTTAAGTTTATTTCCATTATATAACATCAAGAAGAAATCAGTGCACACTAATCTAATGCTTAGAGTGCATTCCAGTCACACGTTTTTGTTTCCCGCATCTCGGAAGTCAGCAATCAACTGTTTACTAGAACTATATAATTATTTCAAATTGATGTTCACGTGTCAGTAGTGTTATTTGGGGTAACTGTTAGGAAGTTTTTATCAACATACGGTATGGATTGGACCTCTAAGGGTAAGTTAAGCCCTTTTTCAATTTATTAAAATGAAAAACATCCACAGTAAATAAATAAACATTCTAACATCTTTTTTGCAAATCGAATTTTAGACAAAGTCAGTGCTATAGCACCGCGCGGCACCGCTTTGTTATTAAGCTTATATGATGAGTTTATATGTACTTCATTGGATTTTACAAAATGTATCTGCCCGAAATTGCCCGAATTTATTTTATCGCGACTTATCGTGAAAATTCGTTGCAAGCACCAAGTAACGTTTTAGTTATTTTTGACATGCCCGGATATATAGGGTGCCCGTTTTTCGAGCGGCACCATGGGGATTTCAGTTATCTTAAGAGATACGAGGTTGATTAAATTAGGGCAAAGTTGTGTATTATAACGTTGATTAATAATCTGTTGAGAAATTGGAGTTATCTTTTTTGTTTTTAAAAAATCGCAAAAAAAATAAAAAAAAATCAATTTTCATTTTTACTTTTTATTCGAAAACTATTACTATTGCGCATTTTGCACTAAAACATTATTAGAGCTCTTTTCAATTGAGGATCTAAATATGTTATTAGATTTATTGTAACTTTCAAGATCGCGGAGAAACAATAGACAACTTTTGTTTTTCTTATGGCCGCCATATTGGATTTTTACATTTTCTAATCCAAGATTTTTTTCTGTTACAATGATGTATCACACATTATGTTTTAATTCTAGATTTGAGCCAAAATTTTAAATTTATTATTTTTGTAAAGAGTGCCATGTAAACAAAATCGACACTTTTGTTCAAAACAAAATGTGACAGTTCCATTTAAACTTCATTCTTGAAATTTACTTTACTGGTAACTTTATCGTAAAAATGAAATTTTCAAGTGAAGAATAACGCGATATGTTACAAATTTATTACAATTCCCATAAAAATGTGCAAGTCTCAATGGAGGTGTATCTTCAGAAATATCCGAGAAATTTATCCCCATTGGATTACTTTTTATAGGAAACTTTGAAAAATAAGATTTATCAAAGCGTTCCAACCACTCTTTACAAAAATAATGCATTTCAAATTTTGGCTTAAATGTAAAATTAAAACATAATGTGTGATATATCATCATAAACAGAAAAAAATCTTGCATTAGAAAATTTAAAAATCCAATATGGCGCCCATAAGAAAAACAAAAGTTGTCTATTGTTTCTCCGCCATCTTGAAAGCCGCAATAAATCCTATAACATATTTAGATAGTTGAGGATTGTCATTACCCTCAATTGGTTCGTGATAATATTTCAACTTTGATGGATGCCACAAACCAGCAAACTCACCTTGCAAAGTTAGAAGCTTACATGTTCCTCCTCCGCTCACCGAATTTACTACAAAAGGACCTTCATATTTCGAATAAAGTTTACCAGCTATTTTATCAGCCGCAGAGGATAGGAAAAAGGTACGTTTAAGAACTTTTATTCTGACAAAATTGTCAGGGCGACGTCTCAGATTATATCTATGGCTCTGATTTAAGCCAGCTTTGAGAAGATTCTGTTCAACCAAATAGTGTAACTCCTGTAATTTCAACATTCTTGTAACCCACTTCTTCTCTTCCTTGTTCAATACTTGTAAATTCAACTTCTCATCACTAACCCTATCCCTTACAGAAACAGAAGATCTCGGTTCTCTACCGAAATTAAGAAATGCAGGAGAATACTTTGTTGACTCCTGAACATCTATGTTGGGAGCGAACTGAATCTCCCCCAAATAGAGATCCCACTTTTGGTGATAGCTGCCTAAATATGCCGTAATGAGTTGTTTGATGTTACGGTTCGAACTTTCTGTAGGATTGGCCTGCGAGTGATAACATGGTATAGTCTGAAGATCTATTACACACGTTTTCGCTAACTTTCTTAAAAACTTACTTACGAAAATCTTAGCATTATCTGTAATTAATGTCAGAGGGGTACCAAACCGATTAAGAATAATTGAACGAAACTTTGATGTAATAACTTCTGAAGTGGGTTTTCGATTGGGAATTAATCCAATCCACTTAGTGAATAAGTCCTGGAAAACTAACAAATACACATTCCCTTGGAACTTCTTGGGTATGGACCCGTAATATCAGTGGAAACTACCTCCCACCGAGATTTAATATATCTAGGATGCATTTTGCCTCGAGGAGTAGAATTTAATGCTTTAACCCTCTGACAAATAGGGCAATGCCGAACATACCTGACTATATCCTGGTACATCCCAGGCCAGTAATACTGCCTGCCCACCTTCTACTGAGTCTTCGCAATACCTAAATGATCAGCTTGAACCTTATCATGACATTCTTGAAGAATTAATTTCCTAAGAGAACAAGGAACCACCAACTTCCAGTCCTCTGTGCGATCCTCCAGTTCTCCTTTTAGGAAATCTTTACGTAAAAATAACAAACGATAATCTTTGACTTGACAATCAGGATGCTTGTCAGGCTCATTCTTTACCCGATAAAATTTTCTATCATACCATTCATCAACCGGATTAATCTGAGAGTGGACTGCCAAAACAGAAACAGCCTCAATCCTAGATAAAGCGTCCGCCACGCTATTTAATTTGCCCTCATGATATTCAATAGAGAAATTGTAAGGTTGTAATCGCAAGGCCCAACGAGCTAAACGATCTGTAGGGTCTGTAAGATTCAATAACCACTTTAGGCTAGCATGATCCGTTATTACAGTAAATTGATATCCTTCTAAATAATGACGATTCTTTTCGATACCAAAGAGAACGGCTAGGCATTCTTTTTCCGTAACGGTATAGTTACGTTCAGCCGAGTTCAAGGTTCGGGAGCAATAGGCCACTACCCTCTCGTTACCGTTCCGAACCTGCGTTAACACAGCACCTAATCCTGTTTGACTAGCGTCCGTTTGCAAGGAAAACGGTACATTGAAGTCGGGCCTAGCAATAATAGAGGCTGTGGTCAAAGCCTTCTTGATGGATTCGAACGCCTTAATCTGCTCTGTAGACTAATTCCAACCTGCCTTCTTCCTTAATAAGAAAGTAAGAGGACTGATAATAGTCGAAAAATCTGGTATAAATCGTCTGTACCAACCAAGAAAGTGCTGTCAACCTATCCAGATGAGTCGGTAACATACGAACATATTTTGTCAATGTTTAAATTAAAATCCTTAGCATCACGCAGAAAGATAACTTCTATGAGATGGTTGTATCAAATATTGCATGGAGAAATTGACGATCCGAATATTCTTTCCCTGATTAACATATATGTGCCGCGGTGTGGTAGTAGAAATGTTAATACTTTCATATGTAAGCGAAGTTTTACTAATTTATATTTTAATTCGCCAATAAATACAATGATTCGAACGCATACTAGCATACAAGACTCCATAGATATATTTAGCTCCACGAGTCGCCATTTTACAAATACTATAATGAATTTGTTTTAGTAACCACAAAATTGCCTAAAATTGTTATTATGCTTGTGTACAATTTCATGTAATATTTTAGTCTCTGAAATGTTATTATAAATGTCGCTATGTTTGATAACTTTTCCCTGTTATTAGATCTTAGGTATCTGTTGGGAAATAAATGAATTATTATTATTATTATTATTAAGAAACCTTCTTAGTTGTTTGACATTCTTGAGTGATGGGAACGAAATTACTGGACCAACTTTTCCTGGGTCCACGGAAAGTCTTTCACAATTTACTAGATACCCGAGGTAACGTACCTCACTGCATCCAAAGTCACACTTTTCTCGATTAATTCTTAAACCGGAATCTTTTAGACGACGGAAAACTTCCCGCAACAAACGGCAATGCAATCTAAAGTCAGGTGTACAAATGAGAATATCATCTAAAAACACGACTACATACGGAGATAATTCAGGGCCGAACACCCCATCAGCCAAACGTTAAAAAGTAGCTAGCTTGGTCAACCCAAAAGGCATTACTTTAAATCTAAACAATCCTCTACCAGGCACTACAAATGAAGTGATATCCTTACTTTGCTCATCCGCTAGAGGCACCTGCAAAAAGGCCTGCTTCAAATCTATTTTAGACAGGTACTTCGCTTGACGTAATCCATCCAATAAGGATCCCAAATGAGGCATAGGATATGAGTCCTTCTTAGTTACTTGGTTCACTTTACGAAAATCTATACAAAATCGATAAGAATCTCCTTTTCTCACCATTACTACTGGCGAACACCATGCTGCATGGCTAGGTATCACCGGTTCTTTCTCTAACGTCCTGTCCAGTTCATGGCTTCCAGAACTTTAGACCGTTGTTTAATAGGTTCGGCTTCACCTACCTCGATATGATGTGCTATCTTGGTGGTTAAACCTGAGCAAAGTTGAAGATCATGAATGCCTTCTTCTATTATTTGACCCAAGGTATTCTTCTCTGGTTGAGTTAGCTCCCGAATGCCACATATACCAGGTGTAATCTGATATGCTTCTGGTAAATAAGAAGATATTTCGGGTTCAAGAACGAAATGGAAAATTTGACTGGAATCATTCTCAAACCACCAAGTTTGAGATCTAGCATTGGTATAAATTCCAGCTGAGATGATGAAATCCAGGTCCAGTACTAGAGCACATAACAATGAAGCCATGTAGTAGAAAGGTACAACAAAACTACGATACGAGATTAAGATAGGGATAGAATAACAAATTGAAATAGTAGTGACACTACTGTCAGCATTCTCTGCTGCAGAGAAAGGCTTTACCTGAGATGGAAAATTTTTACTTTCATTTATCAGATCTGTTGCCTTATCCCCGATAAGAGACACACTAGCTCCAGGATCATATAGAGCAGGTATTTGCTTAACCTCCCGTGTTTCTGGTATTCGATAACTGAGTAACAAAAACAACTGTTTCCTTGAAGTGCTCTGGAATTCTGCTGAAGCATTACACTTATTAGCAGCACAAAAACTCCCTACAAATAGACTGTCCTTCTTACATTGCTTAGAAAGCAGTGAAGTATTTTTACTACACGATAATATATTATTATCAATAAGAGATCTCAAAGGATCAACGGTAAGAGACGGTAAATTACTAGAAGACAAAGACTTAGCGGTATTAGATAACAAAGACTTTGAAATGGTAGCAATAGGAAGAGCATGAAGATCAGTTCTATTTGGGCCTTTAGAGAATTTGGAAGAAGAGTCGACCCTCAACTCTGACTCCCCTGCAAGTTTAAAAGACTGCAGTTTGGACAAGCCGCCTTAACAACTCCCGGTTTGCCAAACTTTCGTCTTGGCTCTTTACAATGGGTAAAGACATGAGGACCTGCACAGTTCCAACAGCTTAATCCTCGCAACTGCATTCCCCGAACAATACGTTCTCCTTCCGCCATTCCCTTATTCGATCTAGGGGAATCTACTGAATCAGACGATCTAGGAAAATACCTACTCTCGGTATCCTTTCGTTTACTATTCTTAGCCCCCTTTGTAGAAGTAGTGTCAACACGTTCAACTAACCGTCCTGAGACTTTACGGAAATAACCTTGTTATGAAAACTCATATGCCTACTACCCCCTTGTGGGTTTACGTTAACCTGGCGTTTGCCTTCTTTAAGCCCTACTTCCGCTATACGACAACGCTCCATGACAAACTTAACCAGCTGCTTATAAGTTGGAATGTCGGTTGAAACATGACTTTATTCAAACGCTCTACACGTGCTAGGATCTAAATTATTCAACTGCAGGAAAACAAAATCCCATACATCCACTAAGCCCAATGACTGTAATGCATTAACATTATTTTCATGAACGTTTAAGAAATTCTGCAAGTTAGTGCGATAAGAATTTTGTAATGGGACAAAACCAGTAATCCGATTTAAATATAAACTAGCTAATCTCCGATTATTTTGAAATCGGGCCTTTAGAGCAGGAATAGCAGCTGAATAATACTGAGAGTCTAAAGATAACCCTGAAATAATAGCTTTAGCATCCCCTTTCAATGATGTTTTCAAGTACTGAAACTTTTTAGTCAATGACATGGATCAATCACTATCCACCAACGATTCAAACAATTCTATTTCCCAGTAAAGATAGGTAACTCAATTTTAAGGAGTTGACCTTGAGATGAAACTGGACTAGGAGTTGGATTCGTAACACACGGAACGGTTTTCAAAACCTCCACATAATTGTTCTTAGCCGTATCGACTAATTCGAGAAAACTAGCATTAACCTTAGCTGTACTCAGTTTAAACTTAGCTTTGGTTACTAACACGTTAAACCTGCGGATCTTATCATTCACCGCTTTAAATTCAGTTTCTAAACAGTGTAATCTCTCAAACTGACTTCTAAAAGAACTAACCTTACTAGCTTCTAATTTTATCGATTTATTATAAATATCCTGAACAACGGCATGAATATCCTCCCTCTCTGCTTGTAGCAGATCATGTTCCTGTTCCTCGCTGAGACTCATATTGATACTATATGCAATTATTCAAAGGAAACCACTTGGTCAACAACCGTCCGCAGTCAATCAATAAAATCCCGTGAGGAAATCGCAGCCCGCAGCGACTGAGTGGAAGAGGCTCACGTCACTCACATGCACAAAATTTTCGGCTTGAGAACAATATCAGATGTTCCTCCCATAAGACGAAGCGATTGACTGGGACTAGCTGTAAGCTTCAACTATGATGATAACTCTCACAGACAGCAGTGTCCTGAAACTGCATCGACTCCAATTAAGAGAGTGAAACCACACTGTTCCCCTCTCCACCTCCACGAGTCCACGTTTAATGTGTTAAGGGCATTGGATACCGACGAAGAAATAGAAATGTAAACAAACCAACCCCTTGCTCTTGCATCTAACCCGCGAAACCCCTAGAAGAGCACCATATGTGATATTAATGTAGCGAGACAATGATGTCGTCGTCAAGAGTGGACCAATCACTTGAATGAAATTTTGGCTCTCAACACTATTATACTTATTTGACTTGACTGACTATTAGAATTTGTGTATGTTTGTAAAAGGGAGGGGCCGTCTTATCTGAGGTGACGAGAGATTTGTGTAAATTCATTATCGAAAAATCTCAGCTCCAAGCGCGCTTCTTCTGAGTATTTCCGTAGTATTGGCTTCGATGATGAATTCACTATTCTTGTTATTTTTTGCAAAATTGACGTATAATTTTTTTAAGGAAAGTTTTTGTTATTTCCAATATTTTTCTAAATATGAAAAATATTACAAAAATATTTTAACAAAAGTTGAACACAAAGTAAAAATGAACAAATTAATAATTATTTCAATTAACTCCTTAATTTCCGAATAAACAAAAAATTATAACATTTTGTTTTGGTACAATTGTGAAATTGTAATAGTTGCATGAAATTTTAATAAACAATTGTAGAAAACGCCACAATTAACGATTTATAAGTAATTAGTATTTTACGAAATCTCACCAGTTTTTGTATAAAATCGATAAATTTAAAAAATATCTCGAAAAAACAATACTATAGATAAATCGGAGAAACTAATGATGGTGGCGTCATATTTTTTTTCAATACCTAAATACTATATTAAAAAACGAGTTCGATAAGTGCAAAAAAAGGCCTTATGAACGAGTTTTTTACAGTATTTTTCTATTTTGCCCCTTTTATTCCATTTCTAAATTAAAAAATCGACCATAAATATTTAGAAAATTGTATGGTGGTTGGTAGCACTAATAATTGACATTACAATTTGAAATTGGTTTGCGATTTCCATACATCACATAACCTCAAAACTATCTCGCCGAAAATTTAGCACAGGTTGACGGCCCTGAATTTGAACGGTGCCAACCTTAAAAAAATAAATTATTAAAGCACTCGGCGAGCCATTAACGAACCCATATGAGTGCGTTAATGACTCCGTTTTAGACGCAAATTAGAAAAACATATTTATATAATGACGGTATACCTTACTCTTTTTTACTTAAAAAATAACCATATTTAGTTTTAAACTTGATTCTCATTGATCACTTGACAAAACATGATTTAATATTTAAAAAACGATTAAATGTAAGATAAATAACTTGTATGTACATTCCTTGAAAATGGCTTGCAGCCGAAAGTAGTCGGAATTAATCATTTAATAAGTGAAACATATCAAGTGATTTTTCTTAAATTTAATCGTTTTTTAAATAAAAAAAGAACATATTTCATTTGTATTTCAGAAGAGAAGTTAGGGAAATTGATTTATCTAATACGTGATTTCTAGCTTTTCTAGAAAAAAAAAATACGCAAAAAAATGTAATTTTAAATTAATTTTCTACGAAAATTCCTTGATGAGTATGAATAATAAAATAACAAGATCGCCCTTCCTGTTATATTAAGCTGTCTCTGATTTTGGTAGTAATGATTATTCCTATTTAATTTCATTGTATCATTTGTTCTGAAAAGGAATTGTTGCTGCTTTACATCGTATTTCGTATTGCCTACGTTTTGAAAAATTTACGCTTTTCCCACCAATAAATTTGAAAACAATTGAAGTATTCTACATTATTGGCGTCTACATGTGATACCATCATGGCCTACTTTTCAAAGTGAACAATAATAGTAGATTGTATATCAAGGTGTCTACGCTAAACCGTTTGTTAAAAGTTTACGGGATTGTTGCTCAACACAAGATTACATCAGTTCTCCTCATGTGAAATATTTTCAACTCTCTAGCACCAAATTTGTTATTTTAAATAGAACACCCTATATATTATTATAATTTTGGATTCCTCGTTTAAATTGTAACATATTTTGTGGGAACTTTTATACAATTATCTCTTTTAGTTTTTTTTTAAATTTAAACCTCAAAAATGCATCTTGAAATCTGCCTGAAACTTCTCGTAAGAATAAGATAGAAATTTGATGTATATCTCTGATTGTACCTAGAGGATGCCTCTATGAGCAATATAATCGGAAACTGTCAAAGAAGTTACAGGCAGATTTAAAGTTGCCCTTTTGAGGACAGAATTTCAGAAATAATTAATTTTCTTGAAAACTAAAATAAATGTGTATAAACTTTCCTACAAAATAAAATTTTTAATTTTTAATTTTTAATTTTTAATTTTTAATTTTTAATTTTTAATTTTTAATTTTTAATTTTTAATTTTTAATTTTTAATTTTTAATTTTTAATTTTTAATTTTTAATTTTTAATTTTTAATTTTTAATTTTTAATTTTTAATTTTTAATTTTTAATTTTTAATTTTTAATTTTTAATTTTTAATTTTTAATTTTTAATTTTTAATTTTTAATTTTTAATTTTTAATTTTTAATTTTTAATTTTTAATTTTTAATTTTTAATTTTTAATTTTTAATTTTTAATTTTTAATTTTTAATTTTTAATTTTTAATTTTTAATTTTTAATTTTTAATTTTTAATTTTTAATTTTTAATTTTTATTTTGAATTTTTAATTTTTAATTTTTAATTTTTAATTTTTAATTTTTATTTTGAATTTTGAATTTTTAATTTTTATTTTGAATTTTTAATTTTTAATTTTTAATTAACCTTGTTAGCACATTTGTTAATTGTCGGGTTTTCAGTGAAAACATGACCTGCTACACTAGGCCCATGAAAGTATCAGAATCTAATTGACTCAATCTGTCCGTCACCGCCATAATCTAAACATATTTTTTGCATTAATGCACGAGATACAAATTATTAATTTCATTCCTTAATTTTATAGTACATTACAGGCTCATCTAAAATATTTCAATGAAATACGTAGAAATCGACGAAAAGCCCTCGGGTAGATAGCCTGTTGTCAGGAGAGAAGAAATTTTAATCATAAATACATTTTATATAATAATTCCACACAACTGTTTTTGTATCAGTCCTTAATCCCTCTTGTCACGAAAGAGTTATATGTTTAGTGACACCACTGTGTAATTTAGATAACGCGGCTAAAGTTACAGCGAGAAACCGCCTTGGGAACGCCTCCTCTCATATGCACAGCCTGTTAAACAAGAAAGCCGCAGAGGGCGCACCACGACAAAGTATTAAAATGAATAACGTATTATTCAAATTTCGGATACAGTTTCGAAAATATGAAAAAATATTATTTAAATAATAAATTTTAATTAAATTACCCCAGGGTACGACGGATTTTTTTTTCTAAATTACAGCAATATTAGTATTAAAATTGTTTATAAACATTATTATAAAAAAAATAAATCCGTGCTACTCTTCAGAATATATTTATAGAGGTGAATTCAAAATTTCACTTTTAAGTCTTTACCCGTTTGTGAATAATGTTTTAAATGAATTTAGAGGTACGCTCCAAGAGCCTTAAAAACGTGGCCAAGCGGTACAAAACCTCACTCCTTGATTCATAAAGCAGATGAAAGCAAAGCCTCTTCAACTCCAACCACCCCGATACTGGGAATCAAGATCACGATAACAGAGACGGTACGTGAATAGCATAGCACCACTGGGTCACAATAGTTATTTGTATGGTAAGAGCGCAAAGTGATACATTGCAATGAGCTTTGCGCTCGCACTATACATAAAAAAATTTCTACGACCGCTTTGAAAAAGAAACATAAATATAATTAAATATAAAAAGCAATAATACATACAGACTGTACCGTGGTCAGCTATGGAATGTCGTATCCATGGTAACGGGTCAATAAAAATTGTGCAAAGTGACGTTTAGATAGTTGTTGTGAATACTTTGCCGCGCGTTGCTATAGGCAACGCGCCTCAAAGTACTTTGTCGCTCGCTCCTCGGAAAACGTCTACTTTGCGTTGACAAACGCAAGCGCAAACGCCTTCTTTTTATATCGGTCGTAGAGAAAATACTTTATCCTACAACACACAGAATTACTTATTCACAAAGGAAAATAAAAAAAAAACATTTCCGACTCTCCAACTCCCGTCAAAAATAAATAATGTTGTTATTTTTCTTCCTATAGCACCTATCTAAGCCTTCCATAGAGAACGACAACGGTACTAAATTACTCAATTAGAATCTTTTCCCTCGAGAACAATTACCACACGGTACAAATTCATGCGCCTGCCCGTACGATTGTCACCGAGTTTCTATGTTTTCCATGCCGCCGGTAATAATTGAATAATATTACGCCTCCGTTTTTTAGCCAAAGTGGTACTGGTGGCGAACTCCCCAATATACACTATTGAACATTTTCAGTATGTAACGTATTGGAGGGTTCCAATATCCTATAAATTCTCATTAATGGCAATGTCAATCTGTCACGTTTAAGTACTGCCAATCGCGACAACTAAAATTTTGCCAAAAATGATAAAATGATGAGCAAAAACTGTAAAATAGAAAATCTCGTAGTTTTTCTGTTCTTGACATAACAATAAATCTAGTAGAAAAAAAAACCTTAATCCGCGACTGCCGGGAAGTATTTTTTCCCGTCATGGGTTTCCGAGGCAGTGGTGACGCGAATCAGTAACGCACGCGATTGCAATATTTCTAGTTTTCCTTCGGGGAAAATACAAACGAGGATTGCGCCGGACGCGCAGAATACCGGAACAGATTCGCCTGGACGGTAGACGCAGACGCCGACGCCGACGACGACGACGACGCTGTGGCAGGCTGCAAAGGAGGCGAATGCGTTTTGCGTGCGTGCGGTTGCACCGTGTTAATTCCCGTTAGGCCTTCGGGCCGCCTTATCGCGATCATCTCTAAATATTGAAATAGATAAACCCAATTTCTTTTGTATGGCCGTGCGTAAATATGTTATCGTGTAATGTCTGTTTGCGTCATTTAGTCTACGGGGTTCGTTATTGGCTGCGGGAGGACATTGGAGCGAGTCCGGCGCGCAGCTCCGCCGCGTTCGGATTTACTACGATACGATTCAGCTGACGACGCTGGCGATAGCGGTGACGGCAACTGTGACGGCAGTCGTCCAAAAGGACTCACGCGTCGGGCGTCGCTCGAACTCGCGGCGTCGATACACTCTCTCGGCCGCACAACATGACAATACATCGAATCATTTAGCAATAAAAAAAAAACAACACGCAGAAAACGCCGGGTTTGTCGTGGGATGATGTCCAGTGCTCAGTTCTGATTGTTGTTGAGGAACACAACGGTTCGCTAGTGCCGGGGGAAAATGTCCACGATGGGCGAACGTGAAAGAATAACGAAGACCGCCATCCGCGTCGGTTTCTACGACATCGAGAGGACGATCGGAAAGGGCAACTTCGCCGTGGTGAAGCTCGCCAGGCACAGGATCACCAAAACAGAAGTAAGTCTAGCCGGTGCGCGATCGAATCCTCCCCAAATTACAACCCCCCCGTACAGTGTGCATGCATAAATCATTATGGGTTAATGCTCCCCTTCGCTACACTATTTCCGCATGGATTTCGAATATTGAGCACTGTTTTAATTTACAACAATGAATTTCGTAATCAAAAACATTAGTCTAATAAAATATAAACAAATTACTTTCCCGGCTAATGCCACGGTTAATATTGAATTATATAAAATACACAGTGAGCCAAAAAAAAAACAGTACAAATTTTAAATATTCATATTTTCAATAATTATTAACGCTTTGAAAAACTTTGTAAATGACAAAAATATTTATTTGCATTTTTGAGGACATTTCACATTAATGAAGGCGCTGCAAAGACGGGAGTTTATAATGCATTTGTTGGTATCAAAATGTATTTAACAAGGTATTTGGAAATTATTCACGAAAAACATTTTTTTCTTAATTAGTGAAAGTTTCTACACTATTTTTAACTTTGAACATTGCTGACTAATTAGTTTGTTGATTACGTCTATAATATTCCAATTATCTGAAATAAACTATTTGATTAACAGGAACCGATTAAAGTTGCTAGAAAAACTCTTTTTACTTTCTCCGCTACGGAGTACGGGAAAGGATTGTGATCGTGAAAAAAATTTCAAAAATTTTGCATCGGTAATATCCCTTTTGAGTTCATTAGAGACTGTTGTACCAATTTCTAGAAAAAAAATGGTGATGTGGCCATCATGTTACTTTCTCCGACTTGATGGAATCATAGCCATTTATATTTACGCTTTCATGGTTTATTTTCAGTTAAAATCATATTTTAAATGTACATCGAGCGTTGCGTAAACTCGGATGAAACTGACGTTTAAAACGTCAAAATTATGAAAGATGGGAAAATTATGCTTCAAATTCAAAAACTCGGTTTACTCAAAAACTAACGAGATTTCGAAAAAAACTTATTCTTTAGAAATTGTTCATTTTGGGATTCTCTACAATTATTATTCACATAAATTTGCTGTAACCATCATCGTTTCATAATTATACACCAAAAATTAAAAAAAAATTAATAAATTTTTTTCTTGAATAGCAATGATTTTATGAAAAATATTTTTAAGCAAAAGATGTTCATTTCTTTGTTGTCTTTAATGTTTGTATAAATGTTTTTGTGATATTTTTTACATTTAAGAAAATATTGGCAAAAAACAAAAAACAGTTAAACATCCACTTCTGGTGTATGAAATTTTACTAAAAGCTTTTCAGTTCTTCGTATTATCAAATAAGACTTATGTTCAAAGTTTCATATCTATTAGTTTTTGAGATACAGCACGCACAGACAAACACACACAGACACAAAATTTGTTTTTCCAAAAATTGTTGAAATGGCATCCAGGGACCCCAAAACGAATATTTTCGTAAATTTTTGAAAAAAATTTTCACGATCGCAATCCTTTCTCATACTTCGTAATGGAGAAAGTAAAAACAGGTATTTTTTTTTTACTTTTAAACAAACAATGAGCTTAATTTTGAAATATTCACTTTCAAAAAAGTTCATTGCGAAGAATATACTTCGTAAATTTATAAATTTATTTAAAAAAATTACTTTCCAAAAACTGCATTTCGAAGAATGGACTTTCTAAATTGCCCTTTAGAAGAATTTACTTTCGAAAATGAACATTCGAAAAATTCATTTCCTCTCGCAAGAGGTTTTTTCGAAATAATGCATTTCAAAGAATTTACTTTCGAGCAGGGTTCGGACGATATATACCAACGGATATATATCATGGATATTTATGAAACACACAATACCAAAAAATTCCCCCATTTCTCAAATATTTCCAGTTTCAGCAATATGAATACTAAGCATTTGCTTTAATTTAAACTAGAGATGGGCGAAATGACTCTTTTTTGTCGAAAAGAGTTGATTTTTGAAGTGACTTAAAAATGAAAAAGTAAGTGTGAGCAAAAAAACAAAAAAAGGGCCTCACTTTGAAAATTCTTCAATTTATCCCTGAAAACATAGTGAAGAGCAAAAAAGTCTTCATTTCAAAAATTTTTCTATTTGATGTCAAATATTTGGCATTTCAAATGTTATTTTTTTACTATCTTGTAAGCAACTGTGTTTGTTTGCAATAAATAAATATAATATAAATAAAATATGCGCATTATATAATTAATAAGTCATATAAACATTAATATTAACGACCAAGAATAAATATCAAGAAGTTGATATATATATCGGATATATATCCAATATATTGATATTTATATAAATATCGGATATTTTTCGAACCCTGCTTTCGAGAAACTCTATTACGAGAAGTTTACTTTCTAACATGTTTTAGAAATACTACATTTCGAAAAATGTACTTTCCAAAAATTGTTTCAGCCAATAACTGAAGCTCCAGAAAAGCTCTACCTAACCCAATCTAACCCAACTCAACCTAACTTAACCCAACCTAACCTAACCTGATCTAGTTTTAGTTGTAGTCCGCTGCGCTGCGCCGTCATCAATACGCAGCTTATTACTGGCGACGAACGACGGTTCCGCTGCGCTGCGCCGTCGTCCGTGCATAGTCCATATATATCAAGGCAGATAACTGGTGGCGGACGACGGCTCCGCTGCGCTGCGCCGTCGCCCGTATGTGGCCCATTAAAATTAATCAAATAAACATAATTCGATAATGGCCGAAAACGGTTTATGCTCTAAACGTTAGTGAGTGCTGTTTACGGGGTGAGAAGTGACACCAGTAGACGCCTGGCCGGAATAACTGATCGAGCGGTCGATCGCCGAGAGAAGAAAATTATTAAAGTAACTAACTAAAATCGCTATTAAAAAATAGGGGTTGGCGGTAGAAGGGTGAAAATTTAGGGTTGTATGTATTTTTTAATGCCGAATCATAAAAAAATAAAAAATAAATTTGTCCAAAAAATAAAAATAAAAAATTTGTGGTGGACCACCCTTATTGCTTAGGGGTATGAAAAATAGTTTACGTCCTATTCTCAGACCTACTCAATATACTCGCAAAATTTCATAAGAATCGGTCAAGCCGTTTCGGAGGAGTTTTGTTACAAACACTGTGACACGGAAATTTTATATATTAGATTTTTCAAAAGTGGCCAAAATCCAAAATTAATACAGATAACGCCTGTTTATGACGTACAGGCATGGCCAACTTAGAAACAAAATTATGTGGCTCACACCTTATGATTTTATTAATTACATTATATTTTTTATTTACTTGAAAATATGGTTAACATGTATTTCTATTTTCCCTATTTTCAATATTTACTTTTCATTAAATCGTGTTTTATACATGCAAGACCATTCCTGCTGAAGTCCTGACATAAATTTACAACAAATTGATGAATGGTCATTCGAATAATAATTCCATTATTATTCAAATGATAGTAAATCGAATATTTCTATTTATCGAATGGTATACTTTGATCAATGGATCTTTGCGTGCACGTCATAGATAGCCGAACCAAGTTCCGACAAAATTTTCATGCGTTTTCTCTGCGATAGGTTAAATTAGACTCAATCATATGTGCACGTATGTCGTCCAAGGCGAGAAAACTCAGTCTTCTGTAATGACGCACACGCAAAGATCCATTGATCAAATTATATAGACATATTCGAATGGTTACTGGAATTATCCTGACTCAAATACTTTTGATAATATTTCGTCTTACTTTTAATGAAATCATATTTGTTCACGAAAATGTTATAATGTGCGCATTATTTAATTGTATGGGCTGCATTAATGGGGTACATTTAACACTCAATTTCTTAAACACGCATTTGCGTGTTTAATATGGTTATTAAACACGCTAATTCGTGCTTTAATTCACAGACGGCGATTTATGATAATATTTTGTTTACCCTGTTTAATACTGATTTTATTTTTTTTTTCATTGTACATGTTTAATTAACCCTGTAATTAGTGTATAAAATGGCTGTTGGGTTTATATACAAATAAAAAAAAAAGTTCACTCAGTTACATCAAATTTATACTAATAATATCCAATGGTATTTTGGAAATAATTGCTTTTATGTATATATTTATCGAGATAATTAAGTACAAATGTATGTTTGTAATTCAGCTTGTAACTACATCACAGAGCCATTAATCTAACTGCCAACTGGTACTGAACGTTCAGTCGATGCTAGAGTAGCCTAAAATAAACAGTTTTGAACTTGCATCCGACCGTAAGTATGCTTACCATCGCTATTATTTATGGGTACAGGATAAATTTACTGGATGTGTATGTGCTGTTACAACAGCTCATTTTCATCGAACCTGTTAACTGAATATGATTGTAATATAGTTTGATCAATGGATCTTTGCGAGTGCGACTGAGTTTTCTCGTCTTGGACGACATACGTGCACTCATGATTGCGTCTAATTTAACTTATCGTAGAGAGAGTAAACGCACGAAAATGTTGTCGGAGCCAAGTTCGGCTATCTGTGAGGTGCACGCAAAGATCTATTGATCAAAGTATATCAATATTTAACAGTAAGTTAATATAAATAATATAAAGTTGTTAATGGCAAGTTGAGTTGCTGAAACTATAGTCAACAATAAAAATCAAAAAGTAAAAATGTTTTTATAATATTTACAACATGTATAACAAAGTAGATAATACAATTTTTAATAATACACTATTATTATGATAAAAATATTAATCAATATCTATTAAATACCACATACACATGGGTACACCGGTGCTTTGTTGAAAACAAAAACTTGTTTGTGTTTAAGTGCGGTTTTGTTTTGAGCACTGATTGACAGATTGTAGTTCTGTTTTTTCGCCGATTCGTTTTACAATTGTTTGGGCTTGGCATTTCCATGGTGATTACTAAAAGTCGCTTATTTGTTTGTTCCACTCGCGGTCAACAAATTATGTTTTTGCTAAATAATAATAGAAAACATTTTATTATTATATTTTCAAGGTTTACGTAAAAGAACAGTTTAGGTATTTTGTCCTTAATTGAATCTCGCTTTACGATTTGTATCTTTAGAACTAAGCACAAATTTATTCCTATTACACCGGTGTGATCCTGTAAGGGCCTTTGTGGCTGTTGGGTTATTTAAATAAATAAATAAATAAATAAATGAATAAATATTTTTTTTTTCAGTAAATCTAGTAATGGGGCCGCGGTGGCCTGCTGAGTAGAGCTCCTGCTCACGGGCCTCGTGGTCGTGGGTTCGAGTCCCATCTGTGCGGTCACTGGATGTTTAGTGTATGTCCCTTCTTCATTATACTGGATTCCCCATAATAGGCTACCCATTTTAATATTTAAATTAATTTTTTTTCAGCTAACAAAACAAACTTTTTATTATACTAAATTACAGCTAACTTTTTGGGATTTATGATAACATAAATATTTGGCTAATTTAATTCTAACTTTTAAAAATCACGACTTCTAAATGACCTCCACCAACACATTTTTCAATATTAGATAAAAAGTGGTTCATTACACGGCGTAGCAAACCTTTGTCTATTCCTTCAACTTCGTCACGAATTTTGACTTTGAGTTCCTCGATTGTACCTGGACGACTCGCAAACACTTTGGTTTTTAAACATCCCCACAGGAAAAAATCGGGTGCCGTTAAGTCGGGGGACCTCGAAGGCCAAGGCAAATTTACGAATCGAGAAATGAGTCGGCCATTAAACGTTTCTCGCAGAACCCGCATTGAGTTTCTGGCGGTATGAGCTGTTACCCCATCTTGTTAGAATAGTAAGGCATTGTTTAGTAATCCTCGTCTATTTAATTCTGGAATGAGGAATGTCTAGCATGTTCACGTAGCGCTCGGATGTTACTGTTACAGCGCGGTTATTTTCATCCCCAAAAAAATATGGACCAATAATACCAAAAGATCCTACTCCACACCACACAACAACTTTTGGATTATGGAGGTTCTGTGTAAAGATTTCACGAGGATTTTCATTTGACCAGTATCTAAAATTCTGTTTATTAAACATGCCGCTCAAATAAAAAAATGCTTCGTCGCTCATTAAGAGACTGTGAATTGCTCCTTGATGTAAATTCAAAAATTCTTGACAAAATGCTAACCTTGCTTCTTTATCTTGATTTATAAGTTGCTGTGCCATTTGGTATTTATAGGGATACAATTTTAAATCTCTTTGAAGAATTCGATCTAAGCTTCCCTTTGATATTCCTAGGATAAGGGTTTGTCGATTAGCAGACCTTTTAGGAGTTCTCGTAAACGCAATTCTAACTCGTTCAATATTTTCTGGTGTGCGAACTGTTCTTCGACGTCCAAATTTTGTACAAAACTATATTCACGCCAATGACGAACCCATAACTTAACAGTTTTACGATTTGGCGCGTGACCTCTATTGTTATTAAACTGACGCCGGAATGCACGCCTAACTTCTTCTATCGAATTGCTTCTTATGTAAGTTTCTACACAAAACACACGTTGTTGGACTGAGTAATCTATGAAAGTTAAATAATTATGATGAAAACTTTCTTCTCGTAGAAAAATAACGTCCCACAAAATTATTAATATAAAACTTATTAGTGACAGGTGCCTACTGGATCAATAATTAACTTAAATCCCAAAGAATACAGAACATAATCCCACAGAGATAAACTTATTTAGTTATCTCGTAGGGAATTAATTAATAAAATAAAATGGGTAGTCTATTATAGGGAACCTTGTATAATATATGAATGGTTATATATATATATATAATAGTAAATCTAGAAATCAATATACACACTTAATTGAAACTCTGACTGAATGGACTAGTTTCCTATGCCATAAAAAAATTCAAAAAATCTAGTAATGGAGTTCTAAATTAATAGATGTGGCTGATAGTCGCTGAAAGGTCAAGATTACTTTTATAAACTCAAAATATCTCGTTGTGCAAATTGCTACAATTATTTCACCACATTGTGGCTTCTTCGGGCGAAGAAATAATAATAAAATGTAAACTATTCAAACAAAATGTGCAGTGCCGGACCGGTGATGGTTATAGCATTATTAACCCTTAGCTAATGAGCTAGTTTATAGTCGCAATCGTCGCTTTACAGACTGAAATGAGCTCATTTATCGATTATTTTTACGGTGGATACGCCGGGAACTTGCGCTGAAACGTAAATATTCTCAAATAAAAAATGCATTTTTGGAAAAAATGCTCTGAGAACTTTTGATGGGCGAATCACTTACATTTCTTATCTGTTCGCGTGTCAACGAAAAAAATAATAAACAGATCTCGACCGCAAAGTGGAAACTGCTATGGGCTGCATCATTTCTATTGGTTGAGAGGGCGGGCCATTAACTCCGAACTATTCCACATATCAAGTAAAAATTTCCCCAACATTTTACAAAGCATGCTCAACTTTTTTATTAATTAATATAATTTAATTTTGAAAGCATATTTGTATTCACAAAATAAAATTGGAAATTATAGCGCATTTGGTTTTTGAACCTGACAATCAATTTAATGTATTTCAAAAACGGCAAGTCCAATAAAAAAAAATATGCGACAAAAGTTTAAAAAATTTATCTAGTATACGAATCCAAAATTTCAGATTTTTACTGCCAAAGAAAAAAAAGTTGAATTTTTAAACCCTGTAAAAGACCCTTAACGCACACTTTTTTAGCGTTACCGTTTAGCGCGCTAGAATTAACTCGAGTGTGTACGTTAGGGGTTAATGTTGAATGATGTTTATTTACAGGCGTTCGAAGAGATATGTCCCAACGTTTCAGTTACAAAAACTTCCGCGCCAGAGGAAAAATTTTAATGACCATAAATGCTGTAATTACAGTGGTGAATCCAACATTGATTGCGATAGATCGTTAAAATTTTAACAGTGTGCTCTTGAATAATGAGTCTTTATAGCTGTTCAAAGAAAATTATCCGAAGTTTGCTGTAAGAAAAATGTCTGCACTCTTTGCAAAAATTGCTTTAGGAATTCCATACTTATCACCTCAGATACTTAAAATTTGGACAGATTCATCTTGAATAATGTGTTTTTATAACTGCCCAAAATAAATTGTAGTAGTAAAACGCGTCGACCTTAAGCTTAAATTTAGTTGAATCAAAAATGCACTTTTTTAGGAAAATGGTCCAGGAATTCCACATTTATTTCGACAGATGCTTGGAATTTTGACAGAATAATTTCAAATAACGTGTCTTTATAATCACCCTAAGAAAATCACCACAACTTTCTAGTTACAAAAATGGCTGCGCCAGAAAGAATATTTTGTTGGCCAAAAATGCATTTTTTTTTAAATGCTTCAGAAATTCCATATTTATTTCCACAGATGCTTGGAAATTTTACAGATTAATCTTAAATAACGTGTCTTTATAGCCACCCAAAGAAAATCATCAGAACTTTGTAGTAACAAAAATGGCCGCGCCAGAAAGAAAATTTTGATGGCAAAAATGCACTTTTTGGAGAAAATGCTCCCCAGAAATTCCACATTTATTTAAACAAACGCTTGAAATTTTGACAGAATAATCGTAAATAACGTATCTCTATAACCGCCCTACGAAAATTATCAGAACTTTCTGGTAACAAAAATGGCAGCGCCAGAAAAAATATTTTGATGGTCAAAAATGCACTTTTTGGAGAAAATGCTCCAGAAATCCCACATTCATTTCCACAGATGCTTGGAATGTTGACAGAATAATCTCAAATAACGTGTCTTTATAACAACCAGAAAAAAATCACCAGAACTTTGTAGTAACAAAAATGGCCTCGCCAGAAAGAAAATTTTGATGGCAAAAAATGCACTTTTTGGAGAAAATGCTTCAGAAATTCCACATTTATGTCCACAGATGCTTGGAATTTTGACAGATTAATCTCAAATAACGTGTCTATATAACCGCCCAAAGAAAATCATCACAATTTTCTAGTTACAAAAATGGCTGCGCCAGAAAAATATTTTCATGTCCAAAAATGCATTTTTTGGAGAAAATGTTTCAGGAATTCCACATTTATTTCCGCAGATGCTTGAAATTTTGACAGATTAATCTTAAATAACGTATCTTTATATCCGCCCAAATAAAGTCGTCAGAACTTTTTAGTAACAAAAATGGCTGCGCCAGAAAGAAAGTTTTGATGTCCAAAAATGCACTTTTTGAAGAAAATGCTCCAGGAATTTCACATTTATTTCCACAGATGCTTAGAATTTTGACAGGTTAATCTTAAATAACGTGTCTTTATAACCGCCCTAAGAAAATCATCAGAACTTTGTAGTGACAAAAATGACTGCGCCAGAAAGAATATTTTCATGTCCAAAAATGCACTTTTTGGAGAAAATTATTTAGAAATTCTACATTTATTTCCACAGATGCTTGAAATTTTAACAGATTATTCTTAAATAATGTATCTTTATGTCAATTTGAATCATTTTTTTTTTCATAATCATCGTCATAGACCTTTAAAGTGTACCTTTTTTCATCAGAAAAACGAGAGGAATCGATTGGTGTTAAATTGCTCCTTATGTGTACATTCGTCGAATTCAAATAAAATTGGCGATTTTTAATTTTGACGAAAACCTGAAAAAGTATAGAAAGGTCCCCCCCTCTTTTTAATGAAAAACGTAAGATCCGAAAATTTCAAATTGTGAAGTTCCATATTCTGGCGAAACAGGCGAAAGCTTTTAAAAAAATTAACATTTTGCTTTTTTCTACTTTGGAACTTCACAATTTGAAATTTTCGGATCTTACGTTTTTCATTAAGAAGAGGGGAGGGGGGCTTTCTTTAGTTTTTCAGGTTTTCGTCAAAAATTTAAAATATCTTAACATATCTACAGGAAATTCCACGAAAAATGGTAAAAACCGTTAAAAAAATGAAAAACCGATTTTTTTAAGATGCCGCGGCTTGATATAATAAATATGTCTTGATGCATATTTTCGTAGATTTTTACCATGCAAATATGATGCAAATGTCAAAATCCGGGTTACAATCGGGTACTGTATGTTAAAAATTGATTAAAAAAACTTTTCGATATTTTTTCTAGGTCCTAAACGACGTTGATTGACCCAATAAGTAATTGGGTATAATATCTTCATACTTTCTTTCAGAATCGTTTTCATCGTAAAGGTAAATGAAGTTTATCCACTTGCAAAGTTTTATCCACCTTTTTATCTGCTTGCAAAACCACATACTCGGTTATTTTAAATGTACATGAGTTGAATTATTTATTTATTTACAGAGTTAAGGAACGTAACATGGTGTAGTGGGTAAAGGCGAGCGCTTGTACCGGCGTTGTTATATATGTTATTTCCATTTATTCATACAAATATACAATTGAGGAGTTGAACTGCAAAACTCAACAAATCCACTTTTATAATTTGTTCAGAAACCGCGAAAAACGTTCAGGAAGTCTATTTGTTGCTTAAAAAAAATGAATGTTTAGCCGCATTTTTAAATATGACTTGTTGCGTTTTGAAAGGTAATTCACACATATTCGGATTTATCTATGTTTGGACAGTAAGAATCGATACCAAGCTCATTTTGGCCCAAAATTGGATTAGTTGAGTTTTGCAGTTCAACTCCTCAATTACAAAATAACAGCCGTGTGTGACTGAATGGCTCAGCCTAAGTCAAAACAAAAGGAACGTAACAGAACGAACTCAAAGAATGTCCACTTTGTATCATAAATTGTACAAGTAATTAGAAGCAAGTAAATATAACATACAATTACGAAAACCACTCTATCGCCATAATATTGACAATATGTCCGGATGAATGCATTTACGAAAGTTTGAAGTTTACTACAGAGAGGGAGACAATACATTTAGTGAGACACTTTTACAAATGACCTCAACAGACAATTATCAAGAGGTCTTTCAACCTTGTTTAATAGTTTCGAAATTCAAGCGACTGAATATATTTTTTGCTTTGC
The DNA here is from genome assembly GCA_910593695.2 of Ocypus olens. NCBI lineage: Eukaryota > Metazoa > Arthropoda > Insecta > Coleoptera > Staphylinidae > Ocypus > Ocypus olens. Next base: position 4,154,700 of record OU343054.1, read on the forward strand.
TACACGTCTGAAGGTACTCGAGTTCGATGGCCAGTTAGGCTTAAAGTCCAAGCAAACACCATTACCATTATAAAAAATAAGTTTTGTTTAGCTGTTATGAAGTTATAGTTGTTTTACAAATTACAATAAATAACCAAAACATCAATTACTTCATAAAACAGTTAAAAATTCCTACTAATGTATGTAATATGCGCATGATGCGCAGAAAGTGTTTAAATTTTAATGGGAAAAACTTAATTATCAGATAGCATAACAAACCGTTTAACCGGGAAATAAAATAGAACCGTCGCGTCGTCGTCGTCGTCGGGAGTTTTGGCAATAAAAATAATCTGACTATTTAAGGCCATGCATAATTCATTAATGGCCCATAAATTAGGGTGGAATTGGTGCCGTAAATAACGTTTTTTTCGCGGAAATCAGGCGACCCTTAATAAAACAAACGTTACCACGTCGTGCAATAAAAGGATTAAGGAATTGTTTTTCTAAATCATTTAATTAACATTTTTTGTTTTCCATGCTCTGCAAATTATTCTGGAATGTAGAAACGATTTTTTCTGAACATAAAAAATGATATTTTCTTAGTTCTATGTCTGATATTATTTAATAGTATAGAATAGAATAGAATAGAATAGAATATGTATTTATTTGTGTTCTTTAACACCCTGTACAATTTAGGATCATCAGCGAATAGCAAGAAATTGCAATATTTTACGTGTTTTGAAATGTCATTGATGAATAGTAAGAATAAAATTGGGCCGCAGTGGGACCCTTGCGGAACATCCGATACTACAGAAATTTTATTTGATATAAAATTATAATTATTTTTTTAATTAGAATGAATTACAATATTTTACGGTTTCACCTCTAATACTTTCAAATGTTAGTTAGAAAATACAAAATACCGTTTCGTTCACTTTGGCTGACAGAATTAAAAATAAGTCGGTAATAAAGTTAAAATATTAATCCAAATGATGCGAGGAGAAAAATATTAGTGAAAACAGTGATGTTAAGTTGTAAATATAAAAAATTCATGAGCAATAATAATCTGTCAAAATTTCAAGTATCTGTGTAATTTCTGGAGCATTTTCTCCAAAAAGTGAATTTTTGGCCATCAAAATTTTTTTCCAGGCGCGGCCATTTTTGTTACTGTAAAGTTCTCATGATTTTATTCGGGTGGTTATAAAGGCATGTTATTTAAGATTAACCTGTTAAAATTCTAAGCATCTGTGGAAATAAATGTGGAATTTCTGGAGCATTTTCACCAAAAAGTGCATATTTGACATCAAATTTTTTTTTCAGGCGCGGCCATTTTTGTTACTACAAAGTTCTGATAATTTTCTTAGGGCGGTTATAAAAGCACGTTATTTAAGATTAATCTGTCAAAATTTCAGCATCTGTGGAAATAAAAGTGGAATTTCTGGAGCATTTTCTCCATAAAGTGCATTTTTGCCATCAAAATTTTCTTTCTGGCGCGGCCATTTTTGTTACTACAAAGTTCTCATGATTTTATTAGGGCGGTTATAAAGGCATGTTATTTAAGATTAACCTGTCAAAATTCCAAACATATGTGAAAATAAATGTGGAATTTCTGAAGCATTTTCTCCAAAAAGTGCATTTTTTGCCATCAAAATTTTCTTTCTGGCGCAGCCATTTTTGTTACTACAAAGTTTTGATGATTTTCTTAGGGCGGTTATAAAAGCACGTTATTTGAGATTAATCTGTCAAAATTCCAGCATCTGTGGAAATAAATGTGGAATTTCTGGAGCATTTTCTCCAAAAAGTGCATTTTTGCCATCAAAATTTTCTTTCTGGCGCTGCCATTTTTGTTACTACAAAGTTTTGATGATATTCTTAGGGCGGTTATAAAAGCACGTTATTTGAGATTAATCTGTCAAAATTTCAGCATCTGTGGAAATAAATGTGGAATTTCTGGAGCATTTTCTCCAAAAAGTGCATTTTTGCCATCAAAATTTTCTTTCTGGCGCAGCCATTTTTGTTACTACAAAGTTTTCGTGATATTCTTAGGGCGGTTATAAAGGCACGTTATTTAAGATGAATCTGTCAAAATTCCAGCATCTGTGGAAATAAATGTGGAATTCCTGGAGCATTTTCTCCAAAAAGTGCATTTTTTGCCATCAAAATTTTCTTTCTGGCGCAGCCATTTTTGTTACTACAAAGTTTTGATGGTTTTCTTAGGGCGGTTATAAAAGCACGTTATTTGAGATTAATCTGTCAAAATTCCAGCATCTGTGGAAATAAATGTGGAATTTCTTGAGCATTTTCTCCAAAAAGTGCATTTTTTGCCATCAAAATTTTCTTTCTGGCGCAGCCATTTTTGTTACTACAAAGTTTTGATGGTTTTCTTAGGGCGGTTATAAAAGCACGTTATTTGAGATTAATCTGTCAAAATTCCAGCATCTGTGGAAATAAATGTGGAATTTCTTGAGCATTTTCTCCAAAAAGTGCATTTTTTGCCATCAAAATTTTCTTTCTGGCGCGGCCATTTTTGTTACTAGAAAGTTGTGATGATTTTCTTTGGGCAGCTACATTTTCTAATGCGTCTTGATGAGATTTTTATCGTGACGTATAGAAACTCCTAATCGAACCAGTGGTTTCTTCAGGAAATCATTTCAAATGCAATTTTTGAGCAAAAGTAAGAAGAGGGGACCCTCTATAGTTTTTCAGGTTTTCGTCCAAAATTTAATATTGCCAATTTTAATTGAATCCTACCAATTAGCACACAAGGATCACAAATTTGCAAACCGCGTTCAATTTAGAGTTTTCGTTTAGCCGCTACAACCGTTCAAAGTCTGAGAAAATCGAATAAAAAAAATTCTAAAATTTTAAACTCACTTGCCAACTTTTTTACAATATAAGATAGCTGAAATTGTCGGTTTCTTTTGTTTTTCCGATGAAAAAAGATACACTTTAATTTATGGATACATTAAAATTCATAAACCCGACGAAAACATTAGACCCGTCGTCACTTACACGAACACACCTGCCCATAAAATTTCAGCCAAACTAAATTCATTGTTTAAAGAAATCACAAACAACTTTTGCGACCCTCACTCAATAAAGAATTCCCTAGACCTTACACACAAATTAACTCAATTCAAACTAGAAAATAATATAAAAATGGTTTCATTCGACGTGTCGAGTATGTTCTCAAAAATCCCAAAAAATGAATGTATTGAATTAATAAAAGATATATTTGACAAAAATAACGTTAACCCAATCGTTCAAACAGAATTTATAAATATATTAGAAGTCGTTTTAAAACACAATTATTTTACATTCAATAATAAATACTACGAACAAAAAGAAGGCCTGGCAATGGGTTCACCTTTAAGCCCATTGCTAGCAGAAATATTCATGGCAAACTTAACCAACATCATTCTAAATTCCGAAATGGGAAAAAAACACATACAGTTCTGGTACAGATACGTAGACGACATTCTAGCCGGCTTCACCGGAACAGACAGACAATTAAATAACTTCTTAAATTTCATAAACACAATACACCCAAAGATTAAATTCACAGTAGAAACGGAACAAAACAAAAATATTAAATTTCTTGACCTTTCAATTACAAATATTGACAAACAATTTAATTTTGAAATATATAGAAAACCAACTTTCACCGACTCACTAATACCATCCAACTCAAGACACCCCCTCAATCACAAACTAGCTGCATTTAACTCAATGATCCATAGAGCACTTACGTTACCCTTATCAGCAACCAGCTATAAGAACGAAATACAAACGATTTACAGCTTAGCACATAATAATGGCTATACAAACAAAACAATAGATAACTTAATTAAAAGACAACGTAACAATAACCTCAGTAAAACTTTATACGCAGGGCCAAAAATAGATAATAAAACTTACAGGTCATTAACATTTTTTGGTGAAGTTAGCCAAAAAATACGCAATATTCTAAAAAAACATGATATCAATGTAGCATTTAAAACAACGAACCAAATTTGTAACTCTATTTTTAATTCCAAAACTCCGATAGATAAATTAGAAAGATCAGGCATTTATAAACTAACATGCAAAGATTGTAAAGGAGTGTACATAGGGCAATCTGGTCGTAACTTTAAAATCAGATTAAAAGAACATTTAAGATCCTTCCGATTACACCAAAATAATTCAACATTCGCGAACCACCTAATTGAGAACCGACATACTTTTGAAGATGATGTACTTGAAATAATCCACTTCGCAGAAAAAGGCCCGAAAATGGACCTACTCGAATCCCTAGAAATCCACAAAGCGAAGCGTAATCCGGACTTCCCCATAATTAACGACCAGGTCGACCTAGTATTCTCCTCCTTATTCCATTCCGCATAAATACGTGTGTTTATTGTAATTTAATTTACTTTAAGTTTGAAAATGATCAGCTTATGATCGAAACTCGAGTCACTAAACAATAAAGTGTGATATTAACAAAGAAACTGTTTTATTTAAAGTTCCAAAATGTATCACGAAGTTAACGCCTCAACCATCAATCAATTACTTTAATTTAATTTATTTTTTTTTTATTTCAAATTTTCTTTGCGAACGCGCCACGGGGTTTAAATTGGCACTTGTTCTTGCGCAAGTACATTTTCTGATGGATCTTGATGAGAACTTTACAGTGACATATAGAAACTCCAAATCAAACCAGTGTTTTTTCAAAAAAACATTTCAAATGCAATTTTTTAGCAAAAGTAAGAAGGGAGGGCCCTTCTATAGTTTTTCAACTTTTCGTCAAAAATTCGACGAATTTGCAACCAAGGGGCACAGATTTGCAAACCGCGTTCGATTTAGGTTCTTCGTTTAGCCGCTACGGCCATTCAAAGTCGGAAAAGACGACTATTTTCAAATTTTCCTAAAATTATCAAATTAACGGGTTTTGAAGAGATCTTTACTGTGATATATAGAAACTCCGTCAGGTGCGCGATCATACCATACGATTGGTATCAGAAAAATAAAAGCCTCAATTCTCATAGCTCACAAAAACGCATTTATCAAAGATAAGTAAGTAAGTAAGTAAAGTAAGTCATCCAAAGGTAATTCTGAATAAACGATTATGTAAATAGGCATTATTTATAATACCAAAACGAAACATTTTTGTACTGTTTTGGTTTGCAAAACGATATGCCGCGTACGTGTTATTTTGTAATTGAAGGTAATTGGCCAAGTTTTTATCACCCAATTATCGAGGCCCTGACTCATTTGTATTGAATTTCAAATGAACTCACGATTTTCACGGTTATTTAATTATGTAAAATACCCAGAAGTCGCTCTTTATATTAATTACGATGTTTTTTTTTATGCAATTGCCGTAAAATTCTCAAGTGCATGTTTATTTACTATCAAAGGCCTTGGGATTAATTATTCATTCGAAAAATATATGATACATTTTTAATTGTTCGAAAATTTGCTTCACAGTACTTATTTAATGTTTACCATGTTATTTTAATTATACTGTATATTTTAAAAAGTAATTAATTAATTGAAATGCGCATGTTATGTTTCAATTTTTTTTAATCATCAAATAACTCCTATGGCAAATAATTTAGTAACAAGTGTGACACTTAATTAAATTTAGGAGGTGAATAGCTAATCAAAAATGAAATAAAAAATTCAGGTCCGTCTTTAAAAAAAATTATGTGGATAGCTAAATAACGAAACGTCGGATTTGAAAAATAAAATTATTTTCTGCATACAAAAGTGTCTTAGGAAAGTGTTCTTTAAATTAAAAATCGCCGATTGTGATTGAATCAAACTAATTTGTACCCAAGGAGCACAGATTTGCAAACCGCAAGTCTGAAAAAATCGACTTCTTTTTATAATTTTTAAAATAACCAATAATAAACTCGTAAAAAAATAAAAACCAAAATTGGCTTTTTTGGTTTTTATCGAATATTTCGGAAAGTAGTGCGAATATTTTAAATTCCTTTTTAACAAATTATTCAGCAATAAAATACGCTATATTAAGGGTTGTTGAAATGAGGCTCTTGGTTGGTTTCACTATTTTATACAAATATTAAAATTGTTTCACCACGTGATAAACGAGAACCAAATTCAACAAAAAAAAAAACGCAACTTTACCTTAATTCAACCAAGTCTCTATCTCTTACAGTTACCGAGATTGCAATGCTAATACATCGAATTTGTAACACCCTGTATATATTGTGAGTACGTTGGTGGTGCGTAAATGTACGTGTATAGTAACAGATATTCAAAGTATTTTGCGGCAAAATAATTTTAATGATCGTTAACAGCGATTAGTCACTAATGATATGCAATTTGGTGATATTTACATAACATGGCCCGATTTCTAATGAAACCAGTAATTGGAGTTGTTTACGAAACGTCTTATCTTCGGAAATACTGCAAACCGGAATACATATAATCCAAACACGGATTATGAATCATTTTATAAATGTTTGGATTCGTGAGTTTTTTTTTTAATAAGAGCACTTGTTTAGTTCGATGTTTTTATTGACCATTTCCTGACACGTGTTTATTCTCAAAGGAGTATAATTAATCAATTAATTACTGTTCAGTAAATTTTTGATCATAAAATTTTGGTTTTGACCAACGGCATTTTTCTTGCAGTGAAGTTGCCAAAGTTTTATTTAGCAAATTTTAAAGATATACTTCCTGGGAATAATCTGTCAGAGTTTGATGTAATTGTCATATTGGATGCGGAAATTATAATCATGTTACTGCAGAAAGTCGTTTTTTGATCTTAAAATTTCAGTTTTGACCGACGCCATTTTTTTTGCAGTGAAGTTGTCAAAATTTTATTTAGCAAATTTTAAAGATATACTTCTTAGGAATAATCTGTCAGAGTTTCATGTAATTGTCACATAGGAAACGGAAATTATAATCATGTTCCTGCAGAAAGTCGTTTTTTGATCATAAAATTTCAGTTTTGTTCAACGCACTTTTTCTTGCAGTGAAGTTGTCAAAGTTTTATTTGGCAATTTTTAAAGATATACTTCCTGAGAATAATCTGTCAGAGTTTCATGTAATTGTTATATTGAATACGGAAATTATAATTATGTTACTGGAGAAAGTCGTTTTTTGATCATAAAATTTCAGTTTTGGCCAACGCCATTTTTCTTGCAGTGAAGGTGTCAAAGTTTTATTCAGCAAATTTTAAAGATTTACTTAGTAGGAATAATCTGTCAGAGTTTCATGTAATTGTCATATTGGATACGGGAATTATAATCATGTTACTGCAGAAAGTCGTTTTTTGATCATGAAATTTTAGTTTTGGCGAACGCCATTTTTCTTGCAGTGAAGTTGTCAAAGTTTTATTTAGCAAATTTTAAAGATTAACTTCCTGAAAATAATCCGACAGAGTTTCATGTAATTGTCATATTGGATACGGAAATTATAATCATGTTACTGCAGAAAGTCGTTTTTTATCATGAAATTTTAGTTTTGGCCAACGCCATTTTTCTTGCAGTGAAGTTGTCAAAGTTTTATTTGACAAATTTTAAAGATATACTTCCTAGGAATAATCTGTCAGAGTTTCATGTAATTGTCATATTGGATACGGAAATTATAATCATGTTACTACAGAAAGTCGTTTTTTGATCATGAAATTTTAGTTTTGGCCAACGCCATTTTTTTGCAGTGAAGTTGTTAAAGTTTTATTTAGCAAATTTTAAAGATTTACTACCTAGGAATAATCTGTCAGAGTTTCATGTCATTGTCATGTTGGATACGGAAATTATAATCATGGTACTGCAGAAAGTCGTTTTTTGATCATAAAATTTCAGTTTTGGACAACGCCATTTTTTTGCAGTGAAGTTGTCAAAGTTTTATTGAGCAAATTTTAAAGATATACTTCCTAGGAATAATCTGTCAGAGTTTTATGGAATTGTCATATTGGATCCGGAAATTATAATCACGTTACTGCAGAAAGTCGTTTTTTGATCATGAAATTTCAGTTTTGGCCAACGCCATTTTTCTTGCAGTGAAGGTGTCAAAGTTTTATTCAGCAAATTTTAAAGATTTACTTAGTAGGAATAATCTGTCAGAGTTTCATGTAATTGTTATATTGGATACGGAAATTATAATCATGTTACTGTGGAAAGTCGTTTTTTGATCATAAGATTTCAGTTTTGGCCAACGCTATTTTTCTTGGAGTGAAGTTGTCAAAGTTTTATTTAGCAAATTTTAAAGATATACTTCCTAGGAATAATCTGTCAGAGTTTTATGGAATTGTCATATTGGATCCGGAAATTATAATCACGTTACTGCAGAAAGTCGTTTTTTGATCATGAAATTTCAGTTTTGGCCAACGCCATTTTTCTTGCAGTGAAGGTGTCAAAATTTTATTCAGCAAATTTTAAAGATTTACTTAGTAGGAATAATCTGTCAGAGTTTCATGTAATTGTTATATTGGATACGGAAATTATAATCATGTTACTGTGGAAAGTCGTTTTTTGATCATAAGATTTCAGTTTTGGCCAACGCTATTTTTCTTGGAGTGAAGTTGTCAAAGTTTTATTGAGCAAATTTTAAAGATATACTTCCTAGGAATAATCTGTCAGAGTTTTATGGAATTGTCATATTGGATCCGGAAATTATAATCACGTTACTGCAGAAAGTCGTTTTTTGATCATGAAATTTCAGTTTTGGCCAACGCCATTTTTCTTGCAGTGAAGGTGTCAAAGTTTTATTCAGCAAATTTTAAAGATTTACTTAGTAGGAATAATCTGTCAGAGTTTCATGTAATTGTTATATTGGATACGGAAATTATAATCATGTTACTGTGGAAAGTCGTTTTTTGATCATAAGATTTCAGTTTTGGCCAACGCTATTTTTCTTGGAGTGAAGTTGTCAAAGTTTTATTTAGCAAATTTTAAAGATATACTTCCTAGGAATAATCTGTCAGAGTTTCATGCAATTGTCATATTAGATACGGAAATTATAATCATGTTACTGAAAAAAGTGGTTTTTTGATCATTAAATTTCAATTTTTGCCAACGCTATTTTTCTTACAGTGAAGTTGTGAAAGTTTTATTTAACAAATTTTAAAGATATACTTCCTGGGAATAATCTGTCAGAGTTTTATGCAATTGTCACATTGGATACGGAAATTATAATCATGTTACTGAAAAAAGTGGTTTTTTGATCATTAAATTTCAATTTTTGCCAACGCTATTTTTCTTACAGTGAAGTTGTGAAAGTTTTATTTAACAAATTTTAAAGATATACTTCCTGGGAATAATCTGTCAGAGTTTCATGTAATTGTCATATTGGATACGGAAATTATAATCATGTTCCTGCAGAAAGTCGTTTTTTGATCATAAGATTTCAGTTTTGGCGAACGCCATTTTTCTTGCAGTGAAGTTGTGAAAGTTTTATTTAACAAATTTTAAAGATATACTTCCTGGGAATAATCTGTCAGAGTTTCATGTAATTGTCATATTGGATACGGAAATTATAATCATGTTCCTGCAGAAAGTCGTTTTTTGATCATAAGATTTCAGTTTTGGCGAACGCCATTTTTCTTGCAGTGAAGTTGTGAAAGTTTTATTTAACAAATTTTAAAGATATACTTCCTGGGAATAATCTGTCAGAGTTTCATGTAATTGTCATATTGGATACGGAAATTATAATCATGTTCCTGCAGAAAGTCGTTTTTTGATCATGAAATTTCAGTTTTGGCCAACGCCATTTTTCTTGCAGTGAAGTTGTCAAAGTTCTATTTAGCAAATTTTAAGGATATACTTCTTAGGAATAATCTGTCAGAGTTTCATGCAATTGTCGTATTGGATACAGAAGTTATAATCATGTTACTGCAGAAAGTCGTTTTTTGATCATGAAATTTCAGTTTTGGCCAACGCCATTTTTCTTGCAGTGAAGTTGTCAAAGTTTTATTTAGCAAATTTTAAAGATATACTTCCTTGGAATAATCTGTCAGAGTTTCATGCAATTGTCATATTGGATACGGAAATTATAATCATGTTACTGCAGAAAGTCGTTTTTTGATCATAAGATTTCAGTTTTAACCAACGCCATATTTCTTGCAGTGAAGTTGTCAAAGTTTTATTTACCAAATTTTAAAGATATACTTCCTTGGAATAATCTGTCAGAGTTTCATGTATTTATCATATTGGATATGGAAATTATAATCATGTTACTGCAGAAAGTCGTTTTTTGATCATAACATTTCAGTTTTGACCAACGCTATTTTTCTCGCAATAAAGTGCTCGTACACTCAACCGGACGCACCACTTACATATATCCCAAATCACACTGTTAATCCATGAATATTTGAAATAGATAACATAAACATCGATTCGTTTTTATCTCCCTCTCGACCTTGAAGCCGGCACTTTGCGAGTCGCAGTTTTCTGGGGCGAGCTGAATAAAAAATGGGGTCGAAGAGGACCCACCTCTGCAATTTTCCCGTTAATGTCCGTGAAATTTATTCGTGCGCATCTCGGGCCATCCACTAAATCCAATTTAGCCTCTACTTACTTCTAAAAAAAAACCGTAACGTATCTTCCGCACCTTTGCATTATTGAAGATGCACTTGAATTTATTATAACTTGTAATAAGATATTATTTGGATGTATGGGGATCATCAATATTTTACTTTACTAGCGTATATACTCTATAAGACTGGGAGGATTAAGGTATCATTCTTGTCTTAACATAGACTCTAATAAAGGGTGTTTCAAATTACGTGGTTTTTTTTTAGAATAAATAAAAGACATAACTTCCATTCATTTTCAAAAACTTTGTATTGGTAATTGAGGTATTAGTTATGATATTTAAATACGAAAAACAATATCTGCCTCCTCTTGCAGTTCCACAGATGTCCACTCTTTTTTTTTAATTTTCAATGACATTTTTACATAATTGAGGCTCTATCTCAGCAATGACCGAATAATTTCATCCTTTAGTTCAGGAATCGACTGTGGATTATTCTCATAGACCTGGTTTTTCACGTAACCCTAAAGAAAATAATCCATAGGTGATAAATCACATGATCTTGCTGGCAAATTAACATCACCATTTCTGCTGATAATACGTCCAGGAAATTTGGTACGCAATAAAGTTATTGTTTCATTAGCACAATGAGGTGTAGCTCCATCCTGTTGGAACCAAATGTCCTCCATATCAATATTCATTATTTCAGGCCACAAAAATTCAGTCGACGATATCGATCACCATTGAGAATTACAGCTTCACCAGCAGAATTTTGAAAAAAGTAAGGTCCAATTACACCACGTGACCATAATGCACACAAAACGTTGACTCGTCTAGGATGCATAGGATTCTCATGAATAATTCGTGGATTTTCCTCGCCCTAGATACGGCAATTTTGTTTATTAACATAGCCACCAAGTTCAAAATGTGCCTTTTTTATAAAATACTTATAGAATTGTTAGTATAATCCAAAAATAAAATAATATACAGGGTGTATCATTAAAAAAAATAACACACATTTTATTTATTACTCTGTTTTTAGATTGTAGCTGTAAAAATCAAATAAAATTTTATTATGTATTTGTTAGTTATGTGAAGTTGCGTAATTAAATAATTGTTTAATTAAATAAAATTTTGTTTAACCTTGGTGGAAACAAAAAGTATAATTAATATGTATGTGTCATCTAACCTTTAAGTGGGGTGCTATGTTTAATCTAACAATTCCTCATCGCGTTTTCTGGAGGGCGTTATCTTTTTGTTGAATAATTTGATGAACATGTGCGGTTAAAATCCGGTTGATTGGAACAGTCCATTCGCGGAGAATCCGGCCTCGTTCGTCCCTTTATCTAGCCTTGCAGATTAGATTAGTTCGGAACATCAATCTGGGTGTAGGTCAGAAATGCAGGCGCCCACAAATAAGTGAATAAACCACATATTTCTCCAGGGTTATAGATAATATTTATTTTTAATTCAGTCATTTATACGAACAAATAAAAATAGCCACACGTGTATAATGCTTATGGAATTAATGAATTTTGAGTTTGTCTTCTCGATAACTCATATCATAGTGATAGCCATTAATATTAAATATTTGAGTATAAACTAGGGCTGGGAATCGAATACGAATAATTCTAATATTCGAATACGAATAAATCTTCAAAAGAATTATTCGAATATGATTCGAATATTCGAATATTAGAATTATTCCAATATTCGAATATTATTGGAATATTCGAATATTCCAATAATTCGACAGATTTTTATTATAATTTTAGAATTCGAATAGTTCAAATAACTAACGCGGTAAGAAAGTAAAAAATGGCGATGTAGCCATCATGTTACTTTCTCCGACTTGATGGTTGTTTATTTTAACATTCTCTACAATTATTATTTACATAAATTTGCTGTAACTATTATCGTTTCATAATTATAAACCAAAAATAAAAAAATAATAATTTTTTTTTTCTCGAATAACAATGATTTTATGAAAAATGTTTTCAAACAAAATAAGCTCCTTTTTTTGTTGTCTTCAATATTTGTTTAAATGTTTTTGTGATGATTTTCATATTTAAGAAAATATTGGCAAAAAACAAAAAACAGATAAATAAATCACTATTAAAGGTTGTTGAAATGAGGCATTCCTAGATAATGATGTAAAAATCGAAACTAGTCGGAATAAATTGTAAAAAATTGTGAAACCAACCAAGTGCCTCATTTCAACAACCTTTAATATTAAAAATGTTTCACCACGAGAGCATAAACGAGAACCAAATTCAACAAAAATAAATCACATTGTACTTGGCTGGTCAAAAACATAAAGTAAAATTGCCTCCTGTCATAGTGACAATTTCTGTCAAGCAAAATCGAAATCTTTCATTCGTATAGCTCCTTTGATTTAATAGGAAGTAGACTACTGGCAAATAAATTAGGGTTGAAAAAAACGGGTATTTTTAAAAATGTCCAACCCACAGGGTTTTTTTTGGTTTATACGGTCATTATTGAGTTTTTTATACTTATGATAATTACACTTAAATTACTTTAATTTGAATTAATTAACTTCTATACTGAGTTCTATATGTGTGATCTGTATATTATATACAACGGAACTAATAATAATAATAATGTAACATGTAATTCTCGCATTTAATTTAAAATTCAATTACTTGAATTAAGTTCAACTTGTGAGTGGTTTAATGAAATCAATCACTTTTTGTAATACTGAATCTGATATCAGACAAATAGCATTTCATCTGAAAACATATTTCGACCTTAAATTATTCGAATATGCAATAATGTTTTAGTTTGTTTGGGTTCATTACTGGGGAATTTATTTCTAAATTGGCAGTGAACAATTGAGGCTATATTTGCTTTCGATGATAATCCTGAGGGTCCCGAGTGGCGGTGTTCGATTATGAAAATGAATAATCGATTATTGATTATTTTCATTAATTGATTATATCAATTAATCAAAATAATCGATTAACCAAATGATCGATAAATCGATTAATCAAATGATAGATTATTTCATTATTCTTCTAATAATAATCGATCAACCGATTAATCGATTATTTATCGATTGATCGATTGTTTTCCACTGCCCTAAATTTATTGGCATATTTAAAAGGTGAAAATGGTCAAAAATACCATATTTTAATAGTCTAAAAGGAAAATTTTACTAGTCAAAAATAGAGAGTAAATTTGAATAGTCAAAAATGTCATATTTTAACAGTCAAAACTTGCATATTTTAACTGTAAAAACTGGCATATCTTAATATTAAAAAAATTACCAGTCAAAAATAGCATATTTTAATAGTCAAAAATTGGTTATTTTACCAGTAAAAATAGCATACAGTCAAAACTGGCATATTGTCACAGTCGAAAGTGGCATACTTTAATAGTCAAAAATAAAATATTTTAATAGTCAAAAGTGGCATATTTTACCAGTCAAAAGTGGCATATTGTCGCAGTCAAAAGTGGCATATTTTAATAGTCAAAAATAGAATATTTTAGCAGTCAAAACTGGCATATTTTAATAGTCAAAAATGCCATATTTCACCAGTCAAAAATAGCATATTTTAATAGCCAAAAATGGCATATTTCACCAGTCAAAAATAGCCTATTTTACCAGTCAAAAATAGCCTATTTTACTAGTCAAAACTGTCATATTTTCACAGTCGAAAGTAGCATACTTTAATAGTCAAAAATAAAATATTTTAATAGTCAAAAATGGCATATTTTACCAGTTAAAACTGGCATATTTTGACAGTCAAAAGTGGCATATTCTAATGGTCGAAAATAGATAATTTGAATACTAAAAAATGGCATATTTTGACAGTCAAAAGTGGCATATTTTACCAGTCAAAAGTGGCATATTGTCACAGTCAAAAGTGACATATTTTAATAGTCAAAAATAGAATATTTTATCAGTCAAAACTGGCATATTTTAATAGTCAAAAATGCCATATTTCACCAGTCACAAATAGCATATTTTAATAGTCAAAAATGGCATATTTTACCAGTCAAAAATAGCCTATTTTACCAGTCAAAACTGTCATATTTTCACAGTCGAAAGTAGCATACTTTAATAGTCAAAAATAAAATATTTTAATAGTCAAAAATGGCATATTTTACCAGTTAAAACTGGCATATTTTGACAGTCAAAAGTGGCATATTCTAATGGTCGAAAATAGAATATTTGAATACTAAAAAATGGCATATTTTGACAGTCAAAAGTGGCATATTTTACCAGTCAAAAGTGGCATATTGTCACAGTCAAAAGTGACATATTTTAATAGTCAAAAATAGAATATTTTATCAGTCAAAACTGGCATATTTTAATAGTCAAAAATGACATATTTCACCAGTCACAAATAGCATATTTTAATAGTCAAAAATGGCATATTTTACCAGTCAAAAATAGCCTATTTTACCAGTCAAAACTGTCATATTTTCACAGTCGAAAGTAGCATACTTTAATAATCAAAAATAAAATATTTTAATAGTCAAAAATGGCATATTTTACCAGTTAAAACTGGCATATTTTGACAGTCAAAAGTGGCATATTCTAATGGTCGAAAATAGAATATTTGAATAGTCAAAAATGGCATATTTTACCAGTCAAAATTAACATATTTTAATACTCAAAATGGCATATTTTACCAGTCAAAAGTGGCATATTTTAATAGTCAAAAATAGAATATTTTACCAGTCAAAACTGGCATATTGTCACAGTCAAAAATGCAATATTTTACCAGTCAAAAATAACATATTTTAATAGTCAAAAAATGGTATATTTTACCTGTCAAAAATAGCATATTTTCACAGTCAAAAGTGTCATATTTTAATGGTCGAAAATAGAATATTTTAATAGTAAAAAATGGCATATTTTACCAGTCAAAATTGGCAAATTTTAACTGTCAAAAGTGGTGTATTTACCAGTCAAATAATGCATATGTTAACAGTCAAAAATAGCCAAAGCTGGCGTAGTTTAACTGTCAAAATTTGCACATTTACCAATCGAAGCTGGCAATTTAAAAAATTAAAAATAGCACATTTTTAAAGACAAACATTGCTTATTTAAACTATAAAAATGGTCTATTTTGGTATGCCATATTTTTAAATAATCAAAACTCTTCTAGTTTAACTGTCTAAAGTATTTTACCAGTCAAATATGGTATATTTTTCAAAAGTGACATAGAAAAATAATTATATGTAGTAGTAGTGTAAGTTTATTGGTGCAGGTACGCTTTCGCGTGAAAAAAAGTTTCGTAGCGGTTCATTTTTTAACGCAACTAAAAAATTGTTTGCACAAAGTATATCATGAACGCTTCGATCATGTTAGGGCCGTTGATGAAACCGGCAGTTAAAACGTTATTCAACGATTAAAAATCCAAAATTCTAAGATAGCAGTCTGGCTTATTTTAACAGTGACCTTTCGCAATATTGAAACTGCTTTAAACGATGAATTTAATTTTTAAAGTGATATTTCATTGATTGTTTTGCTTTATTTCATAAGTGGATAATGAGCCACTTTATTCAACTTCGTTGTATCAAAACTAATTAATAATAAATACTTTAAGATGAGGCCGTACATAAAGTATTTTAATTTTACCATATAAATTAAATACAATTTATTAATAGTTTGAGATGGCGCCGTAATTTTACGATTTAACATAAATAAGTCAAAATGAATACATCCAACAATTATTATTGATTCTAATAATTTGCATTAATATAATGTGTGATATTAGCATTAATATATAAACTTTAATTGCGCAGTTAACATTGCTAGAAATATCTAAATTGTATTGTTTTGCAGTGACTTTTGAATATACTTACATCTAATGGAAAGTTATAGCCAATTGAAAAGTTTGAGATATCCCACCGTAAAAA
Source organism: Ocypus olens (assembly GCA_910593695.2). Taxonomy (NCBI): domain Eukaryota; kingdom Metazoa; phylum Arthropoda; class Insecta; order Coleoptera; family Staphylinidae; genus Ocypus; species Ocypus olens. The sequence continues at coordinate 4,171,053 of OU343054.1, forward strand.
GTTAAAGTTTTTAGAGTGGATAATTATTATTATCTGCCCGCAGATAGACATCTAGTTACGTCAATTAATTAACGCCACATGATTTTATTACAGGCCATTAGAGATACAATGACTTCATGCCAGCATTATAATTAAAATGACTTGCAAAAAACTGGTGAAGGCAATTACGAATTGAACAGACGGCAATTCATGAATCGCATAAAAAAAAAAACGTTGTTAGACGTCCGTACTATGATTGCAAAACGAATTGCTGAGAATTGTAAAACGACTACAATTGTTGTTCTACGCAAGTACTATTAACAATTTAAATAGCCTTTCATTGTTATACAGCATTGTTTTCTTTGGAGTCTCATAACGTTGTTTTTATCAATTATTTTCCTCCGTTGGTTAATTGTGTAAATAAACGAGGTACTTTAACGAATTACCCACATTCATATAGAGAGAGAGAGAGGGAAGATTTTTATTCGGTAATTATGAATACATTTTAACACCTTTACGTTAGTGACCAATGTTGTTATGTCCTTATTTATTATTCACTTTGTTTCTCTGGTTTAAAACAAAACATAAAATAGTGATGTGGCCATCATGTAACTTTGATGGTATTCAAAGATTACCATAAATCAAAGCGAGCAAAATTGGATAAACTGAGTTTACCATCAAAAGCAAACGAAACAATTTGAAGGAAATTGGCTGAAAGTGCAGGGCTGCATTGAAATATCAACGTCGGCATAGTCGTCCCGTTAAAGTTCCATATTTAATGGGTTTCCCCGGTGTTCGGTTTCATTAAAATTTCAGGCGCACTCCGGAATTCTTTCAGCTCGCTGAAACGTCCAGACGGACTAAAAATAAGTCCGGCGGATGCAAGCGACGCCAGTCATCCGAAACCAAAACTAGCTCCAATAATATTATGCACTTAGGCTGTGGATTTATTGAAGCGTAATTAAAATTTTATCTGTCTTGCAAATTGTAAACTAACTCTTGAATCTCTTTCGCGTAAACACACAAACTCTTTCTACGAAGTAATTATGTTCTAAATTATTTTAAATATACATAAATCGTTTATTATTATTATTAAATCAATTATGGCAATAATGAAAACATCAAAAGTGAATAACATTCATCATTGAGATAAAATTATCGGTGCTTCAGAATGTTGTAGCGTGGAAGTAAAAATTTAATTTTTTCAATTTTCAAGTTTTCTTTGCTAACGCGTCACGGGCTCCAAATTGACATCTGTTCTTGCGAAAGTACATTTTCTGATGCGTCTTGAGGGGATCTTTCCAGTGATTTGTAGAAACATGGAATCAAACCAGTGTTTTTTTCAGAAAATCATTTCAAAGCCAATTTTTAAGCAAAAGTAGATTTTCACGTTTTCGTCAAAAATTACAAATCGCCAATTTTAATCGAATCCGTCCTAATTGTACCGGAGAAGCACAGTTTTGAAATCCGCGTTCGATTTGGATTCTTCGTTTAGCCGCTACGGCCGTTCAAAGTCTGAAAAAATCGACTTATTTTTTTAATTTTCATGGTAACTTGTCAATTTTTTTTGCATTTTTTCCTGGATGAAAATTTTCAACGCCAATCGATTCAGCTCATTCTTCTGATGAAGGAAAAGTATTACATAAGGGTCTACGATGATTATTAAAAGAGTTGTTTTTTTCGATTTTTTCCATTTTCGAGTTTTCTTTGCTGACGCATCACGGGCTTCAAATTGACATCTGTTTTTGCGAGACTCCATTTTCTGAAGCGTTTTGAGAGGGTTTTTCCAGTGATGTATAGAAACCCTGAATCGAACCAGTGGTTTCTTCAGAAAATCATTTCAAAACAAATTTTTGAGCAAAAGTAAGAAGAGACCCTTCTCTCAAATTTCACGGTTTCGACAAAAATTAAAAATCGCCAATTTAAATTGACTCCGCCTAACTTGTACCCAAGGAACTCATATTTGAAAACCGCGTTCAATTTGGATTCTTCGTTTAGCCGCTACTGTCGTTCAAAGTCTAAAAAAATCAACATTTTTCAAAATTTATTCGTGTTCATGGTGACTTGCCAATTTTTTACATTTTTTTCTAGATAAAATTTTTCAACGCCCATCAATTTCTTCCATCGTTCTTCTGATGAAGAAAAACGTATTACACAAAGGTCTACGGTAATTATTAAGAAAGTTGATTGTTTCGATTTTTTCCTTTTTCGAGTTTTCTTTGTGACGCATCACGGGCTTCAAATTTACATTTGTTTTTGCGAAAGTACATTTTCTGAAGCGTCTTAATGAGATCTTTCCAGTGATGTATAGAAACCCCGATTCGAACCAGTGGTTTATCCAGGAAATCATTTTGAGTGCAATTTTTCAGCAAAAGTAAGAAGGGGGGACCCTTGGATAGAATTTCAGGTTTTCGTCAAAAATAAAAAATCGTCGATTTTGGTCTAATCCGACTCATATGCGCACAAGTACTACAGAATTTAAAACCGCGTTCAAATTGGATTCTTCGTTCAGCCGCTACAGCCGTTCAAAGTTTGAAAAAATCGACTTTTCTCAAAATCTTCCATAAAGTTCATAGTGACATGCTAACTTTTTTGCATTCTTTTCTGGATGAAATTTTTTAACGCCAATCGATTTATCTCCTTCGTATGATGAAAAAAAGGTACTACATAAAGGTCTACAATGATTATTAAGAAAGTTGATTTTTTCGATTTTTTTTCATTTTCGAGTTTTGTTTGCCGACGCGTCACGGGCTTCAAATTGACAACTGTTTTTGCGAAAGTACATTTTCTGAAGCGTCTTGAGAGGATCTTTCCATTGATTTATAGAGACCCCGAATCGAACCAGTGGTTTCTTCTGGAAATCATTTCAAAACCATTTTTTTTGCAAAAGTAAAAAGGGAACACAGATTTGAATTCTTCGCTTAGCCGCTACAACCGTTCAAAGTCGTAAAAACCAACATTTTTCAATGATAATTTTTGCTAATTTTTTGCATTTTTTCCTAGATGATTTTTTTAACGCCAAGCGATTTGGCTCGTTCTTCTGATTAAGAAAAAAGTATTACAATGATCTACGATGATTATTAAGAAAGTTGATTTTTTCGATTTTTTCCATTTTCGAGTTTTCTTTGCTGACGCGTCACGACTTTCAAATTGACATTGACAAATTAAATTTGTTGGTTCTAGCTTTTGGATGAATATAAAACTTTGCCGAAAGAATTTTACAAATCTCGTCCTCAGTTCAAAAGTTAAAATGTTGGAAATTTTAAAAACTCAATTTTTGCATTTTGTGTTAATGTCAAGAGAAAATTTCGTTACCCGTACTAAAATTACATAAAATTTCCCATATTTCGACCTTTGAATCATCCAAATCGAAAAATGCGTACGGCAGGTGTGCGATTAAAAAAAAATAAAATCGCGTTTTTAAAATCCTGGAAATTTAAAAACTGCAAATTTGCATTTCGTGTTAATTTCACGAGAAAATGTTGTTATCCGTTTTAAAATAACACGAAATTCGCCATATTTTGACGTTTACATCATTCAAATCGGACTACACATTCGGCAGATGTACAATTCCAAAAATTAAAATCGCGTTTTTAAAATTTTGGAAATTAAAAAAATTGCAATTTTTACATTTTTCGTTAATTTCACGAGAAAATATATTAATCCGTTTTAAAATAACACGAAATTCGTCATATTTTGACGTTTACATCATTTATTGGTGCTAATACATATGTTTACACAGGTCTTAGATAGAAAAAAATAAATTACACAAAGTTACTAAAAGTAAATAAGTACTGGCGCATTCAAATCGGACTACACAATCGGCAGGTGTAGAATTCCAAAAATCAAAATCGCGTTTTTAAAATTTTGGAAATTAAAAAAATTGCAATTTTTACATTTTGCGTTATTTCACAAGAAAATTAATTAATCCGTTTTAAAATAACACAAAATTTCCCATATTTTGACGTTTAAATCATCGTAATCAGACAACGTGTTCCGCAGGTGTGCAATTACAAAAATCAAAATTACTATTTTAAAATCTTCGAACTTAAAAAGTGAGATTTTTGCATTTTGTGTTAATTTCACGAAAATGTTTTGTAATCCGTTTTAACATGACACTAAATTTACCATATTTGGACGTTTAAATCATCAAAATCGGACGACACATTCGGCAGGCGTGCAATTTCAAATATCAACATCGCGATTTTGAAATCTTGGAAATTTAAAAACTGGTAATTTCAAGAGAAAATTTCGTAATCCGTTCTAAACTTGCATCAAATTGTCCATATTTTGACGTTTAAATCATAAAAATCGAACAATGCGTTCGGAAGTTGTGCAGTTTAAAAAAATCAAAATCACGATTTTAAAATTTTCGTACTTAAGAAAAGTGAGATTCTAAATCCGTTTTAAAATTACACTTTTGCCATATTTTCAAAATCGAACACCGCATTTTGCAGTTGTGTGATTCCAAAAAACATAATTGTGATTTTCTATTTTCGAACATTAAAAACGTGTGATTTTGGTATTTTGCGTTGATTTCATAAACAAAATCAAATCTTCCATAAAGTTCATGGTGACACGCTAACTTTTTTGCATTTTTTTCTGGATGAAATTTTTTAACGCCAATCGATTTATCTCATTTTCTGATGAAAAAAAAGGTACTACATAAAAGTCTACGATGATTATTAAAAAAGTTGATTTTTTCGATTTTTTCCATTTTCGAGTTTTCTTTGCTGACGCATCACGGGCTTCAAATTTACATTTGTTCTTGCGAAAGAACATTTTCTGAAGCATCTTGATGAGATCTTTCCAGTGATGTATAGAAACCCCGATTGGAACCAGTGGTTTTTCCGGGAAATCATTTTTAGTGCAATTTTTGAGCAAATGTAAGGGGGGACCCTTGGATAGAATTTCAGGTTTTCGTCAAAAATAAAAAATCGTCGATTTTGGTCTAATCCGACTCATATGTGCACAAGTACTACATAATTTAAAACCGCGTTCAAATTGGATTCTTCGTTCGGCCGCTACAGCCGTTCAAAGTTTGAAAAAATTGACTTTTCCCAAAATCTTCCATAAAGTTCATGGTGACATGCTAACTTTTTTGCATTTTTTTCTGGATGAAATTTTTTAACGCCAATCAATTTATCTCGTTTTTCTGATGAAAAAAAAGGTACTACATAAAGGTCTACGATGATTATTAAGAAAGTTGATTTTTTCGATTTTTTCCATTTTCGAGTTTTCTTTGCTGACGCATCACGGGCTTCAAATTTACATTTGTTCTTGCGAAAGAACATTTTCTGAAGCGTCTTGATGAGATCTTTCCAGTGATGTATAGAAACCCCGATTGGAACCAGTGGTTTTTCCGGGAAATCATTTTTAGTGCAATTTTTGAGCAAATATAAGAAGGGGGGACCCTTGGATAGAATTTCAGGTTTTCGTCAAAAATAAAAAATCGCAGATTTTGGTCTAATCCGACTCATATGCGCGCAAGGACCACAGAATTTAAAACCGCGTTCAAATTGGATTCTTCGTTCGGCCGCTACAGCCGTTCAAAGTTTGAAAAAATCGACTTTTCCAAAAATCTTCCATAAAGTTCATGGTGACATGCTAACTTTTTTGCATTTTTTTCTAGATGAAATTTTTTAACGCCAATCAATTTATCTCGTTTTTTCTGATGAAAAAAAGGTACTACATAAAGGTCTACGATAATTATTAAGAAAGTTGATTTTTTCGATTTTTTTTCATTTTCGAGTTTTCTTTGCTGACGCGTCACGGACTTTAAATTGATATCTGTTTTTGCAAGACTCCATTTTCTGAAGCGTTTTGAGAGGGTTTTTCCAGTGATGTATAGAAACCCTGAATCGAACCAGTGGTTTCTTCAGGAAATCATTTCAACGCTGATTTTTTAGCAAAAGTAAGAAGGGGGGACCCTTCTATCGAATTTCACATTTTCGACAAAAATTAAAAACCGACAATTTTAATCGAATCCGACTAACTTTCACCCGAGAAGCACAGTCTTAAAATCCGCGTTCGATTTGGATTCTTCGTTAAGCTGCTACGGCCGTTCAAATTGTGAAAAAATTTTCTTTTTTAATGTTTATGGTGACTTGCCAATTTTTTGCGTTTTCTCCTAGATAATTTTTTTAAGGCCAATCGATTTAGCTCGCTCTTCTGATGAAGAAAAAGATATTACATAAGGATCTTCGATGATTATTGAAAGAGTTGATTTTTTCAATTTTTTCCATTTTTGAGTTTTCTTTACTGACACGTCACGGGTTTCAAATTGACATCTGTTTTTGCGAAAGTACATTTTCTGAAGCGTCTTGAACGGATCTTTCCAGTGATATATAGAAACCCCGAATCGAACCATTGGTTTCTTGAGGAAATAATTTCAAATGCAATATTTGATTCAATAAATCAATTGGCAAAATGAATATCTTAAATAAAGTAGTGATTAACACAACTCAGGTAACAAAAAACCAAAAAATTGTATTTCCCAATATTACACTTCATTGTTATTCACGTTTGTTTGTGTTGCGACTATACGCAGCCTTCAAGGTCCGACGGGGATTAATTGAGGAGCGCTCCTTTTCCTGTCATCTCGCATGTTTACATTTCGTCGTCGGCGGCGGCGGCGGCGGCGGCGGCGGCGGCGGCGGGCGTCGCGACGCATTTATGAATTATCCATGCGCGGCTGAGTAGGCCAGATCTATTTAGGAGGTCCGAGCGACGTCGAAGTGCGCACGGACAAAGAACCATCAAAGCCTTTTAAAGACGTTGACGTCAATGTTTGACGTAAATACGACTGCATCACGGTCTCTCGTCAGTTTATAAAAGTTCGAAAATAAATTACCTGAGCGAAAATAAATGCGCCGAGTCCCGCGAAACCGATCTAGATCGAGGAGGCCTTGATTTTCCATAATAATCATTTTCATTTCGATATGCAAACCGCTCGCGGCTCAAAGTAATTTCAACAAGTAGCTGATTAATACCATTCGAATTAAGCCAATCAACTTTAACCTTTACCTTTCAGCTTCTAACATGCAAGTGGATCGAAGGTTATTATTATGGGTAACACAAAGTAATAAGCTTATTTTTATTACGTAAAATGGTGGATGATTTATTGATCCTAAGATACATAAGTCCGGAATATTACCTAAAACCATTTATTATATTATTTTCATAATTGGGTCTACTATTCCAAATTATGATAATAAATTTGTTAGGGTAAATATACTGCCCGCCATAAGTAAATATTACCACCTTTTCCTCTTCTATTTTTTGTATGTTTTCTATTCAATTTTCTATTTCAACAAGCAATGTTGAAGAGCTGACGAGCTTATATTTAACCGAAAGACAGTTTACAAAACAAACATAGAAAAACATTTACCACATACTTGAAAATTTTCAAATACTCTGCGATTATAATTTTTACTAATTTTGAAGTAAACCAGAGAACAAAGCAAAGCAAAATATATATATATATATATATATATATATATATATATATGTCAATTCCTGATTGTTTTTTGTAATTTACATTTTCAATTAATTTCTGCTCACTGTACTATTTGGATGATTTTTTTTTTCATGTATTTGTACTAATGGGCATGTCCCGTAATAAACTATTATTATTATTATTATTATCATCATAATGAACATGCGCCTTTTTGAAGCAAAATAATAATGGAAAAACAATTGTCACATACTTGAACTTTCCAAACTTACTCAAAATATATTTAGAATTCTACAAAAAAATTCCAAATGCTTCTTGAGTGACTAGATTTTAAAATAATCTTCTAATAATAGAACAAATCGCCATTCAAAAGATGCCTGTTTTTTAAAAGCAAAATAAACTACTAGAAACTTTCCAAATTCTGTTTCATTTAAGATTTTGTCAGAATAAGAAAACACCCCTTCTATAGTTTTTGAAATAATCGAACAAGAACCATTTTAAAACCACAAATTTCATAGCTTTAAAAAAATATAAAAATAATTATTGAATAAAACAGTTTTTACTTTGTTTGTAAAATTTTGAAATAATACCACTTCTTTATTTCAAAATTACAAATTTCATGAACGGAAAAATTAAATAAAAATAATTGCAACAAATCTGCAACTTCCTAAATGTATACAAAATAAACTGGACGATTCTGCAAAAAATAAATTCCAAATGCTAGTTTTATATTTTTTCTGCAATGTTTTTATTCAAGTGCTCAAAAAAATAAAATTAAAATTTTCAAAAATTCATATCTCCATTAAAAATTGTTGAATTTACAAAAACCAAATTAATTTTGAATTAGCGATTCTTCGACCATTAAAAATATTGTCTTAAGGAATTTTTTTTAGGCGTTTCATATTTTTTCTGCGATGTTTTCATTCAAGTGCTCAAAAAATTAAAACGAAAATCTTCAAAAATCCATATCTCTATTGAAAATTGTTGAATTTACAAAAACCAAATTGATTTTGAATTAGCTATACTTCGGCCATTGAGGATGATTTTTTATGGAATTTTGTCTGCGCGTTTTATATTTTTTCTGCGATGTTTTGATTCAAGTGCTTAAAAAAATAAAATTAAAATTTTCAAAAATTCATATCTCCATTAAAAATTGTTGAATTTACAAAAACCAAATTAATTTTGAATAAACGATTCTTCGACCATTGAGGATATTGTCTCAAAATTATTTTAAATTAGCTATACTTCAGCCATTCAAGATGATTTTTTATGGAATTTTGTCTGCGCGTTTTATATTTTTTCTGCGATGTTTTTATTCAAGTGCTCAAAAAAATAAAATTAAATTTTTCAAAAATCCATATCTCCTTTAAAAATTATTGAATTTACAAAAACCAAATTGATTTTAAATTAGCTATACTTTGGCCATTGAGGATGATTTTGATGGAATTTTGTCTACTCGTTTTATATTTTTTCTGCGATGTTTTTATTCAAGTGCTCAAAAAAATAAAATTAAAATTTTCAAAAATTCATATCTCCATTAAAAATTGTTGAATTTACAAAAATCAAATTAATTTTAAATAAGCGATTCTTCGACCATTGAGGATATTGTTTTAAGGATTTTTTTCTACTGGTTTTATATTTTCTTCTGCGATGTTTTCATTCAAGTGCTCAAAAAAATAAAACGAAATTTTCAAAAATCCATATCTCTATTGAAAATAGTTTAATATACAAAAACCAAATTAATTTTCAATGAGCTATACTTCAGCAATTGATGATGATTTTTTAGGGAATTTTGTCTGCGCGTTTTATATTTTTTCTGCGATGTTTTTATTCAAGTGCTCAAAAAAATAAAATTAAAATTTTCAAAAATTCGTATCTCCATTCAAAATTGTTGAATTTACAAAAACTAAATTGATTTTGAATAAACTATACTTCGGCCTTTGAGGATGATTTTTTGTGGAATTTTGTCTGCGCGTTTTATATTTTTTCTGCGATGTTTTTATTCAAGTGCTCAAAAAAATAAAATTAAAATTTTCAAAAATTCATATCTCCATTCAAAATTGTTGAATTTACAAAAACCAAATTAATTTTTAATAAGCGATTGTTCGACCATTGAGGATATTGTCTTAAGGAATTTTTTCTACGCGTTTTATATTTTTTCTGCGATGTTTTCATTCAAGTGCTCAAAAAATTAAAACGAAAATCTTCAAAAATCCACATCTCTATTGAAAATTGTTGAATTTACAAAAACCAAATTGATTTTGAATTAGCTATACTTCGGCTATTAAGGATGATTTTTTATGGAATTTTTACTGCGCATTTTATATTTTTTCTGCGATGTTTTTATTCAAGTGCTCAAAAAATAAAATTAAAATTTTCAAAAATCCATATCTCCATTAAAAATTGTTGAGTTTACAAAAACCTAATTGATCTTGAATTAGCTATACTTCGGCCATTGAGGATGATTTTTTATGGAATTTTATCTGCGCATTTTATATTTTTTCTGCGATGTTTTTATTCAAGTGCTCAAAAAAATAAAATTAAAATTTTTAAAAATTCATATGTTTATCAAAAATTATTGAATTTACAAAAACCAAATTATTTTGAATGGCGATTCTTCGACCATTGAGAATATTGTCTTAAGGAATTTTTTTTACATTCAAAATTGTTGAATTTACAAAAACCAAATTAATTTTGAATAAGCGATTCTTCAACCATTGAGGATATTGTCTTAAGCAATCTTTTCTACGCGTTTTATATTTTTTTCTGCGATGTTTTCATTCAAGTGCTCAAAAAATTAAAACGAAAATCTTCAAAAATCCAAATCTCTATTGGAAATTGTTGAATTTACAAAAACCAAATTGATTTTGAATTAGCTATACTTCAGCCATTGACGATGATTTTTTATGGAATTTAGTCTGCGCGTTTTATTTTTTTCTGCGATGTTTCTACACGAGAGCTCAAAAAAATGAAATTAAAATTTTTAAAAATTAATATTTCCGTTAAAAATTGTTGAATTTACAAAAACCAAATTGATTTTAAATTAGCTATACTTCGTCCATTGAGAATGATATTTTATGGAATTTAGTCTGCGCGTTTTATTTTTTTCTGCGATGTTTCTACACGAGAGCTCAAAAAAATAAAATTAAAATTTTTAAAAATTAATATTTCCATTAAAAATTGTTGAATTTACAAAAACCAAATTGATTTTGAATTAGCTATACTTCAACCATTGAGGATGATTTTTTATGGAATTTTGTCTGCGCGTTTTATATTTTTACTGCGATGTTTTTTGAGTGCTCAAAAAAAATAAAATTAAAATTTTCAAAAATTCATATCTCCATTAAAAATTGTTGAATTCACAAAAACCAAATTTTCATGAAAAGACAAAATTAGCCGGATTGTAAATTGCATAAAATTTGCCACAATTTTAACCTTATTATCATCATTAAAATCGAACAACGTGTTTGCCAGTTGTGCAATTTTAATATCAAAATCGTTAATTTAAATTTTCGGACATTGAATTCGTGCACTTTTTACGGTTTGCGTGTTTCACAAAAAAAAATATGATTAACCTGATTTTAAATTGCATTAAATTCTCCAGATGGTTACGTTAGAATCATCAAAATTATGCGTTTAGCAGTTCTGCAATTTTCAAAATTAAAATCACTATTTTAAAATATTGGAACTTGAAAAGTGCGATTTTTGCATTTTGTGTTAATTGACTGTTAAGATTCACGTTGTTACAAACTGTTACTGAGTAAAGTTATTTTAAGATAAGATAAGATAAGATAGGAATTTATTAGTCTGTTCATTGCTTATTTAAATAACTGTTACTAAATAACCGTTTAAATAACTAGTTATTTTGTATTAATAGTAATTTATTAAATAACGGTTACTAAATAACCGTTTCAACAACTGGTTATTTTGTAGTAATAGTAACTGTTATAACAGTTTCTGGAAAATAACCGTTTGTCTCATCACTACATGGAGTGCAGTTTCAACATTTATTTTAATGCTGTTTTTTCTTTCTCTTATAATGAAATGGGAATAGAAAACAAGTTTGCGTTAGTTTTGTATTATTGTTTAATAAATATTACTTTGTTAAACAAAAGTGTAGCTGTCATTTCCAAGGCACTCTTTGCGAAAACAGGATTTTTGGCATATCCATTAAACTGCTAGACCAAACCCCAACACATGATACATCACCGTAATCAGAAAAAAATCTGTATTTGAAAATGTAAAAATACAAGATGGCGCCCATAACAAAAAACAAAGTTGATGATGTTTCCCGAAAATCGAAAGGTCGAATTTTTATTATTACATCACCACGTTGTAGAGCGTACAAAGTGGCAATGATAAAGTGTTAATTGTTTTGAAGTATCTCTATAAATAGTCTCGCAAAAAATTAAAACATTTTTGGAAAATTTCGTTTTTTTTCGGATATCTTCGGAAGTAGTCGGAATATTTTATGTTTCAAGACGGTATTATGTTAGACTCCAGATTGGGCAACTTTGGCCTAATTTAAACGACCTTGTATCTCTTTAAATAACCGAGATCCCCATGCTCCAGTGGGCACCCTGTATATTACATGTGGTTATTACACTGTACTGTACTATCTTTTGACACTATTTCATTAATTTGTATTGCAATCTTGTATACTAATTCTTAAAAATAAAGACCTAAATAAAAAAATAAAAAAATACATAGAAATAAATCTTGAAAAATCATCAAAAATAAAATATCCTGATTTGTATTAGTCGCGACAAAGCTTGTATGTTTCCATCAAAGACCCGAACAAATACGAAGCAATTAAGACATATTTGTTTGTCCACTCTTGCTTATCACTTTCCTGAGGCTGAGGTGCGACTAAAATCACTGCTTATGCGATGTGCATTTTTTTTTCAATTCAATTACACTCACTTCTGCCCCCAAGATGGCCAAAGCTTTTTTGAAATTCAGATTGGGTCCGTAAAGACGCCGTCCTCCGTTCCTTCTACATTTTCCTCTTTATTGGGACAAATATATTGTAAAACACCGAAAAAATGAACATTTCCTTCCAGCATGGCGAGGGTGTGTAAAAAAGGGAAAATAGTGTGCAGACTGCTCTCCTGGCAAATTGAATTTTTGCTTCGTCGTGTGGGGGTAGACAGGGATTGCTTAAACGACGCTATTTTACGGAAATTTTAAGAAAGTTATTTTAAATGAATCCAATTTGTGGTTTTATGCGAGCAGGTAAATGGCAAGTTTTATAAAACTCGATAACAAACTTTATTAAATATAAATATAAGCTAATAAAATATTTATTATTAAAAAAATGTTGAAATGGCATCTAGGGACATCACAACGGATATCTCCGTAAAAAAAAAAATTGAAAAAAAAAATCACGATCACAATACTTTCTCGTACTTCGTAACGGAGAAAATAAAAAATTGTGATGTGGCCGTCATGTTACCTTCTCCGACTTGATGGTATCATGTATATTTACGCTTTCATGGTTTATTTTTAATTTAAATCATATTTTAAATGTACATCGAACGTTTCGTAGACTCGGATGAAACTGACGTTTAAAACGTCAAAATTATGAAAGATGGAAAAATTCGAAAAACTCGGTTTACTTAAAAACCAACGAGATTTCGAAAAAAACTTATTCTTTATAAGTTACATTTGCTGTAACTATTATCGTTTCATAATTATAAATCAAAAATTAAAAAAAAATTAATAAATTTTTTTCTCGAATATGATTTTATGAAAAATATTTTCGAGCAAAAGATGTTCATTTCTTTATTGTCTTCAATGTTTGTTTTAATGTTTTTGTGATATTTTTCATATTTAAGAAAATATTTGTAAAAAACAAAAAAAAATAATCAATGGCAGTTTATAACAGAAAATTGACGTATTTTTACAAATATGTTAATATCTTGGAAACGAAAGAAGATAGGCACAGGGAATACTAGTATAGATCAATGCAGAATTGAATTCTGCGTCGGAATTTGTAAAAATATACAGGGTGTTCCATTTAAAAAATCGAGATTTAATGCTTTAAAGTTGACTAAATGTGGCATGAAATTTTGAACACTCCTAATTTTATTTCTCCAAAAATAAATCAACACTGGGTACCTTCGGGTATAGGCTTTTTATGGCCAACATTACATCCCTTCAATTTTGTATCGTTCGGAGATATGCATTTTTAAAGTGAATTATGAAAAAACACAATTTTTTTTAAATGTCAAGTATTAAAATTAAATTTTGCGGTTATGTTACTTAATCATTTTTTTCACAGAATTTTATGTGTAATCCAAATTTGCAATAAAAAAAATAGCATTCCATTTAAAATAAGGAAGTTGGTGTTGACTCTTAAAAAATTTTTCACCCTCAATTACGTAAACGCTAAAAATCTCTTTACAATACATTAATTACATCCATATACTTTTAATATACCATCTCGATGGGACACCCTGTAGATTTACGTTATTTTAAAATATTAGAAAATAAATCAAACCAGTATCAACCTATCAGACGCAGAAATATGTAAGCAACGTAATGTATTACCCGTACGTTCCAACGGTCCACCCTAGGGCATTAATCTAATGATAAAAAAACGTTAAAAACAACACACGAACTATTTTTCGGATTTTCCGCATGGTCCGCTCGAATTTTTGCAGCATTTATCGTGTTATTTTTTCCGTTTCGCTCGGCGTTTCCGCGCGTAAATTCCGACCATACTCGATAATTCTCTGCTATTTTGTTTTACTTTCATATAATTAATTTGGCAATTACTGGTTAAAACATGACGGGCTACGATTTCACGAACTGAAAATGACGCGTTTTGAATCTAAGAACTGCCCAAGGTATGTTAATTGCACTGCACAGTACAGTTTGTGCTATTTAGTTTGTACATTTTTCTACATCATTTTCTAGATTGTTCCGCTTATCGAGCCGTCCGTGATAAATTTGCGAAATGTTGCGCGTTGCGAGCGCACGAGTTTGAAATTGAATTTGCCGATACGATGAAGCGCGGTTTGATAAATTATGCCCTAGGAAGAAATTAATCTTTTTTACACTTAATTTCCTGTTGTCTACACATAAAATGATATAAATAGTTCTTATCTCATTGCGAGGAGGTATAAGATAAATTATCCATACCAATTACTTTAAACAATTTTATTTAGATAATGACTTTTGTCGAAAATAGTGCTTGAATCGGCTAGAAACGCCTAAATGACGATAAAAAAAAATTCAAAATTTTTTCAATTTTTTTTTTCAAGTTTAAGAACTCATTCTGAACATTATTTGTCTGAAAAGAAAATTTGTGGGACTTCTGCGAGAGCAGAGATACCCAAAATGACTTTTGTCGAAAATAGTGTTTAAATTGACTGGAAACGTCTAAATAACGATTAAAAAAAAAAATCAATTTTTGAAACAAAAATTTTTCAAGTTTAACAGCTCATTCTGAATACTATTTGTATGGGAAAAAATGTAGGACTTCTGGGAACAGAGATACGCAAAATGACTTTTGTCGTAAATATTGCTTAAATCTATTGGAAACGCCTAAATAACGATTTTAAAAAAATCAAAAATGTTATTATTTTTTTCAAGTCTAATAGCTAATTCTAAACTCTATTTGTCTGGAAAAAAATGTGGGACTTTTGGGAAGAGATACGCAAAATGACTTATTTGAAAATATTGCTTAAATCGATTGGAAACGCCTAAATAACGGTTAAAAACATATTTTTTTTCAAAATTTTTATTTTTTCAAGTCTATCCGCTCATTCTGAACACTATTTGTCTGAAAAACAAATTGTGAGACTTCTGGGAAGAGACACACAAAATAACTTTTGTCGAAAATAGTACTTAAATTAATTGGATACGCCTAAATAACGATTGAAAAAATGTTTTTTCATTTTTTTTTCAAGTCTAACAGCTCATTCTAAACTCTATTTGTCTGTAAAAAAAATATTGCAGGACTTCTGGGAAGAGATACGCAAAATGACTTTTGTCGAAAATAGTGCTTAAACCGATTGAAAACGCCTAAATAACGATTTAAAAAAAAATAAAAAAAATATATTTTTTTTTCAAGTTTAACAGCTCATTCTGAACATTTTTTTGTCTGAAAACAAAAATGTGGGACTTCTAGAAAGAGATACGCAAAATGACTTATTGAAAATAGTCGAAAATAGTGCTCAAATCGATTGGAAACTCCTAAATAACGATTAATTTTTTTTTTTTTTATTTATAAAAAAAATATATTTTTTTTTCAAGTCTAACAGCTCATTCTGAACACTATTTGTCCGCAAAAATAATTGTGGAACTGCTGGGAAGAGATACCCAAATGACTTTTATTAAAAATAGTGCTTAAATCGATTGGAAACGTCTAAATAACGATTACATTTTTTTCAAAAATTTTATTTTAATTTTTTTACGTCTGACAGCTCGTTCTGAACACTATTTGTCTGAAAAAAAAACATTTTTTCTCAAATTTTATTATTATTCTCAAGTCTAACAGTTAATTCTGAACACTATTTGTCACTATTTGTCTAAAAAATTAAAAGTTTAACAGCTCATTCTGAACACTGTTTGTCTGAAAAAAAAACATTGTGGGACTTCTGGGAAGAGATACGCAAAATGACTTGTCAAAAATTGTGCTGAAATCGATTGGAAACGCCTAAATAACGATTAAAAACTTTTTCTTTCAAAATTTTTTTTTTTCAAGTCTAACAACTTATTCGAAACTATTTGTCTGAAAAAAAAATTGTGGGACTTCTGGGAAGAGATACGCAAACTGACTTTTGTCGAAAATAGTGCTTAAATCGAATGAAAACGCCTAAATAACGATTAAATTTTTTTTTTCAAGTCTAACAGCTCATTTTGAACACTATTTGTCGGCAAAAAAATTGTGGGACTTCTGAGAAGAGATACGCAGAATAACTTTTGTCGACAATAGTGCTTAAATTGATTGGAAACGCCTAAATAACGATTGAAAACATTTTTTTTTCTGACAGCTCATTCTGAACTCTATTTATCTGCAAATAAAATTGTGGGACTTCTAGGAAGATATGCGCAAAATAACTTTTGTCGAAAATAGTACTTAAATCGATTTGAAACGCCTAAATAACGATTTAAAAAAATCAAAAATTTTAGTTTCCTTTTTTTTACGTCTAACAGCTTATTCTGAACACTATTTGTCTGCAAAAAAAATTGTGGAACTTTTGGGAAGAGATACGCAAAATGACTTTTGTTGAAAATAGTGCTTAAACCGATCGGAAACGGCTGAATAACGATCTTTTTTTTTCAAGTCTAACAGCTCATTCTAAACTCTATTTATCTGCTAAAAAAATTGTGGGACTTCTGGGAAGAGATACACAAAATGACTTTTGTCGAAAATAGTGCTTAAACCGATTGGAAACGTCTAAATAAAGATTACAATTATTTTTTTCAAAAATTTTATTAATTTTTTTCAATTTTAACAGCTCATTCTGAACACTAGTTGTCTGCAAAAAAAATTGTAGGACTTCTGGGAACAGATAAACGCAAAATGACTTTTATCGAAAATAGTGCTTAAATTGACTGGAAATGCCTAAATAACAATAAAAAAAAATTGAGACTTCAGGAAGCAGAGATACGCAAAATGACTTTAATCGCAAATATTGCTTAAATCGACTGGAAACGCCTGAATAACGATTTAAGAAAAAATTTCAATATTATTTTAATTTTTTTTTCAAGCTTAACAGCTCATTCTAAACTCTATTTATATGAAAAAAATTGTGGGGCTTCTGGGAGCAGAGATACGCAAAATGACTTTTGTCGTAAATATTGCTTAAATGGGCTGGAAACGATTTAAGAAAAAAATCATTTTTTTTAATTTTTATTTTTCAAGTTTGACAGCTCATTTTGAACACAATATGTATGAAAGAAAATCATGAGACTTCTGGGAGCAGAGATACGCAAACGGACTTTAGTCGTAAATAGTGGACAAATCGGCTGGAAACGCCTAAATAACGATTTAAAAAAAATATATATTTTTTTTTTATTTTTTCAAGTTTAACAGCTCACTCTGAATTTGGTTCTCATTTAACAAGTGCTGAAACATTTTCAACGCTTTTTGAGCGGGTGCTATGACCAAGGTGACTTGCCTGTGTAACGGGTTGGATTTACAACGCAAGCAAAAATATTGCGCGCGCCGCCGTGTATGATAATAATAATAAGTAAATTTATTTCCCAACAGAAAAACTTATACAGGAAAATTCATAATGTAAAATAATAGTATACATGTTGTGCAACTTAAAAATAGTGTGATATTTATGTGATATCGTTAGAATGAAGTATGTTACGGCGAAATTCTGTAACCGATGTGAAAATATCAGCATGCCATTGACTATGATAGTTCATAGTCATCCTTATAAGTGGTGAATTTTGATGTCCACGTGTCCTGGATACTCCATAGTGAAAGCTGCGGTTACTGTATGCAACCCATTCTGCATGTTTGCGTCTAAAAAAAGAACGGCCCGCCTATAGCACACAGTTCGCAAAGTGTACAAATAGACAAACGCACCCGCTTAAAGTGTGTTAATACTTAAAAAATTCTCTGTAGTAAAGATGTATTATTTAATTTCTAATAATGAATTATTGTAATAATTTTCTTTTATCTTAAACGGCTTTCATAAACACGAACGCTATTTATGTTTGGTTTATTGTTAGTTCAATGAATGTTACGGCGAGAACACAGAAAACACAGCGTAAAATATATTTTATACATTTCATATAAATCACTGTTAAAAGAAATAATGCCTCCCGAGTGGAAGAATTTCGGTGGGAATAATAATAATCCACCTAACACGTTGGGTATCGTATAAATCACTTTTATCCCCCATTTTTAACAAGAGAAAGTGTACGCAATAATAACTCGGACATGCCTAAGACTGATGTCACCAAAATGACATTTTTCAAAACGCCATAACTACAATATTTTATTTTATTACTATCAATATTTTATTAATATTACTACACATTTATTTGTGAAAAGTTACAGCCATTGACTTCTGAGACATTTCATTTAATCGCAATTTTCTTGAATCCGATGTTTTAATTTCTGAATGTTTTCAATGCGAGTAGTAGAAACTTTACTTTTGAGGTATTCCCATAATAAAATCGAAAACTGACACAGATTATGCGATCTGGCTGACAAAGGGATGAAATCACCATATGTGATTCAGGAAAATTGAATTTAAATGCTCATATTAGCAATGTGAGCTGTAGCTCCGTCCTGCTGGAATCAAGAATTGGTTTTAAAATGTCGCAGCAGAGGAACGAAACAATTGTTCAACGTGTCCTGGTAACGAGTCAACATTACAGTTGCTGTGGCAGCAGTTTTATCCTCCAAGTCTAAGCAATAAGAACCGATGATTTCAGTACGAGACACAGGGTTACTTTGAGACTAAGCAGTGATTCTTCCTAGAGTTTATATGAATTATTAATGTAGTTTTGTCTATCCTGACGGATGGAAGCTTGGCCCTAAACACACTGCAGTACTGATATACAGACTAACAGTTTAAAACTAGTCTGTAGAAGTTAGTGATGTGGGACTAAAATTATGTAATGGAGTGTTTATTTATATCAAAGTACTATAATAATACAATTACAAACATTGGACATAATATTTAAAGCACACGATATTTACTATACTATTACATGTTGTGATACTACGTATGTACGCAGCGTGTGCTCAATAAAATTTGCATAATCTTGCATTTATTAAGTTGCGAATTTCAAAAATACATTTTACTACTACGATTTGTCATAGAACGTAGAAAATGCGCAATACGCATATCAGCCGGACACGTATATCAGCATTTTTGAACGAAATCGTGCTCCCTGTGCAAATTTGTTTAATTATAGTAAGATAAAAACGACCGCGTGACTGCAGATAATGAATTCGAACAATAAACAAAACATTCAGGCCGCGTCAATGTACACCTAACCATGTAATATTAACGAGTTTATGAATCATCGGGATATCTTCAATTGGATAGTATCACTATTATGGCTAAAACGAGCAAGTTTGACCCCTGGCCACCGATTGTCTCGTAATCGCGTTACATTCAATTATTTAATTAACAATTAGTCGTGATATTTTATTTGGTCTACTCGTACAATTTCAGTCATCTTGTGCTGTGATAATTGACACGACATTAAATTGTTGGAGCATTAAATAAAATTACTATTATTATTATTATTATATTAAATTCCTAGGTGTGATCATAACATAAAATTGGCGCCTGAAGAAAAAAATGCAATTCCACAATGTCCGATTTAATATTCATTAATACAACAATAATAACTCATCAGCGCAGTAATGCAGAAATTGAAATGATTTTCTGCGGCCAATTCCAATCAATAGTCAATATTGCAATGTAATGTGGGAATCGGCTAAATTGCGGATTTGAAAATTAAAATTTAGCAAGGCTTAACTGTTTGTTGATGGAATTTGTAAATACGCACCGGAAAGCTTAATTTTCAGTTGTGACGTCGGCTGCAATGTTGATTTATTTTATTCAATATTACATACTGCCGCTGCCGCATTTATTCCCAAAACTGTTATTAATATTGGACTGACTGACATAATTATAAATTCACACGAGCTGAATGTGAATCACTGTAAATTTGCATTGTTAATAAATCTAAACCTGAATTTAATAACAAGGCATTTTTATAGTTAATTGATCAAGAGGGAGTAAGAGAGTGAGAGAGAGTAAGAGAATGAGAGATAAAGAGTAGGAGAGTGAGAGATAAAGAGTAGGAGAGTGAGAGAGAGAGTGTAAGAGAGTAAGAGAGAAAACGGTATTATTGTCTGAATTAGCGAATGTTTTACAACAAACTTTGGGTAGGAGGCAATATTTTAATTTATTTTGAGTCTCCAAATTCCTAGAGACAAATTTATAGTGTGTTTTTGTCAACAAAAATTGAGTTTCCGGCAAATTGGCAAAAAAAATATACCTCTCAACTTTGAATACTTTTCTGACCCGCTCCATTCAATAGCAATTGACTTGTTTTACCAATCAACTTTTTCTGGAAAAAAAAGTTGTTTAATTCAAAGTTATCTGACAATGGACTACCAAATAGTAACGGCCGCAGCCAGTGTTGCCACACGTTCTAAAACGAATTACCTTATCCGCGTACTCTGAATTACCGTACTTATTAATAAATTACCGTACATACATGTTAAATGTGATCATTTATTGGGGTGGACTACAAGAAATACACACTTATAATGATATAACTTACGATTTCAGAGGTGAAGCGAAGGTTTTCTAATTTTTTTTTGCCGAAAATATCACATAAAAAACGTTTTTTCCCCTTTCAAAATCTCGTTCTATTGGATTATTTCGGGGATTTACACATTTTTCTACGAATTTGTTACATAAATCGACGCTAGATGGTCCTATCTGCTAATATAATGTTAACTATCGGGGCGAGATAGATTTTAATACTTCCCATAGGCAGTGTTGCCAAATCAGCGGAAAATCCGCTAGAACTGGCGGATCTTGAATCCGCATTGCGGAGTAATTTTCCTTTTAGCGGCTGGCGGATTTTTCAACGGAATCGTGTTAGATAGTTGAGAAAACTAGCGTAATTCAATTTAAATATGAACTTTATTTTCTAAACGTATATTTTACAAGAGAAAAAGCAACAAACATTAATTTAAAACAAAATAACTCACGGAAAAATTAATACATTTTCGAAAAATAAAGGTACATCTTCTGTGAATATTCTAAAATATTTGATGAACTCTTATTATATCAGACCTTATTTTCTTTTCGATTTTGGTTTTGTTTAAGTGTTCAACAACTTAAAACATTAATTTTCAAAAATTCATAACTAACACAAATATTGACAAAGTTTAAAGAATCAAGATTAATTTTAAGGTAAATATATTATGATTGCATCAGAGTTCTTTTTTATGGAATTGAATCATAGCGATATGTTTTTTTTTAAGAATTAGTTTTTAAAAATTGAAAAAAAGACACATTTTCAAAAATTTAAGTTAGTTTTAAAGAAAGATACATTTGTTATTTATCCATGTTACAATTTTCTTTCTGAACGCATCTTTTGCATATTTCTACACCCTGTAAGTTTTTTTTATATCTGTTGTGACTCATATTTTTTTTAAATTTATTGAAACCACTTATTTATATTATGTATATTAACCTGTATGAACCCATTGTTATTGGCACATTAAATAAATTAAATTGAATAGATGTTTTGTGAATATATGAAAAAAAATGTTTTTTTTGTCTTCAACAACTTTAAATATCAATTTTCAAAAATTAATCTCACGCAAAAATTGACACATTTTCAAAAGTCTAAGTTAATTCTAAAGGCAGATGTTTTGTGAATATACTTACTAAAATTTTTGAGAAATTCGATATCAGTTTTTTTTTTGTTTGACAACTTAAAACGTTAATTTTCAAAAATTCATAACCTACGGAAAAAGTGACGCATTTTCAAAAATTACAGTAAGTTTTAAAGGGAGATGTTTTGTGAGTGTTTTAAAAAATTGATTTTTTATTCAAGTATTCCACAAATTAAAAAACATCGTTTTTATAACTCACGCATTTTTTAAATTAAAGATAATTCAGATGTTTTGTGAATATACTATTTTTTTTATTTTTGATAAATTCTAGCATATCATGTATCAAGTGTCGGAAATAACCATTTTTGACTGCCAAAAATGACAATTTTCAACTGCTAAAAATGAAGATTTTCAACTGCCAAAAATGACAATTTTTAACTGCCAAAAGGCCAATTTTAAAATGTGGAAAACGACCATTTTTAACTGCCAAAAATGATAATTTTCAACTGCCAAAAATGACAATTTTTAACTGCCAAAAATGACGATTTCAACTGGCAAAAAGGCCAATTTTCAACTGCAAAAACGGCCAATTTTCAAGCGTCGGAAACGACCATTTTAAGCTGCCAAAAATGGCAATTTTTAACTGCCAAAAGGGCCAGTTTCAACTGCCAAAAAGGCTAATTTTCAAGTGTCGGAAACGACCATTTTTAACTGCCAAAAATGACAATTTTTAACTACCAAAATTGCGAATTTTCAAGTGTCGGCAACGACCATTTTTAACTGCCAAAAATGACAATTTTCAACTGCCAAAAATGACAATTTTTAACTGCCAAAAATGACAATTTTCAACTGCCAAAAATGACAATTTTCAACTGCCAAAAAAGCCAATTTTAGAGTGTCGGAAACGACCATTATTTAACTGCCGAAAATGACAATTTTCAACTGCCAAAAATGACAATTTTCAACTGCCAAAAATGACAATTTTTAACTGCCAAAAATGATGATTTTTAACTGCCACAAATGACAATTTTCAACTGCAAAACGGCCAATTTTCAAGCGTCGGAAACGACCATTTTAAGCTGCCAAAAATAACAATTTTTAACTGCCAAAATGGCGAATTTTCAAGTGTCGGCAACTACCATTTCTAACTGCCCTAAGTGACAATTTTTAACTGCCAAAAAATGACAATTTTCAACTGCCAAAAATGACAATTATCAACTGCCAATAAGGCCAATTTTCAACTTCGAAAAAGGCCAATTTTCAACTGCCAAAAAAGCCAATTTTCAAGCGTCGGAAACGACCATTTTAAGCTGCCAAAAATAACAATTTTTAACTGCCAAAAGGGCCAGTTTCAACTGCCAAAAGGCCAATTTTCAAGTGTCGGAAACGACCATTTTTAACTGCCAAAAATGACAATTTTTAACTGCCAAAATGGCGAATTTTCAAGTGTCGACAACGACCATTTTTAACTGCCAAAAATGACAATTTTCAACTGCCAAAAATGACAATTATCAACTGCCAATAAAGCCAATTTTCAACTTCGAAAAAGGCCAATTTTAAACTGCCAAAAAGGCCAATTTTCAAGGTTCAGAAACGACCATTTTAAGCTGCCAAAAATGACAATTTTTAACTGCTAAAATGGCGAATTTTCAAGTGTCGGCAACGACCATTTTTAACTGCCCAAAGTGACAATTTTTAACTGCCAAAAAATGACAATTTTCAACTGCCAAAAATGACAATTATCAACTGCCAAAAAGGCCAATTTTCAACTTCGAAAAGGGCCAATTTTCAACTGCCAAAAAGGCTAATTTTCAAGTGTCGGAAACGACCATTTTTAACTGCCAAAAATGACAATTTTCAACTGCCAAAAATGACAATTTTTAACTGCCAAAAATGACAATTTTCAACTGCCAAAAATGACAATTTTCAACTGCCAAAAAAGCCAATTTTAAAGTGTCGGAAACGACCATTTTTAACTGCGGAAAATGACAATTTTCAACTGCCAAAAATAACAATTTTCAACTGCCAAAAATGACAATTTTTAACTGCCAAAAATGATTATTTTTAACTGCCACAAATGACAATTTTCAACTGCAAAACGGCCAATTTTCAAGCGTCGGAAACGACCATTTTAAGCTGCCAAAAATGACAATTTTTAACTGCCAAAAGGGCCAGTTTCAACTGCCAAAAGGCCAATTTTCAAGTGTCGGAAACGACCATTTTTAACTGCCCTAAGTGACAATTTTTAACTGCCAAAAAAATGACAATTTTCAACTGCCAAAAATGACAATTATCAACTGCCAATAAGGCCAATTTTCAACTTCGAAAAAGGCCAATTTTCAACTGCCAAAAAGGCCAATTTTCAAGCGTCGGAAACGACCATTTTAAGCTGCCAAACATGACAATTTTTAACTGCCAAAATGGCGAATTTTCAAGTGTCGACAACTACCATTTTTAACTGCCCAAAGTGACAATTTTTAACTGCCAAAAAATGACAATTTTCAACTGCCAAAAATGACAATTATCAACTGCCAAAAAGGCCAATTTTCAACTTCCAAAAAGGCCAATTTTCAAGTGTCGACAACGACCATTTTAAGCTGCCAAAAATGACAATTTTCAAATGTCGGCAGCGATCATTTTTAACTGGCAAAAATAACAATTTTTAACTGCCAAAAATGACAATTTCAACTGCCAAAAACGACAAGTTTTTTTTGAAGGTACATAAATGTGTTATGATAGCATCGGACGTTTTAAAGAATTCAATCATATCGATATTATTTTATTTTTCTATTTTTTCGTTGTTCAAATATTTCAACCAATTTTCAAAAATTCCTAACTCACGCAGAAATTGGCAGAGTTAGTTAGTTTTAAAGGTAAATATTTTGTAAAGATATCAATTTTGAGGAATTAGTATGATATCAGTATTTACTTTTTAGCCAAAAATCGACTCAATTTCAAAAATCAAGGTTAATTTTAAAGTAAATGTATTATGATTTCATCAGAGTTTTTAAGAAATTCAATCATATCGATATGATTTTTTTTTCTAGTTTTTCCTTGTAAAAATATTTGACCACTTAGAAATTCATTTTTAAAAATTTATAACTCAAAAATCAAAATTTATGTTAAATCTTGTGGATATATTAAAAATTTTGAGCATTTAAGTATTTATTTTCTCTAAACTTGTTTAATTGTTCGACAACCTACAAAAAATAATTTTCAAAAAATCATAACTCGGGGAGAAATTGGCGAATTTACAAAAAATTAAGTTAGTTGCAAAGTAGAACTATTTTTAAATGTTTGTGGAGTTCAATTATATTACTATTTATTTGTTTTAGATTTTTTTGGTTCGTCTTCAGTAACTAAAAATATTAATTTTCAAAAATTCATAACTAACACAAAAATTGACTCAGTTTCAAAAATCATGGTTAATTTTTAACGTAAATTGCATCATAGTTTTTTATAGAATTCAATCACAGGGATATGATTTTTTTTTTCTAGATTTTCCTTGACTCGAGCAGAAATTGACACATTTGCAAAAATCCAAGTGTAATATACACAGGTAATTCCATCATATAAGTATTTATTTTTATTTGTTCAATTTTTCGACAATTGTTCGTTATTGTTATGTATTAGTTATATTGTGCAGTATTTTATTTTGATTTCTTTATTGTATTCTTTATTATTTTAAATTTTTTCTTGTAAAAAGGTTCGTCCGTCAATAAATAAATAATAATAATAATAACTTAAAATATTTCGAATTTGCTGTATACCGTGGCCAGATCGATTCAAACATCTTAAAATTCTTGCACTTACTGCCGATAGTAATTATTCAGCACTTCTTGCTGAACAGCTACATCTTCCTTATCAATGATAAAGGTATTCAATAAGCAAACACTCTTCACGATCCACTCAGCTTTTACTACATACGTTTTAATTGCTTACCGTGCAATTTGAAACACCCTTTATTATTATGTAATTGAATATTTTATCATCACCGCCTAAAGTATACGTACGGTCTTCTGTTCTAAAATATTAGAACCACTACATATGCATATTTAGCCGAAATATAATCCATCAATATTTCATATTCGACCACGGTGTAAATGCATTGTAATAAACTATTTCAAGCACTAGGTACATATCAATAAACTTGAATGACGTCGCGTGAAAGGCACTCAATCAGTGTCAGAAGACGCTCATCAAATTACTGACAACGGAAACTCCGCACAACAATACGAATCAAAAACATCATGGGAATGCACAGCTTGCTCCGCATGTTTTAATCATACAATCGGAAATTCTACTATCAATCGGTAATCTGGGAAAACCTACATCCTGAATGTTAATCGAATCTTACGACTGTTCAACTGCGCTAATGCATAAGTGGTGATTCCGATTATTTCTTCCGTTATTTTCTGAAAGATTTATACAGGGTATACAAAAAGTAACGTAGCGTGTCAATATTTTCGTTTCTTTCCGTTTAAAAAAAATCGAGATTTAATGCTTTAAATTTGACTAAATGTGGTAAGAAATTGTGAACACTCTTAATTTTATTTTTTCAAAAATAAATCACCACTGGGTACCTTCTGGTATTGACTTTTTATAGCCAACATTACATCCCTTCAATTTTGTATTGTTCGGAGATATGTATTTTTAAAGTGAATTATGAAAAAGCAGAAATTTTTTTTAAATGTCAAATATTTCGAAAACGCTTAAATTTTGAGGTTACGTTACTTAATATTTTTTTTCACAGAATTTAATGTGTAATCCAAATTTGCAATAAAAAATATAGCATTCCATTTAAAATAAGGAAGTTGGTGTCGAAAAAAAGTCGAATAATCTTAAAAATATGTTCACCCTCAATTACGTGAATAAATCTCATTAAAATACATTAATAACAAGTCCATATACTTTTAATGTACCTTCTCGGTGTGACACCCTGTATAAGAAACATAAAAATGCGTTGCATCACAGTAATTCTATTTCATTTAGCAATCATGCGCTTGACCCCTAAATATTCAAGTTCGTTAGCAGTTCTGCCTTAATTGCAAAAGTTAAATAGGATCCAGGAAGCCATAAAATTTACTAAAGTTCTCCCGTTTTTTCTTTTTTCAGGTGGCGATTAAAATAATCGATAAGTCCCAATTAGATGCCGGTAATCTGCAGAAGGTCTACAGAGAGGTCGACATCATGAAGAGGCTCGATCATCCGCACATAATAAAACTTTATCAGGTCAGTTGTTAGGGGCAATAAAACGATTTATTATAAATAGATGTTATCATTTTCTTTGTGAAATTAAATTATACGAGGATTAACCGTTATAACATATTGTATAACAGGCGCGCACCCTGAGGGGTGGCTATTGGGCTTGAAAAATTTTGTTGATTTCAAAAATGAAGAAAAAATATAGGATACCAATAAACAAACTGAAGTTGTACATCATTGCGCTTTTGCGTGATGAATAAGAATTTCAATGAGGTATTTGTATACAACACTTCTAACCTAATAAATTTTATTTGAACATTCGAACGAAACGTGAAATTGTCGGAATATACAAAAATATCCGAGTCTTGGAAAAAATATAAAAACAATGGCTGAAAGACCTCCGGTCGATAGCCAATTAAGAATTGCGGAAAACCATAAATTTTTATATGTATGTATATATAATTGTATCAATTCTTAAATAAAGATGTTTGTATATATATAAAAACAATTTTCATCTACTTGAAATTAGAAACACAGTCGGCATTACAATTCCATTAATATATGTAAACAGCACATCCCTAAATTCTGTATTTTGATAAATGAAAATCGATCTCTCAGATAAATTTTTAATTGTTTAATGAATTTATTCCGTAGTTTATACAATATTTTAATTAATAGAATCCTTTGCATATATTATTGTAAGGCATAACACTATATTGACTATAACATTCTGTACCATCTGTAAAAGGGTTATCGAACTGATGATCATTTCACTCATTCGTTATTTGTGTTGAGAGATATTAAACTGAATTGAAAAATGCATTCAATAAAATTAAACCAATTTCATTTGATCACTTACCCACACTCCATCTTCATAACTGTTAATCCAATTTTAGACAATCTGCACACTAAAACACCTTAACAGTCACTCGCCGGAAGATAAACTGCCCGACTTTCAATTATTCAAAATACGTGTGTGTTTTGCATCTTTGTTTATCTTGTGTGCAGATTGAAATGAATTTGATTCGAATCGGAACTGCGTGGATATGCACTGATAACAGGTGAAGAAAGAATGCGGTTTCGCGATATCTCCGCCGGACACGAATTGCCCCCGAGGCAAAAGTCAGGTGATAAGGCTACAAATTTTGCCAGTTGAGTGCGCGAGTTCGGTGTTAAAAGAGTTTAATGATGTGGTGGAGTGTTGTTTTTGGATTATCAGTTTTGAGTTCAAATTTTGAAGGGATAGATGAGGGACAGTGGTCGTCTTATAGAGATTATTTGATGAAGGTAAGTGTGAGCTGAGTAATTGGAAATGTTCTCGAACAATTAATAACACTGATCGGCATGAAAATTAGCCCCGCTAATTCTTATGTAATGTGACCTCCTGAATCCGAATATGACCTCCGTTTTCCCCCATCACCCACCATTTTCGGTGGATGCCGTATTTTGATCACCTTTCGATCATTAGGAGGAATCAGGAGGATTATTTTAACCTTTACATTTCCTCTGAGGGTCCAGACAGGTGAAAAGTTCTAAAACATGGACAGGTAGGAAAGGAGGTAGATTTGAGTAAAAACATCATTAAAAATTATCTATTTTTCCGGGTTTTTTTTTCGCAATTTATTCACTTATTTTCCAGACCCCCTTAACCACCCCTAAACACTGCTAAATAATAAAAATATGAAGGGACATTTTATAGCTACAATAATAAAAATATACAGTTACAATATACAGGGTCTTTTTTTAACTCAGAACATATGATTGTTAATGTCTATGTTCTACGTTAAAATAATCACCTCAACGCATTGGAATGTATTGACAATCTAGGCAACCAAGTACACAAAGGTCTCGTCGACCTGCCACAGTACAGTGAAAGCTTAAAATTATTACGAATAAAGTGAGGTTAATGAAACAAACAAAAAACTACTAAGCAGTAGCCAAGTCGATTATAAAATCCTTGGATAGCATTTCTAATGTGTTGCGGATTTCTTCTTAATTCATCGCAAACAGTAATTATACGATCTTTTAACACTGAAGTATTGTTTATAATAATGTTATTATAAACATTACTTTTCAGATACCCCCACAAAAAAAAAGTCGTTTGGAGACAAATCAGGCGACCGGGGTGGCCAAGGTATTGGACCAAATCTACCTTATCCAGCGATCAGGAAGTAATTCACATAAATAATTATTAATGGCAGCTGTAGAATGTGCAGGCGCTCCATTCAGCTGATAATAAGGAGCAGCAATGTTTAGTGTATGAATTTCTGGCATTATACGAGTTCCCAGAAGATCTAAGTAAACATTACTGTTTAGATTTCTATTAATAAAAATGGTGATGTAGCCATCATATTACTTTCTCCGATTTGATGGTATAGTTATTCATATTTATATCATATTTTAAATCGAGCATTTCACATGATCGGATGATACTGTCGTTTGAAACGTCAAAATTATGAAAGGTAAACATAACATATTATGTTTCAAATTCTAATAATCTTTACCGTAAGTTTACTAAAAAACTAAAAAAAAATCCAAAAAAAATCCTGATAAAAAGTTCTCAAAAAAGAGTTCTGACAAAAAATATTCGAAAAAAAAGTCTTGGAGAAACTGTTTTGGAAAATAAAGTCTTGAAGAGTCCAATTAAAAAGTTGTGAACGAGTCGCGAAAAAAGTACTGCAAAAAGCGTCCTGAAAAATTAAGTCTTCATATAAAACACCAGAAATAAATGTCCTTAAAAAATCCAGAAAGAATTCCGAAAAAGAGTCTTGAAGGAACGTCTTTAAATAAGTCCTGAAGAAAGTCTTAATAAAATATCCTGAAAAATGCCCTGTAACAACAGTCTTGAAATAAATCCTAAAAAAAAACATTTCTGAAAAAAACCTGTGAAAATGTCTTAGAAAACATTAAAAAAGACTGAAGAAATTGTCTCGAAAAAAATCCCAAAAAGGGTGTTGAAAATAAGTCCGGAACAAGAAGTCCTGAAAAATAATCCGATAACAAATGTTCTGAAATATTGGATCTAAAAAACTTCTGTAAAGAATAAATTATTATTAAAAAATAATTCTAAAAAAATGAAAATTCTGAAAAGAAGTCCTGAATAAGAAGTTGTTAAGAAAGTTTTGAAAGAGTCTCGAAAAAAGTCCTGGAAGAACAGTCCTCGAAATAAAGTCTTGAAAGAAGAGTCCTGATAAAAGCAGTGAAAAAAAGTCCTGAAAATAGCCTTCATACAAAATATCAGAAATAAATGTCCCGAAAAAGAGTCCTAAAAAGTGCTGAAAGAAAGTCCTAAAATAAATCCTGAAGAACGTTCAGAAAAAGAGTCCTGATGAAATATCATAAAAAAATTTGTCTTGAAAAATTGACCCGAAAATTACATCTTTAAAAAATTTAAAATAAAAATGTCTGAAAAAAGGCATTGTAAAAAGTCGTTAAAAAGATCTGAATAAATTGCCCTGAAAAAGAGTCTTGAAAAAGTCCCGCAATAATTCCTGAAATAAAAATTTTAGAAAATAGTCTTAATTTTAATTTCATAATATTGTACACGTAAACATATAAACATTTTATAAATTGAGCATAATTATTGAATATTTAAGAATCAACTAATACCATCATTAATAATAACCTGACTAACCCATGGATGTTGTAATCATTCTTCTTGGAAATTAAATAAATTTGAATTTAAAAAAGGTCCAAAAAAGGTCTAAACATGTCATGAAGAAAATTCTGAAAAAAATGTTCTGAAAAAATCCCGAAAATAAGTCCTCCACAAAGAGTTCTTGAGAAAGTCTCGAAAGCGTCTCGAGAAAAAATTCCTCAAAAAAGAATGCTGTTAAATTTTAAAAAGAAATCCTGAAAATGAACGCCCTGAAAGTCTAAAAAATGTCTTGAAAAAAATTTCTTAAAAAGTCCTGAAAAAGAATCGTCGAAGAAAGGTCTTTTAAAAATGTCCTTAAAAAAGACCTAAATAAAGTTCCGAAAACATTGTCCTGAAGTCCCAAAAAAAAAACTAAAAAAACAACGAATTGTTAAGGAAAATTTTCGGAAATACGAAATTTTACCAAAAGCTTTTCAGTTCTTCGCATTCTTAAATAACAATATTGTTGAAAGTTTTATGATCATTTCTGTATTAGTTTTTGAGATACAGCGCGCACAGTTACAGACAGACTGTTATGTAGAGAAAAAATGGTGATGTGGCCATCATGTTACTTTCTCCGACTTTATATTTACGTTTTCATGGGTTTATTTTCAATTGAAATCATATTTTAAATGTCCGTAGAACGTTCCGTAGACTCGGCTGAAACTGACGTTTAAAACGTCAAAATCACGAAAGATGGAAAAATTATACTTCAAATTAAAAAACTAGGTTTACTCGAAAACTAACGAGATTTCTAAAAAAAACTTATTCTTTAGAAGTTGTTTATTTTGGCATTATCTACAATTATTATTCACATAAAATTGCTGTAACTATTATAGTTTCATAATTATAAACCAAAAATTAAAAAAAAATAATACATTTTTTTCTCGAATAGCAATGATTTTATGAAAAATATTTTCAAGCAAAAGCTATTCATTTCTTTGTTGTCTTTATTGTTTGTTTAAATTTTTTTGTGATATTTTTTATATTTAAGAAAATATTGGCAAAAAACAAAAAACAGTTAAGGTAAACACCCACTTCCGGTATACGAAATTTTACCAAAAGCTTTTAAGTTCTTCGGATTATCAAATAAGACGTATGTTCAAAGTTTCATATCAATTGCTTTATTGGTTTTTGAGATACAGCGCACACAGACAGACACACACACAGACACACACACACACAGACACAATTTTTTTTTTCCAGAAATTGTTGAAATGGCATCTAGGGACCCCAAAACGGATATATCCGTAAAAAAAAATTTTGAAAAAAAAATCACGATCACAATACTTTCTCGTACTTCGTAACGGAGAAAGTAAAAATGGTGATGTTACTTCAATCATGTTACTTTCTCCGACTTGATGGTATCATTTATATTTACGCTTTCATGGTTTATTTTCTATTTGAATCATATTTTAAATGTACATCGAGCATTGCCTAAACTCGGATGAAACTGACGTTTAAAACGTCAAAATTATGAAAGATGGAAAAATTATACTTCAAATATAAAAACTCAATTTATTCAAAAACTAAAGGGATTCCGAAAAAAACTTATTCTTTGTAAGTTGTTCATTTTAGCATTCTCTACAATTATTATTAACATATATTTGCTGTAACTATTATGGTTTTATAATTATAAACCAAAAATTAAAAAAATAATAATAAATTTTTTTCTCGAATAAAAATGATTTCATGAAAAATGTTTTCAAGTAAAAGATGTTCATTTCTTTGTTCTCTTCAAAGTTTGTCTAAATGTTTTTGTGATATTTTTCATATTTAAGAAAATATTGGCAAAAAACAAAAAACAGTTGAGGTAAACGCCCACTTCCGGTGTACGAAATTTTACCAAAAGCTTTTCAGTTCTTCAGATAATCAAATAAGACGGATGTTCAAAGTTTCATATCAATTGCTCTATTAGTTTTTGAGATACAGCGCGCACAGACAGACACACACACACGCACACGCACACACACACACACACACACACACACAGACACAAAAAAAAATTCCAGAAATTGTTGAAATGACATCTAGGGACCCCAAAACGGATATTTCCGTAAAAAAAATTTTTGGAAAAAAAATCACGATCACAATACTTTCTCGTACTTTCTCGTAACGGAGAAAGTAAAAAATGGTGATGTGGCCATCATGTTACTTTCTCCGACTTGATGGTATTATTTATATTTACGCTTTCATGGTTTATTTTCAATTTAAATCATATTTTAAATGTACATCGAGAGGATGACACTGACGTTTAAAACGTCAAAATTCTAAAAGATGGAAAAATTATACTTCAAATTCAAAAACTCAGTTTACTCAAAAACTAAAGGGATTTCGAAAAAAACTTATTCTTTAGAAATTGTTCATTTTGTAATTTTCTACAATTATTATTCACATAAATTTGCTGTAACTATTATCGTTTCATAATTATAAACCAAAAATTTAAAAAAAATTAATAAATGTTTTTCTCGAATAGCAATGATTTTATGAAAAATATTTTCAAGCAAAAGATATTAATTTCTTTGTTGTCTTTAATGTTTGTTTAAAAAATTTTGTGATATTTTTCATATTTAAGAAAATATTGGCAAAAAACAAAAAACAGTTAAGGTAAACACCCACTTCCGGTGTACGAAATTTTACCAAAAGTTTTTCAGTTCTTCAGATTATCAAATAAGACGTATGTTCAAAGTTTCATATCAATTGCTCTGTTAGTTTTTGAGATACAGCGCACACAGACAGACACACACACACACAGACACACACACACACACACAGACACACACACACACACACACACAGACACAAAAAAAAAATTTCCAGAAATTGTTGAAATGGTATCTAGGAACCCCAAAACGGATATTTCCGCAAAAAAAATTTTTGAAAAAAAAATCACGATCACAATACTTTCTCGTACTTCGTAACGGAGAAAGTAAAAAGGACCAATAAGGGTATCATTAATTAGTCCAGCCCACACATTAACTCTCGCATTGTATTGTGTGTGCGTCAAATTTTGTAAGCGTGGATTATTGCACGCCCAAAATCTAAAAGGCGAAGAAATGGGTGTAAGAAATGGGTATCGATAAGGAATGAAGAATACTAACCTATAATTTTGTGGATTAACTTCACCATTTAAGGAAAATGATGCCTCATCAGTAAATATTATTCTGTGTAAAATTTCTTGATCATTATTAATGAAATTGAATACGGTTTCACAGAATTCTGTTCGTTTGCCTTTGTCCTCATTTGATAGTTGCTGATGATTTGAAAACTTGTAAGCATTCGTTTTAAATTCTTTGAATGTCTTGTAAACGGAAGCTGAACTTATTTGAAACTATGCTGCGATAACTCTTAACGATGATATGGGGTTCTGCTCTACGTAACATAAAATGTTGAGTTTCATCTCTTCCGTTAAAATGTGATTTCCTTTAGCCCTTTTAATGTGAAAATTACTCACGCAGCCAGTATTGTCAAAATGATGGACAATATTACAAATTGTTGAGATGGATGGAACTCGTCTGCTCGGATACTCAACCGAAAACAAATCTCTAACACGTCGAATGCTGTTCCTATTCTTGTACCAATTAATTATCTGTATTCTTTCTTCGGTGGTGTAATACATTTTTATTAATAACACCATTTTGACAATTAAATAAAACTGGGTGTAAGTATGGTTGCCTACATTGCAATGCGTTGATGTGATTATTATGACATAGA
The DNA here is from genome assembly GCA_910593695.2 of Ocypus olens. Taxonomy (NCBI): domain Eukaryota; kingdom Metazoa; phylum Arthropoda; class Insecta; order Coleoptera; family Staphylinidae; genus Ocypus; species Ocypus olens. The sequence continues at coordinate 4,205,394 of OU343054.1, forward strand.
ACATAGACATTAACAATCATATGTTCTGAGTTAAAAATACCCTGTATAGCAACAGTAATAAAAATATATAGCAACAGTTAGGAAGATTCACTGTACCACGCTGGCGCTCTCAATACCTCGCGTGCACAAGTTTGCAACGGAATTTTTATGCTTTGGCAAGTTTAAACTTGCGTTGCTCTTGTCACTATGTAATACTTATCTTCCCTCAGTACATCTCTAGCCATCGTAGAGTCAACTTGGTGCTCTAGGCGGGATTCTGCTTACAATTTGTTTAAATTGTGTAAAATGGTAGACTTTTTTTACCCAGTGATATCGATCATTTATTTACTGTTTCATTATCCCATAGCAGTGAAAAAAATCATCCCGATAGCTTCTGCTATGTTTTTAGGGAATTGAATTTAAAAGCGCAAAGAAAATACCTTTCTCCACGACCATTATAAAATTTAAGCATTCTGAAATCAATTTTGATCATAGAACATACACATTATCACTCTTGTTATGGAACAAAACACAATGCGCTTATGCGTTTTGCATGTAATTCATTCCATAACAAGGGATAGAATGAATATTCTCACATCGTTTCGAATAAAACAATTAGCCTTGGATATCACAATTGTCAAAATACTATAAACATAACCACAAACGTGATAAAACGTAAGTTCTTTGTGTTCATTATTTTATTAGTCTATTTTATCTGGTCGAGGAGAAAGTATAGTCTGATACTCGGTAAGAATGGAAATTCAGATGCTCGTGGTTCCTCGCGCTCGCCTCGCGGCTCGCGCTCGAAATATTCCACTCGCATCGAATTTCCATTCTAACCTTGTTACAGAATATACTATTCTCCGCTTCTAAAACTGCTTACAAATTTTATTTTGATTGCCAAGTTCGCGATCAAGACAAGAATAGGGCTCTAACAGGTCGCTACACTATTTTTTTACAGTAGCTTGATCAAACGGATGAAAGTTACGCGTAAATCAAAAGATTGCAAAAAAACGGAAGAATCGATCGTTTTTAATTTTCAATTCAATTTCAAATTAATTTATTCGTGTTAACAAACTTACAGTTTTACACATGTCAAATGGAACAAGGACGGGGCGATTGTCCATACTATTAATCCCTCAGATATAAAAGTTAATTGTATTATCAATAGTTATAATTTTTTAAATATACCTCAAATACCATCTCAAGTTCAAGGGGTGTATTCTTAGACTTATTCTTTTCAAATATTCCTAATGCTACATCTAGACTGTCTGATGATGCTTTATTAAATTTAAGTGAACATCATTCAGCATAAGAAATTTCATTTTCTCATACAAATTACCAGAAATTGCAAACTACCCAACAAATATATTTGTATCATCTCGCCAATTTTGAGGCCTTAAATTTATATTATAATCAATTTTTCTATTCGGATGAATGGTTAAATCTACTAGATTGTGTGAACATAGATAGAATTGTTGACAAATTTTACGAAATCATTTATTATGGTCTAAATACTTTTGTCCTTTCTATTATTCGTGTAACACTCTCTGAGACGAATTACCCTGTATGGATGACAAATGAACTTAAAGAAACGTTACGTCTCAAAAAACAGGCTAATAAACGTTTCAAAGAGACAAATTCGTTGTTTGATTATGCACTGTTTTCCAATTTACGCATTAAATGCAAATCGCTATCTGCAGCTTGTTATAAAAATTATTTAGCAGGTATTGAATCAAATCTTACTGTCGATCAGGTTTTTTGAAATATGTCAAAAATCAAAAAAAAAGATAATGCAATCTCATTGAAAATTCTGTCAATAATTATAAACTTAGTGCGACTAAAGAAGAGGTATTTGATCTCATTTTACACCTTAAACCTAGCAAACATGAAGGGCCTGATGGATTATCGAATTACATTTTGTTAAATTGTATTTATTCTTTATCTGGTTCTATTTATGATCTAATGTCTAAATCATTACAGTTAGGCATATTCCCAAATAAATGGAAGCTAAGCTATGTAATACCGATATTTAAATCTGGTGAACTTAACCAAGTTGTGAATTACAGAGGAGTTTGCATTCAATCAACAATACCAAAAATGCTCGATAAATTTGTTGCCAAAGATTTAGCTCATATGTCTTCTCATATAATTCCTTCGCAACAACACGGTTTTCTTGCAAAAAGATCCACTGTAACTAACCTTCTTTGTTATAAGCAGTACTTGTCTAATTCTTTGGAACAGAACAATCAAGTCGATTCAATATACACGCTTTTCCAAAAAGCGTTCGATAGAGTCAGTCATCGTGCCTTATTAACTAAATTATGTGGTTTAGGTTTTAATAATTTAACACTTTCATGGATTCAATCCTTTTTAGAAAATAGAACCCAAAGGATTTGTATCAAAAATTTTATTTCGGATGACATTGAAGTCACGTCGGGTGTAGCGCAAGGCTCTCACTGTGGGCCAATTTTATTTTTATTGTTCATCAGTGACATTCATCATGTAATAAAAAATTGTAATTTTCTTTTGTACGCAGATGACTTGAAAATATTTAGATGTGTAAACTGTATTGAGGACTGTAGGTTAATTCAAGATGACATCAATCGTATAAATGAATGGTGTATATTAAATAGCCTTTCAATAAATACAAATAAATGTTATTCAATATCTTTTAAGAGAAGGTCAAATATAACTAACTTCATTTATACGATTGATTCAATTCCTATTGCGCACGTGACTGAAGTTAATGACTTGGGAGTACTATTTGACGAAAGATTATCCTTCAATTCACACATAACACATATTAGAAACAAAGCTTTAAGAATGTGGGGGTTTGTATGGCATGTTGGAAAATATTTTAATGTTGAATGTTTAAAAACATTGTACTGCGCTTTAGTTCGTTGTCATCTGGAGTATGCATCTGTAATATGGTCACCTTATACACTATCCAATATCAAAACTCTTGATTGTGTCCAAAACAATTTTTTTCGCTTAATGGAATATAAATTGGGTATTACGCATACCTCTGGTAACTACACTAATATAAAAACTATATTACATATACACTCTCTGGATGATCGTAGAATTCTTTCTGACTTATGTCTTCTACACAAGCTAATTAACGGCTCTATAAATTGTTCATATATTTTAGAACATTTAGATTTTTATATTACCAGCAATTATCGTTTACTACGATCTCGGCCGTTATTCCGTGAGCAAGTTTTTACCACCAATTTTAGTCATAATAACTCCATGGCCCGTATTATGAGGTACGCGAATAAATATAACAATTACAAATGGTTTAATCTATTCCACTGCACATTCGAAAGTTTTAAATATACCATCAAACGCAATGCTTTCAATTAGTTATCTGCTATATATTACTTTGTTTATATCACTAATATAAATTGTATTACTTTTATATTCACGCACATATTATATACATACTTTTACATGATTTAATAACCTTGGCGGTAGAATTTTGTAGTTTTTTTTTACACTTACAAATTGTATTTTCTTTGTAAAAAGGGGTTTTCCGTATATATTTTAAATAAATAAATAAATTTAAAAAAAATAAAGAAAAAAAAAATAGATGTACAATGCACTAAATTGAAAAACGCAAGTGGCGTAACGTTATGGTATTGCGTAAAAAATATAAATAGATAAAATACGTACAAATTATAAAATTAATATAACACCAAAAACATAGATCACAATTTGAGTTTAAAAGTAAGATATCCAAAAAAAGGGTTGCCAACCCCACAAAAAAATTATTTTTTTCCCGAAAACCGCAAACGTCCTCTTAGAGCCTGTAAAATCCGCGATTTTCTAAGTTACAGGGTGATATTTGAAAGTCGATTTTTGGCCATGCAAAGGTTCGCGCCAAAACTATCTCCTCCCTGGATTTTTGAGCTGGAAAACCGGGACTAGGCTCAAAAATCCCCAACGCATGGGGACACAAAGGTTACTATAGGAAATTAGGGTGTGACCTATGGTTGCAATCCCTCAGCCATTTTTCTTAAAAATCACATTTCGCACGCTTCCGGAAAAAAGGGCGCGCCTCGCCCTTACGATTATGACTCTACATGATTAGAGTTTTGTAGAAATAGCTCTTCTCTACATTTTATGTCTCTTACGAATTTTTGATATATCCAACCCTCGAGGAGTTATTTAAAGAAAACCACCCTCATTTTCAATAAAAAAATTCTACAGCGGCCATTTTTAATCCGACGTGAGGAATTTAAACGGCATGCTATTCGGAATTTCATTCTGCGTCGAAAAGATAAGAACTATATGTTTCGTATGGCGCACCGTTTACGATCTACGGCCGATTTTCGATTGTTTTACGGGGATTTTTTTCAATTTTTTCAATTTTTTTTTCGAAAGTTAAAAATCCGACGACGGCACATCAGTCGTCTATTTAATCCGTATCAAACATCCCTATAAAGTTTTTCGATCAGATTTTTACTTTTCGAGATATGGCGTTGTAAGTTTTGTTCTGGAAACCATGTCCAACTTTGACGATGTCTACGGAGTTGGAAAAAAAATTTCGACTCGATCCACTATAAAGGCATTAAAATTTGATCAATTCCCTGTGCAAGACTCGAAGAACGAAGTTCCTACGACGATTTTGCACTAAGTTATGGGTGTTTGAAAAAAAAGTGCATTTTGAGGTATTTCGCACATAACTCGGTGACTTTTCAACCAAATTTGATGATTCTTTCGGGAAAAAATCCCATTTTTACTTTAAGGGGGTAAACTCAGATTGGAATGATCCCTTTTCGAACCCTTTAACCCCCGAACAAAAAAAAGTTTTTGGGCAAAAAACGTCCAACTTTGGCAACTTGTACCGAGTTGGAAAAAATGTGTCGACTCGATCCACCAAAAAGGCATTGAAATGTGTTCAATTACCTGTGCATAACTCAAAAAAACGAAGTTCCTACGGAGATTTGGTACAAAGTTATGGGTGTTTAAAAAAAGCGAATTTTGTGGTGTTTTTCTTTTTTCGTTTGGAGTGGCGTAGACCCCTCTCTTTGAGTGAGGGATAAACCCTCTTAAAGAAGACATATTTTGCTTTTAATTTCTCTTAAACGAGGAATATTTTTTAGGGTATTTAGACGACCTCACATCGAATGTTATTAAAACCGCAATTATTTAAATATGTTGATACATTTTTCGAGGATAAAGATGCGTCGAGCATGCAAATATTTAATTTTTAATGATTTTTTTAGACTCTACGGGGGCAAATACGCCCCCCCCCCCCCCAAATCTACCTCCTTGCTACACATGTCCATGTTTTAGAACTATTCATCTCTCTAATCCCTCAGAGGTCGTGTAAAGGTTAAAATAATCCTCTTGATCCCTCCTAATGATCGAAAAGTGATCAAAACAGTTTGGGGGGGCGTCCCCCGAAAATGGTGGTTGATGGGGAAAACGGGGGTCAAATTCGGATTCAGGAAGTCATTTTACATAAGAATGAGCAGGAATGGTATCAAGGCTCGATTTTTTTTATTTTTTGCCGACCAGTGTAATCGAACAATGCGGTGTTTGGCAGTTTTAAAAACGAACTTTATTTTTTGTATTTTGCGTTAATTTCACGCGAAATCCGTTAAAAAAAAAATTGAAAATTTTTCACGATCACAATACTTTACCGTACTATTGTCTGCTTGTTTATTATTTGAACTACTGCACCGATATTTTAGGTCTTTCAGCCTCTGGTCATAATTTTAATACCAGACTGAAAGAACATTCGATAAATCAACTTTTGCGAAACATTAAATAGACGAGAACCATTATTTTGCTAAATATGTACTATCTGTATACTAGAGGCACTAGAAATGCATGAAGCCCTTGCTAATCCGGGAGTTCTAATCATTACTGATCATGTGGACCTCATGTACTCCCCTATTTTCAATTCTCTATGTAACTAAAGGTGCACTTAATATATTAATTGGTTTCAGTTTTGATAAGTTAAGTTGCCGAAACTTCGTCAACGAATAAACATAGGTATGTGTTATACAAACAAAGTAAAAAGAGTTTTATTACCTCCTAAAGAATTCAGAATGTAAATGCTGTAAAAAAGTTCTATTGATTATTAGAGTGTATTGCTTCTTATGGTAATGGCAGGTATTATGTCTATATTGAACGGCCACAACCACGACTCAGACTTGATATTATCAGCAATTTGGTCTCCTTATAAAATATTTTCTTTGTTGCCAATATGGTTTAATTTTTTCCATCGGCTAAATATTTTTTGTCAATTTATCATCTTCTAGCAATACACGCTTTCTATGCATCTTCAACGTTTCAAACCTTTGTATCTTCGAAATTGCAAATCTTCGAAGAAAAATTCCAGCCCTAATCTCCACCCAATCCCCAGCGTGAGTCACTGATTGTAATTGCAAAACGTCAAATTGAAAAAAAATAGTTTAAAATTTTTGTGTATATTCAATAAATAAAAAAATTGTAAATTTGTATAAGGATAGCAAAAGAGAAAAGAGTAATATCTCTCTTAAAAATTTTGATTTCAAAAATCAATCAAGAATCGTAAATTTGTACCAGGCTAGCAGAAACGAAAAGATCTCGATTTCTTATTTGGGCCAAAAATCATTAACAATTGAAAAAAAAACTGTGTTGGTTCCAGTGCAGCAGAACGATTGAAATTGAACTATAATAAATAAATTGTCATCTATCTTTTATTAATTTCAAGGTGTTGATTTTCCCATTGTATTCATTTTTTTTTAAATTTAAATATAAATTCAGTCTTCTAATTCCTCCAAAGAGGCAATTTTCACTATTTTAATACCTGGCATTTCTTTGGATAAAAGACTTACAGATTAGCCTTCAAATATCGAAAAGGGAAGGACACTTGTCAAGAGAGGACAGAACTTACAAGTGAAGGACTTTCGTCCCTAAAGGAGGACGGTTGGTCAGCTTAGTATTAATGGATATACACACTAACTGAAAGATATAACATTTCTTTTCCCATCATTATCTGTTAGAGAAATTTATTAGTCGTACATTTTATGTACGCAATCATTAACTGAATATATAACACACATGTTAGTTATGGTAAGCGTTTTTTTTTAACTCTGAATGTAAAACTGTAATGCATTTAGGGATAGCGTGTGCCGGCGCTCGGTTCGTTAACTCAAACCTTAAACTTGACTGTCCCTGACGCTGCCCGACGCCGGTGACGTCACGGCGTCGCTTGGCAACTACAAGACGCATGTACAGAATGCGGCGCCCCTACCACAGTTTCCCTGCCAAGGCGGCATTGCTTTGGCTCCAGCGCTGTTCAATATTTTCATTAAAATAATAAACACTATTATATATAATATAATTCCAAAGTTATCACATAGAAACAAGAATATACATAGTGGGCCGAAAAAAAACGGTACAAATTAGAATTATTCATATTTTCAATATTAAATATTGCTTTGAAAACCAAAATTTTTACACTTTGTAAATAGTACTTATCTTATCTATAAAATTAGGGCATTTCACGGTTATCTTAATTATTTAACAATATTAACAATTCACAATGATGTATGAGAGTACAAAACTACTTGTACCGAATTTTTTGGCCCAGTATGTACACACATGAAAATATCCAGAATCTACAATATTAGAATACGTTACGAAATTTTAGAAATTTTGCAATTGATAGAACTCGCGTATTCGCGGCACGAGGGCGGAAATTAATTATTTATAATGTTTGGGGTGCGGCGATATGAATTTAATTTTCTTATTAGTTAAAACGATTAATGTAGCTGAAATATTCTAACGCAAATCAATTTCTCTCGTTCTTCTGATGAAAAAAAGGTGTACTTCAATGATCTACGATAATTATTAAAAAAGTTGATTTTTTCGATTTTTTCCCTTTTCGAGTTTTTTTTGCTGACGCGTCACGGGTTTCTAATTGACACATTGAAGGGATCTTTCCAGTGATGTTTAGAAATCCCGAATCGAACCAGTGGTTTCTTCAGGAAATTATTTCAAAGCCAATTTTTGAGAAAAAGTAACGATAATTCATATCTCCCTTAAAAATTGTTGAATTTACAAAAACCAAATTAATTTTAAATAAGCGACTCTTCAGCCATTGGGAATATTGTTTTAAGGAATTTTTTCTGCGCGTTTTATATTTTTTCTGCGATGTTTTCATTCTAGTGCTGAAAAAATTTAAACGAAAATCTTCAAAAATCCGTATCTCTATTGAAAATTGTTGAATTTACAAAAACCAAATTGATTTTGAATTAGCTATACTTCGGCAATTGAGGATGATTTTTTATGGAATTTAATCTGCGCGTTTTATTTTTTTCTGCGATGTTTTTACTCAAAAAAATCAAATTAAAATTTTTAAAAATTTATATTTCCGTTAAAAATTGTTGAATTTACAAAAACCAAATTAATTTTGAATAAGCGATTTTTCGACCATTGAGGTTATTGTCTTAGGGAATTTTTTCTGCGCGTTTTATATTTTTTCTGCGATGTTTTTATTCACGTGCTCAAAAAATAAATGTAAAATTTTCAAAAATTGTTGAATTTACAAGAACCAAATTGATTTTGAATAAGCTATGCTTCGGCCATTGAGGATGATTTTTTATGGATTTTTGTCTCCGCGTTTTATGTTTTTTCTGCGATGTTTTCATTTAAGTGCTCAAAAAATTCAATCGAAAACCTTGAAGAATCCATATCTTTATTGAAAATTGTTGAATTTACAAAAACCAAATTGATTATTTTGAATGAGCTATACTTCGGCCTTCGAGGATGATTTTTATGGAATTTTGTCTGCGCGTTGGGGACCCTTGGCTAGTTTTTCAGCTTTTCGTCAAAAATTTTAAATCGCCAATTTTAATTGAATCCCACTAATGTACACCCAATGAGCACAGATTTGAAAACCGCGTTCAATTTGGAGTTTTCGTTTATTCGCTACAACCATTCAAAATCTGAAAAATCGATTTTTTTGAAAAAATTTTAACATGTTTATGGTGACACGCTAATTTTTTACCATTGAAGATAGCTGAAAATTTTTTTTCCGGTATATGAGAACCCAATCGTTTTTGAACAATTAAAAAAAAATTGGAACTATGCATTTGTTTCGGGTTTTTAGAAAACATTTTTTGTTTAATTTTGGCTGCCCAAAATAGATATTAGTAGATTTAATGATAATTGCTTGCTTGTATTTTTTTGAAATATCAAAGCTCAATCTTTCATGAATCATTTCTTAAAAGTTAGAAGTCCGCACTTGTTTTTTTTAATTTTGGAAAATTAAATTTTTTTCAACTTCTGCGTCCCAAAAACTGATTTTCTTGTGTTTGCTGATAATTATAGGAAAAACTAGGTAATTAATTTTTCTGACATATAAAACCCCAATAATTTTTAACACTTGTATTGGCTTTTTGAAATCCATTCTTTTTCGATTTTTGGCTGCTGAAAATGGATATTCTTAGATTTTACGATTATTATTGTAAAGGATTTGAAAACCGCGTTCAATTTGGAGTTTTCGTTCAGCCGCTACGGCCGTTCAAAGTCTGAAAAATCGATTTTTTTTTAATATTCTAACATGTTCATGGTGACACGCTAATTTTTTTACTATTGAAGATGGCTGAAATTTTTTGACGCCAATCAATTTCTCTCGTTCTTGTGATGAAAAAGAAGGTATACTTCAATCGTCTACGATAATTATTAACAAAATTGCATTTTTTCGATTTTTTTCATTTTCGAGTTTTCTTTGCTGACGCGTCACGGGCTTCAAATTGACATTTGTTCTTGCGAAAGTACATTTTCCGAGGCGTCTTGAAGGGATCTTTCCAGTGATGTATAGAAACCGGGAATCGAACCAGTGGTTTCTTCAGGAAAATATTTAAAAGCCAATTTTTGAGTAAAAGTAAGAAGGGGGGACCCTTGGGTAGTTTTTCAGGTTTTCGTAAAAAAATTTAAATCGCCAATTTTAATTGAATCCGACTAATTTGTACACGAGGAGCACGGATTTCAAAACCGCGTTCAATTTGAGTTTGAGTTTTTGTTTAGCCGCTACGGCCGTTCAAAGTCTGAAAAATCGATTTTTTTTTAATGTTCATGGTGACACGCTATTTTTTTTACTATTGAAGATAGCTGAAATTTTTTAACTCCAATCAATTTCTCTCGTTCTTCTGATGAAAAAGAAGGTATACTTCAATAGTCTACGATAAATATTAGAAAAGTTGATTTTTTCGATTTTTTCTATTTTCGAGTTTTCTTTGCTGACGCGTCACGGGCTTCAAATTGACATTTGTTCTTGCGAAAGTACATTTTCCGAGGCGTCTTGAAGCGATCTTTCCAGTGATGTGTAGAAACACTGAATCAAACCAGTGGTTTCTTCAGAAAATTATTTCAAAGCCAATTTTTGAGAAAAAGTAAGAAGGGGGGACCCTTGGGTAGTTTTTCAGATTTTCGTCAAAAATTTTAAATCGCCAATTTTAATTGAATCCGGCTAAATTGCACACGAGGAGCACAGATTTGAAAACCGGGTTCAATTTGGAGTTTTCGTTTAGCCGCTACGGCCGTTCAAAGTCTGAAAAATCGATTTTTTGAAAAAATTTTAACATGTTTATGGTGACACGCTAATTTTTTTACCATTGAAGATAGCTGAAAATTTTTAACGCCAATCAATTTCTCTCGTTCTTTTGATGAAAAAGAAGGTATACTTCAATGGTCTACGGTAATTAGTAAAAAAGTTGCATTTTTTGAGCAAAAGTTCCAAGGGCTGTACTTGTGTACATTTTCAAGTTTTCGTCAAAAATCAAAAATCATCAATTTTATTTGAAACCGACTAATTTGCACACGAGGAGCACGGATTTGAAAACCGCGTTCAATTTGGAGTTTTCGTTTAGCCGGTACGGCCGATCAAAGTCTGAAAAAATCGACTTTTTTAGAAAAAAAATTTACATGTTCATCTTGACACCCTATTTTTTGTTATTGAAGATAGCTGAAATTTTTTAACTCCAATCAATTTACCCTCTAGTTACACGAGCTAGTATAAAATAGTCGCAACCGTCGCTTTACAAACTAAAATTAGCTCATTTATGAAGCGATTGTATGGTGGCTGCGCCGGGAACTGAAAATAAATATCACGCGCTCGCTGGAATCTTGTGATCATTATTTTTTTTGTCGCGAGTACGGAAATATTTTTGTTGTGGCGAATATGGCGGCGGCATTAAGTAAGTATTAATTAGTAAACTTTGGATGTTTGATTAACGTCATTGCAGTTTAACATAAACGATAGCTTACGGAACCGACAGCGTGCACCGCAATTGAACAACAACAGATCCAAACTATTTGCATGAATTAAACTAAACACAAAATGGCCGGAATATTATGCATTTGTATAGGTATTACAATATCCTGAATTTATTTAATTGTTAGAAAGCTTTTTAATTAATTGCATAAGCTTTCAAACTGTTTGTTTGAAACATGAAATATGCTCTCATTAATATTGTTTTAATCTGTTGGAATAAGGGCTGGAGTTGAGTTTTTTTCAAAGCTAATATACAAAAAAAAAATTACCTGGACCATTAATACTACGGTGAAGACATTCTAAGTAGCGCAATCCTTTTATACTACAAAAGATTTTTTCCGCTTTGGTTTAACAATCGACCTTTTGTCATATCAAACATAGTTTAATAATGAGATTTTTTATTTTACAGTTTTGCTCATTATTAAACTATTTGTGGTAACATTTTAGTCGTTGCGATTGGCAGCACTTAAAAGTGACAAATGTCGACATCAAAATGTAAAATTGCCGATAATTCATGGGATAATTGGAACCGTCCAATGCGTTACACACTGAATATGTTCGAATGCATATTGGGGAGTTCGCCACCAGTACCACTAATGTTAAAGAAAACGGAGGTGTCATATTGTTCACTTTTTACCCGCGTGGAAAATGCGGAAACTCGGTGGCAAGGGCCGGACGTATGAATTCACTTGGCTCTCGGTGACGACGTTTAGGCAACACAACATACACAGGGGAAAGCTTGTAATTTGTTATATGTATTATCACTTTATTTGCAAAACGAATATCACGGAAGAAACAGCGAGAGTATAATGCATGTTTTATTCGCGGCGAAAAAGAGCCGCTTGAGTCGGTGTATTAATTCGGTGTGGATTTTTAATTAGCGTCGATAGATGCCTGACACGAGGAATGAGAAACAAATGTAAACATAACCTTAAATTTCGATTATCATTTAGGCATTGCATTATTTTATAAGCTAAAATTGGTTACAACTTACTTGGAAATAGTTTGTTTATCGCACCCTTGACAACCTCCCTTATTTTTGGAGGTGTGTAAGTAATATTCTTGATTTAATATGTTTTAAAATCAACTATTGAAATCGCCGTAGAAATACGTATGTCAAATATTAAATTCGTTGGAAAGGATCAAATGTTTTTAGTGCTGCCAAATGTTAAAAGATAAAACTCACTAGGTTTAAGTATATATTTTATTTTAGAAATAATTCCTTAACTAAAACCAAAGTAGAAAAAATAGTATATTATACTTATTTAATAAGAGGCATTGTGGGGCACTCGTTCGTTCCATTGGAGCACTCCTCGCTGCCCCACTCGTGCCACAATATACCCTCTTATTAAACTTGTATAATAATGTACTATTTACTTTCAATGTTGCGAAGTATGGGAAAGTATTGTGATCGTGAAAATTTGTTTAACGGAAATTTCCGTTTCTATGTTTAGGGACGAATTCAATAAAAAAAAAATCAATAATGAAAGTTCGGTCTTTAGAATTAAATTTATTTAAATAGTGAATTAATGTATGCCGAATCCATTTTGTTGCTAACTTTTTATGGGAGATGGCGCAAATTGATCAATTTTAGGATTTATCTGACCGCGATTTGAGTATTGGAGTTGATTTGGAAATATATATTTTTTTTCCATGATGTAAGTTCGTTGTTTAGAATTAAATTTGTTTAAACAGTAAATTACTGTATGCTGAATCCATATTTGTTGCTAACTTTTATGCGGGAGATGGCGCAAATTGATATATATTTTGATATTCCGCGATCCAAGATTTGGATTTTTTTTCTGTGACCAAAGTTCGGTGTTATAAATTTACCGATGTGAAGATAGCCACGGATTTTTCAGCCACGGTTTTCCTGGCACCTCCACCACCAAATAAAAATTTCTTCAATTTTAATAATTTATAATAAATCAAACGCTGAGAGTGTAATTAACATTAGCCTATAGATGTACAGTCAATTCACAATTTTAATTATTTTTTCTCAAGTCCACGGGATCTCTCTTTTTAAAATGACAAGAATTCAAAGTCCATAATGGCACTGTTTGACGCGTTTTAAATTTAATTTTTCAACAACAACATGTAGATAAGAGTCTACTTAAATGATTTAACGCATTAAATTTTGGGTAAAATTGTTTATAACTTTTTTATGAATTTTTTTTCTCGGGTCCACCCAAACTACTTTCATAATTTTGACGTTTTAAACGTCAGTTTTATCCGAGTTTATACAATGCTCGATGTACATTTAAAATATGATTTCAATAAACCATGAAAGTATAAATATTAATGATGATACCATCAAGTCGGAGAAAGTAACGTGATGGCCACATCACCATTTTTTCAATTTGAATAGCACAAATATTTTTTAATCAAAATCTATATGAAACTGAATTTTGTATTTCGCCTGACGTGTGTAAATTAATGCACTAGCACAAATGAGGTATTATTATCATTACCTTTACGGTTAATAAAAACAAAGCATCAGTAATTACCAATAACACACGTTGTTGTGTAACAACTTTAATGTTAACGTTCAAGAGATATTTCCAATAGAATTTCAGTAGCGTCTATTTTAGACAGGTGGCGAATGTAAATGCACAGAATGTCTATTTCAATGCAAATTGCATTGCTACTTCAGTTTCTACTGTTCCTCGGGTTTTCTAAATAAAACACGTGAAGTTTACTAAAAAGTAATGTTATATAACATGTCCGTCCGTTGATTTAGAACGGTGATTTCTCACTGTTAAATGCTTCCATAATTATATCAGATAAATTTAATTAAAAAAAAAAAACTAAATATAAATCTAATTGAAAATGTGGATAAGTTCTGAATCTAATTTTTACTAATTTCAAGTGTCATATTATTCGCGAGAATAACGCATTTATTAAAGAAGACTTATACCATCCTGTATTATTAGTCAATGTAAATATTTCGGTTACTAAACCCACTAAATTTCCACCTAATGTTTCCAATATGAGAAACTATAATTTTAGAAAGTCTAATTTCATTGATCTTTACACAGAGCTTACTTCGATTAATTGGGACCAAATCAACAAATCAAGCAATATTGATAAGGCAATTAATACGTTTTATACCATCTTATATGCCTGCTTAGATAAATATATGCCGATACGCAAAGCCTCTAAGAATCAATTTCCTAGCTGGTTTACATCAGAAATCAGAAATTGTATTAAAATTAAGAACAAAGCACGTAAACATTACAATCACAATAAAACTGAAGAGGCATACAACCACTTGAAAGTAACTCGAACTCATTGTAAACTACTTATATCAACAGCGTATAAGAATTATATAGATATTTTTTTTTTGATTGTAACTTTTATACATTTAAAACTAAGTTATCCAGAACTAATTTACTCACTTTAGAATAATATGCTCTTTTTTGTTTTTATCGAATTATATGCTCTGTTATATTTAACTATATGTTATTTACTATTGTAAATGGTGTATCCGTGTAGTAATAATAAATAATAAATAAATAAATATAATCTCTTCCAATGTTTCTACAGACCCGAAGCAGTTTTGGACATTTATAAACAATAAAAAGAAAACTACTCGAATTCCTGGTGTTATGCACTTCAATGGTTTGGAATTGGTCTCTCCGGAATCAATTGTCAACGCGTTTGCTGACTTTTTTCAAAATGCTTATACAAGGAGCTTAGGTTTTAAAGACATTAGAGATACCTATAATAATCTACCAACCATTAACATAACATCTATTAGCCCTGCTGATATTCTAAATGCCATAAATAGATTGAGTAGTTCCATGTCTTGTGATATAGATGGTGTTCCAAATTTCATTATAAAAGATTGTGCACATATCCTGGTTAAACCCCTAGAAACAATTTTCAATCTCATTCTAAAAAACTCCAAGTTCCTTTTAATTTGGAAACAAACAAAAATCTGTCCTGTATTCAAATCAGGCGATCCTAGTGACATTGCCGAATATAGGCCTATTGCCTTGTTGCCTAATTTTGCTAAAGTTTTTGAAATGACAGTCTACGATTCCATTTACCCGAATGTCAAAAACCTTATTTCTCCATGCAGTGGCGGTTTCAAAGGGGGGGCAATCGGGTAATTACCCCAATAAGAATTTTTCGCTTATCAATTTTAATTGTTAAAAATTACCAAACAAATAATATAATATATTTTACATTATTTAACTTGGATTATTGATTTTATTTCATGATTTTTTAATTTTTTGCTCTTATTTTCGAATTTCTGGTCAGAAACTTATTTTTGGTGGCAAATTATTTTGCTTCTACCTTTCGATCTTTTGGTCTGCTTTTTTATTTTTAGATCAGGATTCTTCATTCCTTGGCCCATATTTGAGATTTCTGCATTTCCGATTTTTTTGTTCCAACTTTTTTTATTTTTCTTTATTTTGACCAAAATATTCGATTGGTTTGTAGACATTTTCGATTCTTTTTGTCTGCAATTTTTGTCTTTACGCTCGTTTTCGATGTTTTGTTTATATTGTAGATTTTTTTATTTTTTGGTCTAAATATTCTTTATTTTGACGAAAAGAATCGATTGGTTTGTAGAAATTTTGGATTTTTTGTCTGCATTTTTTATCTGTTAATTTTTGTTGTTTAGTCTAAATTTTCACCTTTTTAGGTTTTCACTTTTTTAGCCTATATTTTGTTACAATTTTTGGTCTTTTAAATTTTCTTTATTTCGACTTAAATTTTCGATTCGTTTGTTAAAAATTTTGATTTTTTGGTCTACAGCTTTGATTTTTGGGTACGAATTTTAGATTTTTGGTCTTAATTTTTTATTTTTTGTCCCATATTTTAGATTTTCTTGCGAATTTATTTTTTATTTTTATATATACAAACATCTTTATTCACAGAAATAACATCTAAATACATTATGTTAAAAACTTGAAATCCGCTTTCCGTTGACTGTGAAAGGGCTATCGATTTTTATTTTTGCAATTATTTTCAAATTTCTCTTTGGAACTTATTTTAAGCTAAAAAGAGTTATTTTGGGGCTAAAAATGGCAAATTATTTTTCTTTTGCTTGTATTTTCAATTTTTTTGGTGTGCATTTTTATTTTTAAACCAGGTTTTTTGATTTTTTGGCTGTTTTATTCCAAATTTTTTATTTTTTGGCCACAATATTCGATTTGTCTAGCAAGATATATGGTTCTTTGTTTCTTCAAAAAAGGAGGGGGGATATTGTATAAGTGACTCTACCATCAACATGTTCCACGAGCCGCCACTGATTTCATTTAGTAGAAAAGTGCCTTGTCTCAACTTTTAAAGCTAATTAAAGCGAAAATTAAAGAAAAATATTTTCCTATTAAAAAAAAATATTGGAAAATGATTTTGAACAATAGAGTGATTTTTGAGACTAATTTAAACACTTTTCTTAGAATATTCTGCATTTTTTATTATTAAGCCTGTATTCACCATTTGTTTTTTGGGTAAATTTTTGATCATTTGGTCTAAATATTCTTTATTTTTACCTAAACTTTCGATTTCATTGTTAAAATGTTCGACTATTTGATCCGCATTTTTCATTTCTCCAGGTTGGTTGGTTGGTTTTTAAATTTTTGACCCGTATTTCCGATATTTTTGGTCAACATATTTTAACTTTTAGCCTAAATATCCCTTATTTAGACCTTTTGCGATTTAATTTTTTTAAATTTCGACTTTTTGGCCCGAATTTATAGATTTTTGTGACATAAATTATTAAAATTTTTGATGTTTTTGTCCGCATTTTTGATTTTTCGGGCCGAATTTTTAATTCTAGTTCCAAAATTTTGAGTTGATTTTGGTTAAAATATCTATAACCTGAATGATTGATTTATATGCGAGATTTCTTTTTATTTTTTTCGGTATTTTCGAGTTTTGTTTGTAGAAATTTTCGATATTTTAGTCTGCATTTATTATCTTCAGGCCCGAGTTTTCGATATACTGTCTAAATTTTCGACCTTCTGGCCAACATTATAGATTTTTATTATTCTTTTTAAAATCTTTTGACCTAAATTTTTCTTTATTTTGACCTAACTTTTCGATTTTATTGTTAAAATTTTCCATTTTTTGGCTCCCATTTTTGGTTTTTCGTTTAGTCTGCATTTATTATGTTTGGGTCCGAATTTTCCATGTTTTGTCTAAATTTTCGACTTTTTGACCAACATTGTAGATTTTTTGTTAATCTTTTGCCCTAAATTTTTCTTTATTTATTTTTATTTGTCTGTTCAAATGTTTGTTTCCTTAGTCCACTATTTTTTTTTTAATTTTTGGTATATTTTGCAGTGGCGGTTTCAAAGGGAGGATAATCGGGTAATTACCCCCCCTAAGAATTTTTCGCTTATCAATTTTTATTGTTAAAAATTACCGGTATTCCATAATCCAAACAAATAATATAACCGGTAAATTTTTTCAACGTTTTAAGTTGGAAAAGGATAGGGAGATTTCACAGAACAGGTGTATGAGAGCGGAAGCACCAGTTTATTTATCTTTTTTTTTATAATTACCCCCCCCCCTAGACTAGTTGGCTGGAAACGCCCTTGTCTCCATGTCAGCATGGTTTTATGGAAAAACGATCCACGGTAACTAATCTCAGCTGCTTTAGCGAATTTGTATGTAGCGAACTTGCCCGTAAAGGTGGATATTTATCCGGCCGTCGCCTTCAAGTATCTGTAAATAGGCACTCTTCAACTACATTTCTTGCCTATTCTGGTGTACCCCAAGGATCAAATTTGGGACCATTACTTTTTCTTCTCCTCGTTAATGATTTAAGTACCTCCTTACATCATCCCCAACTGTTTTTCGCAGATGATCTCAAAATATTTTCACCGATTTTAGATATATCGTCTTGTCTGTCTCTACAGAGTGCACTTAATACCGTATCTGATTGGTGTCGTATCAATAAATTATATCTTAATGTTACTAAGTGCAAGACAGTTACCTTTTCACAGAAAAATAATCCGATTCTATTTGATTACCACATTAATGCTCAAACTTTAGAGAGATGTTCTATCTCAAAAGATTTAGGAATAGTTTTTGATTCACAGTTCACTTTTAAGGAACATATCGTCTCTGTCACTTCGAAAGCTAGCCGAGCACTTGGCTTTATCATTCCCAATAGTAAATTATTCACAAATCAAAGGGCTTTGATTTCCCTGTACGATTCATGTGTGCGTCCTATTCTGGAATACGGGGCAATTGTTTGGGATCTGTTTTACCAAAATCATATCAAATCAGTGGAAAACATTCAGCGTAAATTTTACAAAACAGTCTGGTTCAGGAAATTTGGAGTATATCCTCCTCAGGGTTTTAACCATGATGCACTATTGGAGGAATTTAATGGAGTTCCACTTGCTAAACGCAGACAAATACAGGGGCAAATATTTCTCTTTAAAATCATTCACAACTTAATTGATTGTCCAGAACTGTTAATTAATGTAAACTTTCACACTCCTAGGTTGTCTATTAGAAATTTTAATCGTTTTTATTCTTCCGGTGCAAATTGTAATATTATTGAAAAATCCCCTGTTTATAGAATATGTAAATTTCATAACGGGATTGCATCTGAGTGCGACATATTCAATTGTAGCCTGAGCCAATTTAATTTTTTTTTAAATAATATCTAATTTCTGATGTATATGATCACTGTAGCTTTGTTTATTTGTTGTGTGTGTATATAAACTTGTCTATATATGTATATATGTGTGCTTGTATACATATATGCAAGCATATTTATTATTTTTAGTTGAATTCCTTAGTTTTATTTAATTTGTAATCATTTTGTTTTTTTTTTCTCACTGTATTTACTCTGTAATTGGGCTTTTGCCTGTTGGGTAATAAAGATTATTATTATTATTATTATTATTATTATATATTCAGGCTACATTATCTGTTTATTACATTTGCAACAAGTGAGTGACTTGCAGGGTGACTCATGGTACGGCTGAGGTAGCAGAGGTGGTAAGGTAAGGTAAGGACCCTACCTATCTGCTACCTCGGCTGTACCGTAAATCACCCCACGAGCCGTCACTGCAAGTGAGGAATTTCAATTACGAGTATATCAAGTATATCAGTTTGTACAAATGAATATATTTTATTAAAAACTACTGTTTTTTTTTTGACTTAGGCATAATTAATCGAATTACATGAAACCAACTATACAATTGAATTATTATTCATAATTTAACCTCGTAGAAATAGTAGTTTAGACGAGGGGATTTCTAGAAGGATTAGGTGGTCAATGAGGGCTGTCATGACTCTTAGGTTACAACGAGACAGGAGGGGGGCTATGAGTAACATAAAACAATAGAGATATGGAGTTAAAATTACTGTTTATAAATAGAAAAGGGTTTCAACTACTTACTAAATCTCTAAAATAATTCATGCTGATCATAGCAAATAACTGTGATCCTCCTACGAGAATATTATCAACATCTTTAGGCAACGGCAGACCGCTTGGGTCGTAAATGACAACAATAATAAACACCCTCATTTTCCAAGGGAATGTAGCTGGATGAGACATCTCTTCCTCGTTTCGCATTCACAGGACGTCGCGTTTCTCCTTCGGGAAAATGGCAGAATTCTCCCCGGCGGAAGAGCCGCTCGACGAGTGACGGACGGCGGCGCGCATAATCGCGGCCATTATCCCATTTAATAATTCCGCGATGACGCAAATCCTCGTCGCGGCCTATTATTAATAAATACATTTATTAATGTCGAGTTTGTTTAACTCGACATTAAAACTTATTATTTATCAGTTACCGTTCGAGCGTCAGTTGGTTTATTCAATGAAGGCGCGTGATGAGCCGTCGACCTTAATCCCACAGGATTGCGGCTTCAATTATGCAAATGAACAATGCACCGCTGCTGGAATAAATGCAGGGAAACTTAAAGTACATTATTATAAAGAACTATCATACAGTACTAGATTATTCATGAAATCATTTCACACCGAGACATCGAACAAAGAAACTTGTATCCTCTAAGCCAGCGTTTCTCAACTTTTTAGTATTTGCGACCCGATTTTCAATCACAATTCTCATCTCCCCACCACTCCTGTAATTGTAATATTAGTGTCAATTTAATTTTGTTTTGACAGACAGGCAGACATTTTTCAAAAATGATCGGAATCGTCTCGAGGACCTTAAAGCTACGCGTGCACTTGTCGGAATCGGACGGACGGCACGCATCGGCAAAAATAGCTTAACACAGTTGTAAACGAGTCAACGCATATTTATCCGTTCCATGCCGTACCAATAAATATGCGTTAACTCGTTTACAACTGTGTTAAGCAATTTTATTCGATGCGTGCCGTCCGTCCGATTCCGGCAAGTGTGCCACGATTACAATACTTTCCCATACTTCGTAACGTTGAAAGTAATTTTTTTTGTAGTATAAAAGGATTGCGCTACTTAGAATTTCTTCCCCGTACTATTAATGGTCCAGGATTTTTGTTTTGTGCATTAGCTTTGAAAAGACTTAACTCCAGCCCCTTATTCCAACAGATTAAAACCATATTAATGAGAGTATATTTCATGTTTTAGCTTAAAACAGTTTGAAAGCGTATGCAATTAATTAAAAAGCTATCTAACAATTAAATAAATTCAGTATATTGTAATACCTATACAAATGCATAATTCCGGCCATTTTGTGTTTAGTTTAATTCATGCAAATAGTTTGAATCTGTTGTTGTTCAATTGCGGTGCAGGCTGTCGGTTCCGTAAGCTATCGTTTATGTTAAACTGCAATGACGTTAATCAAACATCCAAAATTTACTAATAAATACTTACTTAATGCCGCCGCCATATTCGCCACAACAGAAATATTTCCGTATTCGCGACAAAAAAAAAAAATTCTCGCATGATCGCTGGATTCCAGCGAGGCGAGAGCATGATATATATTTTAAGTTCCCGGCGCATCCACCATACCATCGCTTCATAAATGAGCTCATTTTAGTTTGTAAAGCGAGGATTGCGACTATTTTTAATTAGCTCGTATACCTGGAGGTTCAATTTATTGACTGCATAAATTAAATTTATCAGGCTTAATTTTTATACTAACGAGAAGAAGGATGAACGCGCAATGAATACCAGTCTTAACAATTTTAGTAAAATTTATAAAATTAAGCAAATCGCCATAAAAAATATAAGCACACGAGTAGATTTAACAGCTTAAAGAATTGAAAGGAACGAAGGAAAACAACATTTAATATACATATATTATTTGAATGTAGATACACCATAAACGAATTTTTACGGTATCACAAAGTAGCAACTTTTCTAAGTAACTTCGGAATTTCTTAAGCTCGTAGCAATTGTTTTTTCTATTTTTTTACCGAATTTTAAAAATGCAACCTCAGAAAAACAATATCTCTTACAATATAGTAAGTTTATCTTTAAGAATCTTTATGGTATCATGTAGTAGCGACTGTTTTAAATAACTTCGGATTTTTTTAAGCTCGTAGCAATTGTTTTTTAATATTTTTACCGAATTTTATAAATGCAACTTCGAAAAAACAATATATCTTACAATGTAGTAAATTCACCTTTCAGAATGTTTACGGTATCACAAAGTAGCAACTATTCCAAGTAACTTTAGATGTTTTTAAACCCGTAGCAATTGTTTTTCAATTTTTTTTACCGAACTTTAAAATTCAACTTCAAAAAAACAATATATCTTACAATGTAGTAAATTGACCTTTTAGAATTTTTATGGTATCACAAAGTAGCAACTATTCTAAGTAACTTCGAAATTTTTTAAGCTCGTGGCAAATGTTTTTCAATTTTTTTTACCGAATTTTAAAAATGCAACTTCGAAAAAACAATATATCTTACAATGTGGTAAATTGACCTTTTAGCATTTTTATGGTATTACAAAGTAGCAACTATTCTAAGTAACTTCGGAATTTTTTAAGCTCGTAGCAATTGTTTTTCTTTTTTTTTTACCGAATTTAAAAAATGCAACTTCGAAAAAACGATATATCTCACAATGTAGTAAATTGACCTTTCAGAATTTTTACGGTATCACAAAGTAGCAACTATTCTACGTAACTTTGGAAGTTTTTAAACTCCTAGCAATTGTTTTTCAATTTTTTTTTACCGAATTTAAAAAATGCAACTTCGAAAAAACGATATATCTTACAATGTAGTAAATCGACCTTTCAGAATTTTTATGGTATCACAAAGTAGCAACTATTCTACGTAACTTTGGAAGTTTTTAAACTCCTAGCAATTGTTTTTCAATTTTTTTTACCGAATTTAAAAAATACAACTTCGAAAAAACGATATATCTTACAATGTAGTAAATTGACCTTCCAGAATTTTTACGGTATCACAAAGTAGCAACTATTCTACGTAACTTTGGAAGTTTTTAAACTCCTAGCAATTGTTTTTCAATTTTTTTTACCGAATTTTAAAAATGCAACTTCGAAAAAACGATATATCTTACAATGTAGTAAATTGACCTTTCAGAATTTTTACGGTATCACAAAGTAGCAACTATTCTACGTAACTTCGGAAGTTTTTAAACTCCTAGCAATTATTTTTCAATTTTTTTTTAACGAATTTAAAAATGCAACTTCGAAAAAACGATATATCTTACAATGTAGTAAATTGACCTTTCAGAATTTTTACGGTATCACAAAGTAGCAACTATTCTACGTAACTTCGGAAGTTTTTAAACTCCTAGCAATTGTTTTTCAATTTTTTTACCGAATTTTAAAAATGCAACTTTGAAAAAACAATATATCTTACAATATAGTAAATTGACCTTTCAGAATTTTTATTGTATCACAAAGTAGCAACTTTTCTAAGTAACTTCGAAATATTTTAAGCTCGTAGCAATTGTTTTTCAATTTTTTGTACCCAATTTGAAAAATTTAACTTCACAGAAAACAAACACGTAATAATAATAATTCATTTATTCACGGGATTCACCCTTTTGAATATAAAACATTTCAAAATACATTAGTATTACACCGATAAATAGTACCGCAGTTAAATTAAGTGACAATACAACAATAATTAACATTGATAAAATAAATAAATACATTATAATTTAATAATAGCATAATGGTAGTTTAAACACGTTGACACTAATCATTAATTATTAATCATTAATCACGCTCAGGTCAATAACGCGTAGGCCTCTGGTAAAGGACTCCTTACAAAAGCCAAAAATTAAAAAAAATTTGCACGTATATGGATATAAATGACGTAAATGTAGAACAAGGCGGAACCAGGAGAAATTTATGTGCCTAACTTCATGCCGCTTGTAGTGTGGATGTGTGTGTGTGTGTGTGTGTGAGGATTATAACCTATAATATAAGAAATTTAAGAAATGTGTGGAATGTGTAGATCTTGGTGATACAAATGTGAATGGGGTTAACACGTTCAATGCTAACTAAATCAAACAGAACTTTCAGCAAGACTGAAAGAATTAAAAAAAAAATTCTAGTTTGTGTTACAAGATCATTGTTTCTAGATAGTAAACAAATAATATGCAATAATTTATTAATTTCGCGTAATTTTTTTTATGACGCGTTGGCGCGTCTTGCGCACAGCTAATGGTAACACAATGACGCGTCATGCGCACTCAACGTGTTAAGCCATTGCTAATGAATTTTACAAATACTTTACATAAAAAGTGTTCATTTTTATGTCAACTGAATATTGAATCAAAAAATTTGCACTTTGAGCTCACGGGTATACTTTTTCTTGCGGGACTAATTACGTATATACATTCCACACTCGTATAATAAATAACTGTATTTTTTCATATGTTCGTGCTTTGCATTTAGTGTTATCACGCCCACACAGGTTGAGACTCGCTGCTCTAAGCTCGTTTCTAATTTATCTTACCTACAAAGATAATGACGTGATTTTTATCACCAATATTTAGTGATTAGTTCCAATTCTATTGATTAGAATATCCGCAAAGTTTTATTAGTATCGATCTTTTATTATCTAAGCTGGAATGGCAAGTATCTAAATTATAAGGTGCGTGTTTGCTTAGATGACAGTCCATACAAAATTAATGGCGATTCAACTCTGATATTTGACATTTCCTGATAGAAGGTTTATCGATTTCGCTAATGGAATCAACACAGTAATGTTGCCTGAATGTAGTGGGCGGATTTACACCTTCTAGGGCCCTGTATGGAAATTCATGTGAGATGTTTCTTCGAAGGAAAAATTAAGTGCCATTTTTTTTTATAAATTTAAAATTATAACGAAATTATAATTGTAAATAACTGGAATAATTGGTTACATAGCGTATCACTATTTCGTATCGTCTAAATAATTCCAGCCTAGCAATTGAAATTTTTAATTGTGATGACTTGTTTACTTAAAACGTTTTTGGATAAAAATATCGGACATAAACTAGCTCCAACAACGGCTTTATATAAAAATATGAATTAAAAAAATATTTAAACAAAAATAGAAAACTTTTTTTAATTACTTAATTTTATTATCAAAGCCCGTAAGAACATTTTTTGTCAAAAATATAAATTCTAAACTATGCTTAACAATGAGTTTTGATTTTTTTCAAATTGACCATGTTTCGGTAGATGTCTGATCAAAAAATCCAGGTAAATCCTAAGTTAATAGCTTACTGTGATTGCTATAGCATCTCTGCAATTTGGTTAATTATAAATTTTTATCATTTTCAGTAAATTAGTAAAGGTTACTTGGAAATTTACTGACTGCAAAATTGGTGGAGGCGCCGGATTCGTTGCTGATTTTTTTAAATTTTATTATTACTAGCTCATGGGTCACTAAGTCAGTGGCGTCAGTTAGAGGGGGGAAGGTGGTCAAAAGGGTACCAATAATTTTGAAATAATAAATTTGTTAACAGAAAAATGAAATGCATCATAGGATACAAATATATTCTACAAAATATCGAAATCCTAACTTAATTAGTAACTGAGCTATAGAAGACGGGAGGTGAGATGCAGGACCCTGTATAATTATGTTGAGGATATTTTTTGAAAGAGATATAAGGTCACAAAATAATAACAAAATGATTTACAAATCTATTTTTCTACTTTGGTTTAATAAACTTATCTGACAATTTGAAATTATTTTGAACACTTACATGTCATGGTCAGTAATGGGTTAAAATGTCAATATTTAAATCACATTTCCTATGTGGAATATTAAACTTTGGTTTGCAAGAAAAAAAAATGGTGCTCGTGTGAACTCTGGTTATTAGTTTATTAATTGTAATATACTAGTTATTAATTAATATTATTGTACTTTTATGCATTTAGTTTTGATTTCTCATTACTTTTCTTTGTTTTCCTTTACCTCTATTTTTGTATTTTTGTATTTATTATTACATTATTGTTAATTTGCAATATCTAATATATAAAATTTTCGTGTCACAGTGTTTGTAACAAAACTCCTCCGAAACGGCTTGACCGATTCCTATGAAATTTTGTGTGAATATTGAGTGGGTCTGAGAATAGGATGTAAACTTTTTTTCATGCCCCTAAATGATAAGGGTGGTCCACCGAAAATTTTTTATTTTTATTTTTTGGACAAATTTTTTTATTTTTATTTTTTTATGATTCAGCATTAAAAAATACATACAACCCTAAATTTTCGCCCTTCTACCACCAACCCCTATTTTTTAATAGCGATTTTAGTACTTTAATAATTTTCTACTCTCGGCGATCGACAGCTCGATCAGTTATTCCTTTTCCATTGTTTGCGCCGACGGTTATTAATGGGTTTTAATGGGCTTACCCTGTAGATTCGTATCGATAAATGTAAATAAATAAGTAGCTGAAATTATAAAAAAAAATATAAACAACAAATGCTGCACTGAGCTCAATTGCAACACTTGCATCCGATTAACAATTAAGTCGGCTTTAAATACATAAATTGGTGATAACGATTGATTTATAATACGCGCGCCATCTCTTGGTGGTTGGAACGTCGCTCGCGGTGGTGTTACGAATTAAAATATTCTGCGGAAGATTCTGTGCGCGGTTGAGAATTTTTTAAATAATTTTGCCAGTTAGTTATGAATTTTTGAAGCAATAATTGCATGTTAGAGCGATCATGAATTTCAAAAATTAAAAAAAATATATTTCAACTGGCGATACATGTTTTTATTAGTAACAATACACTTCTTACATTCTTTAGCTTTAATAATTTTATTATTTAGTTCAAATCCGTTGATTATTAAAAAAGTTATGAATTTTTGAAGCAATAATTGCACGTTAAAGCGATTACGAATTTCAAAAATTCTAAAAAAATATTTCAACTCGCGGTACATGTTTTTATTAGTAACAATACACTTCTTACATTCTTTAGCTTTAATAATTTTGTTATTTAGTTCAAATCCGTTGATTATTAAAAAAGTTATGAATTTTTGAAGCAATAATTGCACGTTAAAGCGATCACGAATTTCAAAAATTCTAAAAAAAAATATTTCAACTGCCGATACATGTTTTATTCGTAACTATACACTTCTTACATTCTTTAGCTTTAATAATTTTGTTATTTAGTTCAAATCCGTTGATTATTAAAAAAGTTATGAATTTTTGAAGCAATAATTGCACGTTAAAGCGATTATGAATTTCAAAAATTCGAAAAAAAATATTTCAACTGGCGATAGATGTTTTTATTATTAACAATACACTTTTTACATTCTTAAGCTTTAATAATTTTGTTATTTAGTTCAAATCCGTTGATTATTAAAAAAATTATGAATTGTTGAAGCAATAATTGCACGTTAAAGCGATCATGAATTTTAAAAATTCTAAAAAAAAATATTTCAACTGCCGATACATGTTTTTATTAGTAACAATATAATTCTTACATTCTTTAACTTTAATAATTTTGTTATTTAGTTCAAATCCGTTGATTATTAAAAAAGTTATGAATTTTTGAAGCAATAATTGCACGTTAAAGCGATTACGAATTTCAAAAATTCTAAAAAAATATTTCAACTCGCGGTACATGTTTTTATTAGTAACAATACACTTCTTACATTCTTTAGCTTTAATAATTTTGTTATTTAGTTCAAATCCGTTGATTATTAAAAAAGTTATGAATTTTTGAAGCAATAATTGCACGTTAAAGCGATCACGAATTTCAAAAATTCTAAAAAAAAATATTTCAACTGCCGATACATGTTTTATTCGTAACTATACACTTCTTACATTCTTTAGCTTTAATAATTTTGTTATTTAGTTCAAATCCGTTGATTATTAAAAAAGTTATGAATTTTTGAAGCAATAATTGCACGTTAAAGCGATTATGAATTTCAAAAATTCGAAAAAAAATATTTCAACTGGCGATAGATGTTTTTATTATTAACAATACACTTTTTACATTCTTAAGCTTTAATAATTTTGTTATTTAGTTCAAATCCGTTGATTATTAAAAAAATTATGAATTGTTGAAGCAATAATTGCACGTTAAAGCGATCATGAATTTTAAAAATTCTAAAAAAAAATATTTCAACTGCCGATACATGTTTTTATTAGTAACAATATAATTCTTACATTCTTTAACTTTAATAATTTTGTTATTTAGTTCAAATCCGTTGATTATTAAAAAAGTTATGAATTTTTGAAGCAATAATTGCACGTTAAAGCGATTATGAATTTCAAAAATTCTAAAAAAATATTTCAACTGCCGATACATGTTTTTATTAGTAACAATACACTTCTTACATTCTTTAGCTTTAATAATTTTGTTATTTAGTTCAAATCCGTTGATTATTAAAAAAGTTATGAATTTTTGAAGCAATAATTGCACGTTAAAGCGATCATGAATTTTAAAAATTCTAAAAAAAAATATTTCAACTGCCGATACATGTTTTATTCGTAACTATACACTTCTTACATTCTTTAGCTTTAATAATTTTGTTATTTAGTTCAAATCCGTTGATTATTAAAAAAGTTATGAATTTTTGAAGCAATAATTGCACGTTAAAGCGATTATGAATTTCAAAAATTCTAAAAAAATATTTCAACTCGCGATACATGTTTTTGTTAGTAACAATACACTTCTTACATTCTTTAACTGTAATGATTTTGTTATTTAGTTCAAATCCGTTGATTATTAAAAAAGTTATGAATTTTTGAAGCAATAATTGCACGTTAAAGCGATCACGAATTTTAAAAATTCTAAAAAAAATATTTCAACTGCCGATACATGTTTTTATTAGTAACAATACACTTCTTACATTCTTTAACTTTAATAATTTTGTTATTTAGTTCAAATCCGTTGATTATTAAAAAAGGTATGAATTTTTGAAGCAATAATTGCACGTTAAAGCGATCGTGAATTTCAAAAATTAGAGCCTAAACCGTTTTCGGCCATTATTGTCACCACTTTATTTGCTTAATTTCAATGGGCCACACACGGACGACGGCGCAGCGCAGTGGAGCCGTCGTTCGTCACCAGTAATAAGCCACGCATTGACGACGACGCAGCGTAGCGGAGCCGTCGTTCGTCATCAGTTACCTTTCTTAATTTTTAAGGGTTACGCACTGACGACGGCGCAGCGCAGCGGAGCCGTCGCTCGTTACCAGTTTATTTGCTTAATTTTAATGAGCGTCACCAGTAATATTGACGACGGCGCTTCACAGCGGAGCCGTCGTTCGTCACCAGTTACCTTGCTTAATTTTTAAGGGCTACGCACGGACAACGGCGCAGCGCAGCGGAGCCGTCGTCTGTCACCAGTTATCTGCCTTAATATATATGGACCATTCGCGGTCGACGGCGCAGCGTAGCGGAGCCATAGTTCGTCACCCTTGCTTAATTTTTAAGGTTTACGCACCAGTTTATTTGCTTAATTTCAATAGGCCACACACGGACGTCGTCAGTCACCAGTTATCTGCCTTACTATATATAAATATATATGAACCATGCACGGACGACAGCGCAGCGCAGCGGAGCCGTCGTTCGTCACCAGTTACCTTGCTTGATTTTTAAGGGCTACGCACGGACGACGGCGCAGCGCAGTAGTTACTTTGCTCAATTCATGATTATGGCATCGATTTTAATACGTTGGCAGAAAATAAAACGAAGAATGTTGTGTATCATAGAGCATTACAATAATAAACACTATGTTTTTGAATAATTTTTTTTTATTAATTATACCAATTCGAATTCAATATTCATAGTTAAGACAAAACAACGTCTGTCGGGTCAGCTAGTATATGTATATATTTATATCCCCCTGTAATGGTCTTCTCGTAGGGCAATAAATGGATATTATTATTATTATCATGTTACTTTCTTCGACTTGATGGCATCATTTATATTTACGCTTTCATAGTTTATTTTCAATTTAAATCATATTTTAAATGTGCATCGAGCGTTGTATAGAGTTGACTGACGTTTAAAACGTCAAAATTATGAAAGAGCAAAATTATACTTTAAATTCAAAAACTAGGTTTACTCAAAAACTAACGAGATTTCGAAAAAAAACTTATTCTTTAGAAGTTGTTCATTTTGGCATTCTCTACAATTATTATTCACATAAATTTGCTGTAACTATTATCGTTTCATAATTATAAATCAAAAATTTAAAAAAAATTAATACATTTTTTTCTCGAATAGCAATGATTTTATGAAAAATATTTTCAAGCAAAAGATGTCCATTTCTTTATTGTCTTCGATGTTTGTTTAAATGTTTTTGTGATATTTTCCATATTTAAGAAAATATTGGCAAAAAATAAAAAACAGTTAAGGTAAACGCCCACTTCCGGTGTACGAAATTTTACCAAAAGCTTTTCAGTTCTTCGGATTATTAAATAAGACGTATGTTCAAAGTTTCATATCAATTGCTTTATTAGTTTTTGAGATATAGCGCACACAGCCAGACACATACACAGGCACACACACACACACAGACACAAAAAAAATCAGGAAATTGTTGGAATGGCATCTAGAGACCCCAAAACGGATATTTCTGCAAAAAAAAAATTTGAAAAAAAAATCACGATCACAATACTTTCTCGTACTTCGTAACGGAGAAAGTAAAAATAAGTTGAACGTTTAAACGAAACCCATACAGCCTGATTTATAATTCTATTTTTCTACTTGGGTTTAATAAACTTATCTGACAATTTGAAATTATTTTGAACACTTGCATGTCATGGTCAGTAATGGGTTAAAATGTCAATATTGCAATCACATTTCCTATGTAGAATATTAAACTTTGGTTTACAGCCTGTACAGTTGTAACAATTATTTCTACAAGGTTTTTCATAGTCATATTCTTTCATTAACATCTTAATTAACATTAATTGCATGCGCAGATACGTTTCCTCTCATTGTTTAAACGTACAATTAACGTTCAATTAGCAGACCTCAGACACAACGTAGAAAGTTGCGTATCTTTTCAATGACAAACAGCGTACCCAATTACCTACTTACGCACAGTCAAAACATCATTAAGCAGATAACTCCGATGTCTCCTTCCAGATAACCGGTTGCATCACCGAAGTGTGTCGGAACGTAAACCCGTTTCAGATTAGAACATGCGAACGTACTCTCGGGCCCGATAAGAACTTAAAAACAAAACAACTAAAAAAAAAAGGTTTTCACTTGCGAAATCCCACGGCCAACTTTGCCGGTTGGCAAGTTTCCGGTGTTGGACAAACAGAAGAAAAAATAACACGGCGGAACAGGGATTATGAAATAATAAAAAGACCGATGGATTCGGACGCTGATGAGGTATCAAATATTAACACAGTGTATTTATGCCCGTTCCCCCAGGATTCTTTCCTACGGCTACTAAGTGGAAAGTTTTGATGCCGAACTTTCGAGGATGTATTACGCTGAATGTGTATGCGGGAATGACCCAGTTATAAATCCTCTTGTTGGCTGCGATAAAAGGGACGATTCGGTAAGCGTAATTTCGTGGAAAGTCTTCGGGGATCCGTTTTAAGCATTTTCCGTGGTGTTTTAATACCACCGCATTAGCCTTCGCCCGACAAGTTCATGACCGAATGGATTTGTAACGAATTGACAAGGAGGAACGTTGTTGTTTAAATAGATAAACAAACATTGGTTTAATTTGCCTAGAGACTATGACCCGCGGGTCCGACACTGACCCTAGAAGGCTTTTTAAATGACCCATGCGTTGATTTTTATCAACTTATTTTTACTTTCTCCGTTACGAAGTACGAGAAAGTATTATGATCGTGATTTTTTTCAAAAAAATTTTTTGCGGTATTATCCGTTTCGGGGTCCCTAGATGCCATTACAACAATTTCTGGAAAAAAAAAATTGTGTCTGTGTGTGTGTGTGTCTGGCTGTGTGCGCTGTATCTCAAAAACTAATAAAGCAATTGATATAAAACTTTCAACATCCGTCTTATTTGATAATCTGAAGAACTGAAAAGCTTTTGGTAAAATTTCGTACACCGGAAGTGGGCGTTTACCTTAACTGTTTTTTGTTTTTTGCCAATATTTTCTTAAATATGAAAAATATCACAAAAAGATATAAACAAACTTTGAAGACAACAAAGAAATGAACATCTTTTGCTTAAAAACATTTTTCATAAAATCATTTTTGTTCGAGAAAAAAATGTATTATTATTTTTTTAATTTTTAGTTTATAATTGTAAAACGATAATAGTTGCAGCAAATTTATGTTAATAATAATTGTAGAGAATGCTAAAATGAATAACTTATGAAGAATAAGTTTTATTCGAAATCGCTTTAGTTTTTGAGTAAACTGAGTTTTTAAATTTGAAGTATAATGTTTCCATCTTTCATAATTTTGACGTTTTAAACGTCAGTTTGATGCGAGTCTACAAAACGCTCGATGTGCATTTAAAATATAACTTAAACTTAGAATAAATCATGAAAGCGTAAATATAAATTATACAAGTCGGAGAAAGTAACATGATGGCCACATCACCATTTTTTATATCGCGAAAGAGGACATAAAACAAAATAGTGGATGTTTGCTAACCAGTGTTACCAAGTCAGCGGAAAATCCGCTAGATCTGGCGGATTTTGAATCTGAATTGCGGAATAATTTTCGTTTTAGCGGCTGGCGGATTTTCTAGCGGAATAATGTTGAATTGTTGAAAAATCTAGCAAAGAATAGGTAAAAACTTAAAACATTAATTTAAAAAATTCATAACTTACAGAAAAAGTGACACATTTAAAAATATTAAAGTTAGTTTTAAAGGTAGATGTTTTGTGTGTATATTAAAATAATTAGATATTTTTGTTCGTCTTCAACAACTTTAAATATTAATTTTTAAAAATTCATAACTCGTGCAAAAATTGGTACATGCCCAAAATCGAAGTTTATTCTAAAGGCAGATGTGAATATATTAAAAATTTTGTTTTGTTGTCATTATTTTTTAACCGTGTTGGACAACAAACGTTAATTTAAAAAAATTCATAACACCCAAAAATGAACAAATTTTCAAAAATCAAAGTTAGTTTTAAAGGTACAACTTAAAATATTAATTTTCAAAAATTCATCCCACGCAAAAATTTACACATTTTCAAAAATCCTAGTTAATTCCAAAGGCAGATGTTTTGCGAATTTACCTAAATTTTTGAGAAATTCCATCATATCAGTATTTTTTTTTTTTCGTTTTTTTTTTGTCAAGTGTTCGACAATGAACACATTTTCAAAAATCAAAGTTTGTTTTAAAGGTAGTCGTTCTGTGAATGTATTAAAATATTTGAGGAACTTGATTTTGTTTACGATTTTGGTTTAATGGAAGTGTACGACAACTTAAAATATTAATTTTCCAAAATTCATACCAAAATTGGCACATTCCAAAAATCGAAGTGTATTCTAAAGGCAAATGTTTTGTGAATATATTAAACATTTTTTTAAATTCTATCAAGTCAGTAATTTTTGTCATGTTGGACAACAAACGTTAATTTAAAAAAATTCATAACACCCAAAAATGAACATATTTTCAAAAATCAAAGTTACTTTTGAAGGTAGTTGTTCTGTGAATGTATTAAAATATTTGAGGGACTCAATTTTGTCTACGACTTTTGTTTGTGTAAGTGTTTGACAAAATTTACTCGTTTTCAAAAATCAAAGTTAAATGTATTATGATTGCATTAGAGTTTTAAAGGAATTCAATAATATCAGTATCGTTTTTTTCACCGACTGGAAGTTAGCCATAAATTTCAGCCACGAATCCGGCGCTTCCACCATTTTTGCCTTTAGTAAATTTCCAAGTTTTCTCTACTAATTTACAGACAATGGATTAAAATTTATGATTAATCAAATTACTGCAGTGCCATGGCAATAACAATAAGCTTCTAACTTAGGATTTACCCCGATTTTTCGAAAAGACATCTATCGAAACATGGCCATTTTCAAAAAATCAAAAGTCATCGTTAGGCGTAGTTTAGGTTCGATATTTTCGGCCACAAATGTTCTATAGGGCTTTATTTACAATATTTAAGTTTAAAAAAAATGACACATATTCTTCATTTTTGTTTAAATAATTATTTACCCAGACACTTTTACGAAATTTCGTCAATTTTCAAAAAATCAAAAGTCATTGTTAGGCGTAGTTTAGATTCAATATTTTCGGCCACAAATGTTCTATAGGGCTTTGTTTACAATATTTAAGTTTAGAAAAATGACACATATTCTTCATTTTTGTTTAAATAATTATTTACCCAGACACTTTTACGAAATTTCGTCAATTTTCAAAAAATCAAAAGTCATCGTTAGGCGTAGTTTAGGTTCGATATTGTCGGCCAGAAATGTTCTATAGGGCTTTGTTTATAATATTTAAGTTTAAAATAATGACACATATTCTTCATTTTTGTTTAAATAATTATTTACCCAGACCCTTTTACGAAATTTCGTAAATTTTGAAAAAATCAAAAGTCATCGTTAGGCGTAGTTTAGGTTCGATATTTTCGGCCACAAATGTTCTATAGGGCTTTGTTTACAATATTTAAGTTTAAAAAAATGACACATATTCTTCATTTTTGTTTAAATAATTATTTCCCCGGACACTTTTACGAAATTTCGTAAATTTTGAAAAAATCAAAAGTCATCGTTAGGCGTAGTTTAGGTTCGATATTTTCGGCCACAAATGTTCCATAAGGCTTTGTTAACAATATTTAAGCCTTCGGTCGTGTTAAAAATAAGCAGTGAATTTAAATGTTATTCACTGTAAAAACGCAATTTAATGACTTAAAGTATTCCGTTGTGTGTGTTTATTGGGTGCAATTAATTTGAATTTGAAGAGCGCCGCGTCGGCGTCGCCGGGAAATTGATTAAGGACGCGCCGTCACGAAAGGAAGCGGAAAGCGGTCGAAATGAGCAAACGTTTAAAAAGAATACCTCGGCCGGGAAAATCGAATTTGAAAAAGCGCTTTTCATTTATATTTCCCGCCAGCTCCCCCCCCCCCGCGCGATTGTTTTCTTAGCGCTAGTTCCGCAGTGTGGGGAGACAAAAAGTTGGCAGGAATTATAACCTCCGCTCAAACGGGGATTGATTCAGGGTGCACGAGTTCACAATTAGGAGGGCGGAAATTTATTTGTTTTTTCCTTTGGAAGGGGTAAAAGGATGACGTTTGCTTTTTGGCTCCATTGATTTTATTGTTTTCGTGTTTTGAATCATTAATTTAAGTAATCCTTAATTAGCGAGATTGTTGTTTACTTGTTTACATTTGATGGTTCACAAGAAATGTGTCATAAGTCATCTAAACATACTTGCAGTAATTTTCATTTTAAAGTATAGTTAAATTTGCATATAGTTTACTTTTGAATCTATTTTAAGATTCTCTAGACGAACCGCAAACATAACGAACAGTTAAACTGGAACAATATTTAATTTTTACTTTTTCCATTTTAAAATGCAGGAAAGTATTCTGATCGTAAATTTTATTATTTTAAACTTTTTGATCTCTCGGCATAAGTTGGAGATTTACACGATTTCTAGGAAAAAAATTGGGTCCTGGTGTACGTGTGCTAAATCTCATTAGTTTTAAAGTAATACATAGCTAACTATGTATTTATTTTAATATGTTTTAACCTTTTAAGACGTCTGTAATTATGCGTTAGGTACTAAGGCCTCTTGTACGTGTTTAAACATAAAATGTTTCATTTTAGTTTTACTCTAAATTTAAGATTACCCATCACTATATATTATGACGTATGTAAAACATATATATGTTAATGCATTAATAAAGAATTGAACCGTAAAAATGTTAGAGTATAATTTGTCATGTTTATCTTTCAAAATTTTGACGTTTCAAACGTCAATGTCATCTGATCCTGCAGAACGCCAGATGTGCATTTAAAATATGATTTAAATAGAAAATAAACCATGAAAGTGTAAATTAAAATGATGGCTACCAATTTGAATCATATGATTTGAAAGAAAATATATAGAATGCTACACTTGTTGAAGGAAAGCCCTGGATATTTCCAATGCTAATTTTTTTTTTATTAAAGGACCTCTATTGATTTCTTTCCTTCCACTCGGTGTATGTTTCAAATATTTCAAAGCATTCTGAGTTATTGTGTACGTGACATGAAATATCCATATCAATAAAATCGAAGCGACTGTTTTCAAGTACATCTAATATAACTTCAATTCCAAAAGTATATTTATACAAAAAAAACAATTTATTTAAACTACAACAAAATGTTTAAGAGTTTTAATTAGGATTTTGTCTGCATACACTTACTTTTAGTAATCGCTTTTGTAGGAGCCGCTTAAAACCGACCATAGTAAAATGGCCAGAGCGGTATGAACAAGGAGTGCAATTTGCGGGTTGTTTACAACCGACGATTAGGGATTATATTCTCTACATAATGGTGTAGAAATTGTAATTTACACCACTATTTATTGAATAACTATTGTCTGTATTATTACGTGACGATACAGGAAACACTTCAATACAGCCGAGGGCATAGATTGCAAACCGAGGCGCGAAGCAATTAATTAACAGATTCCTAAACTTTAAATTAGCATTTTTTCCCACATACAAACACATTTATTTTAATCAAACGGTTAAAAAATAATGAAATGAAAAATAAATGACTAAACAATTAAATAGAATTATAGTAAATGTTTAAACTGCCATCACTTGGCAACAACTTTATGAAATAATTGACAAATTTTCATTTAAATTACCGTTTTAAGACACTTTGAGCGGGAGCGTCTATTTGTAGACACTTTGCGAACTGTGTGCCATAGGCGGGTCGTCTATTTTTAGACGCAAACATGCAGAATGGGTTGCATACAGTTCATCATACACGGCAGCGCGATGCGAGTAATGTTTTCGCTTGCGTTGCAAATCCAGCCCGCTATACAAGCAAGTCACCTTGGTCATAGCGCCTGCTCAAAAGGTGTTAAGTTAGTAAGTTTATGTCAAAAGATCTTAAAAATAATAACTCGACAATTTAAATTATTTTACAATATTTATTCATTTTTGAAAATTCATAACTTTTGTTGTAGTCAGAATCTTTGTAAGAGGAAAATAGTTTTAATTGGCAAATAGGTGTAAAAGTTAAACTAATACCGCAACAGATAATTATTAAAAAAGTTGATTTTTTTCAGTTTTTTCCATTTTCGACTTTTCTTTGCTGACACGACACAGCCTTCAAATTGACGTTCGTTCTTGCGAAATTACATTTTCCGAGGTCTTTTGAAGGCATCTTTCCTGTGATGTGTAGAAACCCGGAATCGAACCAGTGGTTTCTTCAGGAAATTATTTCAAAGCCAATTTTTGAGTAAAAGTTCGGGTTTTCGCCAAAAAATTTAAATCGCCAATTTTAATTAAATCCGACTAATTATCACACGAGTAGCATTGATTTGGAAACCGCGTTCAATTTGGAGTTTTCGTTTAGCCGCTACGGCCGTTCAAAGTCTGAAAAATCTATTTTTTTGAAAATGTTCATGGTGACACGCTATTTTTTTTACTATTAAAGATAACTGAAAATTTTTAACGCCAATCAATTTCTCTCGTACTTCTGATGAACTTCTGGTGTACTGGTATACGATAATAATTAAAAGAGTTGATTTTTTCGATTTTTTCCATTTTCGAGTTTTCTTTGCTGACGCGTCACGGGCTTCAAGTTGACATTTGTTCTTGCGATAGAACCTTTTCCGAGGCATCTTGAAGGCATCTTTCCAGTGATGTATAGAAACCCGAAATCGAGCCAGTGGTTTCTTCAGGAAATTATTTCAAAACCAATTTTTGAGAAAAAGTAAGAAGGGGGGACCCTTGGGTAGTTTTTCAGGTTTTCGTCAAAAAAATTAAATCGTCAATTTTTACTGAATCCGACTAACTTGCACACTAGGAGCACAGATTTTAAAACCGAGTTCAAGTTGGAGTTTTCGTTTAGCCGTTACAGCCGATCAAAGTCTGAAAAATCGACTTTTTTTGAAAATTTTCTAATACATTCATGGTGACTTGCCAATTTTTTAGCATTTATTCCTAGATAAAATTACGCCATCTAGTCGTCCCTAGTGCCAAACACATATGCTAGAGATCGAACCATTTGTGGCCACAAATCTTTGCCGTGAATGGTAGGCGGGACTTCTGTTTGTTTTTAAGAACAATAACTGTGAACTGAGCACAAGTTCATTGTCATTTTTCTTAAAAACAAATAGAACTCCCGCCCGCCAATCACGACAGAGATACGTGGCCAGAAATGGTTCGATCTCTACCATATGTATTTGGCACTAGGAACAACTAGTAAGTAAGTAAGTAAGTAAGTAGTTTAATCTTGTCAATACCCTAAGGTTTACAAACGTCATACATGATTAATTACGCAAATAAAGTAAAAGTTACAACTAAACATATTAAAAATAGATAAAAGTGTATAAATAAAATAAATACATTACACAAATACAATAAAATGTACATATAAAATTATTAAAAATGGACAAAGGTGTATAAATAAAATAAATAAATTACACAAATGGAAATAAAAGATACAGTTTAAAATCTAAAAAATTATTACGAATACAATCATCTATATTGTAGAATGCTTTACGAATTAAATATGATTTGACAGACTTTTTAAATTTTGTAATGGGGAGAGATTTAACCATCTGCGGTAGATCGTTGTATAGTTTTGGACCATAAATATTCGCGCCACCTACGCACCTGGATAATCGTGTTCGTACAGGACAAATTTGCTCACTGTTTCTGGTATTGTAATGGTGAAACTGATTATGTGTTACATATAAATCAACGTTTTTACGAACATACAGGAGACATTCCAAAATAAATAAGCTCGGTAAAGTTAGTATTTTGAAATCTCTAAAAAAGCCTTGACATTCATCTCTGTATCCTATATGTGCCAGTATTCGGATGGCTCGGCGCTGTAATTTAAATATACTGGGTGCTATACTGGAATGGCCCCAAACCAGTATACAATAATTTAGGTGCGATTGGAAAAGAGAATGGAAAGCAGTAAGAAGTGCACTTTGAGGTAGACAATTACTCAAATTTATGAGTAAAAAAGTTACACGGCTCAGTTTTTGGCTCAACGCTTTTTCGTGTTCTTTCCAGTTCAATTTAGTGTCTAGAGTGAGTCCAAGAAATTTGCAAAAACCATTTTCTTCATTGCCTGATTTTAAGGAAAAAGTAAGGCTTACAGTTTTTTGAACATTTAAAGAGAGCTTGTTGCAGTTGAACCACTTCAAGACCCTATTATTTATGTGTTCCCTTTGATGTAACGCATTTTCATAATCTTCGCTTTTGTTAATGGATACTGTATCATCTGCATACATAATAATTTTCCCGTTTTCAATATGGGAAGGCAAATCGTTTATATACATTGAGAATAGCAGTGGTCCTAAAATTGAGCCTTGGGGTACACCACATGATATTGTTGCTAGATCCGATACACGATTTTTAAATTCCACACGATGAGTTCTGTTTTGAAGATACGAGTTTACAAGGCGACAACTTTGAGGATTCAAATTATAAAAATATAATTTTCGCAGAAGAATATCATGAGGAACGCAGTCAAAGGCCTTACTGAGGTCGAAGAAAGAAGTTGCTAGATATTGACGGGCTTCAAAACCCCGGCTGATTTCCTCAATAAAAACCCGAACTGCTTCCCCTGTTGATCGTCCCCTGCGAAAACCGAATTGATTATCGCTTAATATGTGGTTATTATCCAGAAAAAATAATATTTGATCAAAAAGTAATCTCTTGTAAATTTTTGAAATGATTGGTAATAGAGAAATAGGACGAAAGTTATTAACGTCTTCAGCCGAACCTTTCTTATGCAGTGGAATAACGGTTGCAATCTTGAGGCATTCTGGGAATATATTATTTCGAATACATACATTAATTAATTTAGTTAGTGGAATTATAATTGCCTCCTTTATATATTTAATAGACCCACTTGTCATTCCATATACATCACGGGCATTTGAAGTTTTTAGAGACCTGACAGCATGTCGTACTTCAACTTCGCTTACTTCTCTGAATGAGAAGTAAGTAGTAGAAGTAGTATTTGGGTTCATAAATACCAGAGGATCAGTGTCTGACTCTGGCAGATTAGATAGAATAGTATCAGAGATGGCAGTAAAAAATTCATTCGGCTCTATATCACAGTTTATATTATCACAGTTAGATTTATTATTATTTTTGATTAACGACCACATTGCTTTTGGTTTGTTTGACGCTTGATGAATATAATTTGCATTCGCTGTTTTTTTTTTGAGTTATTTAATGCATATTTGTACTGTTTTTTTATATTTGTTAAATACTGACTTTAGTTCTGGTGATCTTGAGCTGGCCTCTTTCATCAGAAATAGGGTGCGCGCATTTGTTTCAGTTCATTGTTATACCAGACTACATTGTTATTATATGTGCATGTTTTCTTTAATGGAAAACATTCAAGAAAATACTGCTGTAATAGTTCCATGAATGACGTGAAAACTGAATTGGCGCATTGACATTTATGTATAAATGAAAAATCAGTATTTTGTAGAAGATGATACAGTCTGAATTTACCTTCTTCTGTAATGGGTCTTATAAGACGTGCAATGGGTGTTCTCTCTCGAACTGTCCTTAAGACCTTTACATGAATTCCAACATGATCAGATAAACCGTAATCTATTGGAAGTATATTTATTTCTGCTGCTACTATGTTCGTAAAAACGTTGTCCAGGCAATTATTCATTCTTGTGTTGAACGTTACTAATCCCCGAAGTCCATACGATAATAACAAGCTAGTTAAATTAGCTG
This sequence comes from Ocypus olens, assembly GCA_910593695.2. Classification (NCBI taxonomy): domain Eukaryota; kingdom Metazoa; phylum Arthropoda; class Insecta; order Coleoptera; family Staphylinidae; genus Ocypus; species Ocypus olens. The sequence goes on from OU343054.1 coordinate 4,245,869, forward strand.
CACGGTGATCCTCAGTGAGAAAGTGGACGTTAAAATCTCCCCCCAGGATAACGTGTTTGCTAACATTTACGTTATCCAGCATATTTCCTAAAGCATTCATAAACATGTTAAAATCACCATTTGGAGATCTGTATATATTAATGATAACAATATCTTGCAGTGGTAGGTGAGATGCAGATATTTCGCAATGTTTTTCAACAGACAAATTCCTTATATTCACAATTTCAGTAAATTGTGTGATATTTCTTATAAGCTGCATCACACCTCCATGCAGATACTGAGATCTTACAAAGGTGGATGCAAGAGCATAATTAGCTATTTTAAATATAGATACTTCAGATTTGTTTAACCAATGTTCACATACGCAAATAACATTAAATAAGTTTTTGTAATCGGCCAGAAAGGCCTCTAATTCATTTACTTTATTACGGATGCATTGTATATTTATAAAATATAAATGAAAATAGTCACTTTCCTGAGTTGCTGTCTGCTTTCTTCTATGTGGGCTGTTGTGTTGTCGATCTGTTGATAAAATTTCCTCTCTCCATGTTAGATTTGGGGAAGTTGAATCTTCTTACCTTTATGCGTTCAGGCCAAGTGTCCGCTGACATTAATGAGTCGAGGTTGCTATAATCTGTCCCTAATTTAAATGATTTATTTGTACCTTTTGTTTTTAGTTCGCAAATTTCCTTGACTGACACACTCGGGAGTTTTTCCTTAAGGTAATCAACAATAATTTGTGTATTAAGGGTTTCCAGACAATTACCAATATATATCCAGGCATATTTCGGGGGAGCCATTTTTATGCCACTGTTTGAACCAACGATTGTATTTTGAGGCGATCTTTTCTTTTTTTTTGTTTCTACCGTGATCCAATTGTTTTCCGTTTTATCTATGGGTTCCATGTTCTTTTCAAATGTGAATTTCGGTATTTCTTTCGCGCTGTTACCGTCCGAGTTAATCGCTGCTGTTAACCGAGGCTGCTCGACGCCTTGATGTTGAAATTAATGATTTCTTCTGCGTTGACGTGGAGTCGCGGTTGGTATTGGTGTTATTGCCAGCTTCGGTGTTGTTTACACTATTATTTGGAGGGAAAACCTCCTGGTGAATTTTTTCGTTCTCTGCCTCCAGCCGATGTATTTTCTCTAGCAGGAGCAAGTTATTTAATTTTAATTCGCTTACCAAGTCTTTCATGTTTAAGTAGGCTTCCATTTCGAAATTTAAATTGTCGTCCGCCGGATCAACCGCCACGTTAGTGATAAGGTTAACACCACAACATAGTTTTACTTTTCGCATGCAATTTGCATGGTAAAGTGTTCCACAAGATATGCATTGCGTTCCCGACTTTGCCACTGAACTGGATGGAGTAGCAAACTACCGCGTTGCTTAATACTCTTAGTAAAGCGTGTTCCCATCAATGGGCGCACTGTACTGATGACGGCCAGTAGTCAGAAACCAGTCTACCAATAATAAATATTAATTGAAAATTAAAGCTATATCTAAGCTGGTTTGTCTAGGAAACGTCTTTGATTTTATTTTTCTCTAAATTGAAATTATTTTAATTGTAATAGAAGCATGACTTACTAATCCCAGTTTTTTGTCAACAGGTTATGGAAACCAAGAATATGATCTATCTGGTATCGGAATACGCGAGCCAGGGCGAAATTTTTGGTAAGTACTGTGAGCAATTAAATTGTAAAAATATCTGTCTGTTTCAATTGATTTATTGTAAACATATTTTCTACCAATTTGGGTATATTCTACGACATTAACACTTTTTGAGCGGGCGCTATGATCAAGGTGACTTGCCTGTGTAGCGGATTATATTTGCAACGCAAGCGAAAATATTGCGCGCGCCGCCGCCGCCGTGTATGATGAACTGTATGCAACCCATTCTGCATGTTTGCGTCTAAAAATAGACGGCCCGCCTATAGCACACTATTCGCAAAGTGTCTACAAATAGACGCTCCCGCTCAAAGTGTGTTAATTGCGCTCAAAAGTAACTTGGATGAGAATAAGATATTTTAAGTAAGAAATAGGGTCATTTTAGAGAAAAAGTTCGAATTAGAAATTACAACGCATACATCCATTTTTATTCCGATAATTTTTGAAAAATGTCTGTGTGTGTGTGTTTTGTCTGTTTGTTTGTGAGTATTCCTGGGGACGCTGTGTCTCAAAAACTAATAAAGATTTTAAAGAAAACGCATTAGCAAAAAACATTCAATAATTTTTAAAGGTAACATAGGTATCATTGACATTTTTGTCACACAATTTAGAGGAAAGTAGACGTTTGTATCGCTTGCGAGAAAAATAAATCAATGGGTGGCGAAACGGATTTACTTTCTTCCAACTGTAATTTACACGTTAAGTGATGTTACAGTACTGTTGTAGAATTTACATCTAAAGCGTACTGTAACACATCACTTACCGGTCTAATGACGAAAATAACTATTAATTCATTTTAAAATTAAGTGCTTGGCCTCTTAATGAAAACAAATACTGAATAATGTCGAAAATTTTGACTTTAATACCTACGGATTTGTTATTATCTATAAAATAATCGATCCCTAAATACATTTACTATTCTCCCTAAATCATTCTCTATGGACAATAGCTTTAGCTGCAACGATGATGACCTTAGTAAGATACGGTGGCACACTGCCAATTTCAACCGAATATTACTTTGTAATCGTATTCACGAGAACATTACAGGGATATTAAATGAATTCAATAGCATTTTTTTATTAAAATACCCACAAATCACTCATCGCAATCATCTATTGTAAAGCTTTATAAATTGCAAAGCTCTCACGTCTTCCTTGCTCTTGAAAATGAGTTTTTTTTGTTCCGACTCCAGTTGTTAGCTATTCGGAAGTGTTTGCGTCGAGACGCCCACACACACACACACACACACATACAGTAGACCTTGACGTTAACACTGACGTCATTGCGGGGGTTGGGTGGCGCGGGGTGGAACTCTCCACCATCCGCGCAGCGTTGCTCCGGAACACGCACAACAAGGGTTGCCGCGACCCTGGACCGAGCGCCCTCGGATCCTTCCTCTCAAGGAACTGCTAAATGGCGTCAGGTCCCTGATCCGGGGGATGAATTATCGTCTTGCTCCTGTTCACACGTAATTGCGGATCTGGTTTAATAAGGGCTTCAAACGGGGGGGCCCGTTAAATGCGCGCTCTATTATTTTATCTAAAAATTTTATCTTCGGGTGCCGGGGCGGGTAATGCAAATTGGAGTGGAGCGGGGTTTGCCCTTCCTTGTTTGTTTAAAATGATCCCTTCTTATGTTTCACTCTGGTAGAAGGCGCGGCGGTGAAATGAAATATTAGAGGCAAAATTTCGCTATCTCGTAAGAAGTATCCTTATAAAGTCGCATATAATAAAAGGAAGAAATAAGTTTTGTATTTACAGTTAAAAAAAAACTGATAATATCAGTGGAAACAAAAGAAATGTTGATGAAAGATGAAAATGTATTAAATTAACATAAAGAATGATATTTTAAGCATACAGGGTGTTGAATTGCAAAGCGGGCCATTGGAATTTACATGTAAAATTTGAAATGTATTAATATTGGCTCCCCTAATTATTTGACAGCATCGGTCTTCTTAAATTATTTTTAAAGCTTTTTAACCTGAATGCTGTGGTACCTTACTTAATAGTTTCTGCTGAGTATTTATCGACTTAACTTATTTTGAATAATAAAAACAAAGGTTTGCCATGAAATCATAATGGCGGATATTTCATTTTGTTCTAAAACGTGACGTTTGTTGTCGCATTACGATTTACACTTTCTACACAACAAAGAATTTCCGAAGAAGGCAATAACCAGCAAAAGTACTATTCAATGAATAATTACTACTTTACTCTAAATTTGAAATGTGTTACAATTGGGTCATTTAATTGTTTTATAATATCAATCTACTTACATTATTTTTATACTCATTGAATAGTACTTTTACCGGGTATTGCCTTCTCCGTAATTTCAACACTGAACAAATCACGCACACTTCTCAAATAGTACCTGAGTAAAACCATTTACTTATAAATACTTTTTCTTGTGTATAATATACGCCCGGTTGTAAATCGTAATGTGACAGCGACTGTCACTTTTTAGGGTAAAATGAAATATCCGCCATTATGATTTCATGGCAAACCTTTGTTTTTAATTCAAAATAATTGTAAAGTTTTTTGCAAATATCTCTGTAAATACTTTGCAAAAACTATTGAGTAAGGCACGCAGTTTATTAGTCAACGTCACCACTACAGTAAAAAAAAAACTCAACCAATAACATTTGGAATAAATACTGAAGTGAAATATTGGTCAATCGATCATTTCCGTTTGTGGCGCGGCTTAAATTCGTAATGGCTGATTGTGCTGTGTTATTCAGCTTGCGTCACACGCGCGCCTTCGATCGGAGTTTATGATTTTTTCACCCTCGGTTTAATTGGGGTAGGTTTTGTCGACACAAATGGGATCCTTTATTATTCACATGTTTTTGCGATATTAATCAAGAGGAATTGGGTTACTGTTGTGTTACATTTAAATTATTAATCTTGTACGTTTCACCAGAGGATATTCACGGGCAAGTTTTTCAGTGTCAATGATAACTACTTGTTGAACGTATGTGATAATTGAATTATTAATACAGAATACAGAAGTCGTCGAGAAACAAGTATACGATATGCCATGATACTACCTGTAGTTTCAAGCTCAGTAAGAAGTTTTATTAATTCTTAAAACATTTCTTGGTCAGTTACTTTGGTCTAGGAAGATCAATCGTTCTTTCTTTCTTCAAAAAAGGAGGGGGCGGGGGTGTATTGTATAAGTGACTCCACCATCAACCTGTTCGACGAGTCGCCACTGATGTTAGGTACGGCTCAATGCGATTATGATAAAATATTTCAAAAACATCTGCTCCGTATGTCAAAAAAAAATATTGTATTTTAAGTGTGAAATGGGGATGTTTCGAGTGAGATTTCAAACATGTTTTTATTTGTTGGGATAGGTATATTGTATAAGTGGCTCTACCATCAACATGTTCCACGAGCCGCCACTGCCGTCTAATATGATAGGAGTCTTCGATTAATTTTTGTAGTGTTACAAGAGTTCTATAGTTTCATATTTGCTGCATCTATTGTTCATGCATGGTAAAAAAATCTGTAACTGCGTTATTTGGGCAATGACAAGTTAATTATTCTCGATTAGAACTTTAACTAATTACCCATTCATATTTTCTTGATTTAACTTGATGAGAACAATATTGGCAACATGTTTGTATTAGAAAATCAATATTTAACTTGATAGTACGTAAAATTAAAGAGATTAACCATTAATCATAGATTATTTAAAATTATATTAGTGGTAACAAAAACTTGACGACGGATAATAGCAGGGGCGGCTCGTTAAATAGAGCCAAGGAGCCATGGAGTTTCAAGCTCAGCAAGAATTTTTAATTTTTTTTTTAAAGGAGGGGGTTGGCGGGGGCTATATTGCATTAGTGGCGTTACCATCAACATGTTCCACGAGCCGCCATTGAAATTAAATACAGTTTTTGCAAATCCACGAGTTGTGAGTTTTTGAAAATTTTAATTTTCGAATTGTGTAATTCTCGAGCAAAAAAATTAAAAAAAATATTAAACATGTTGACAAAATTCTGCAAAAATTAAAATACATTTTCAAATCACCGTTTTATCAAATTAAGTGCAGTTTTTGAAAATCCATCAATTATTTCACGAGTTGTGAATTTTTGAAAATTTTAGATTTCCAATTGTGCAATACTCGAAAAAAATAAATAAAAAAATATAAAACGTGTCGACTAAATTCTAGAAAAATTAACCTGGATTTGCAAATCATCGTTTTATCAAACTAATTAGAGTTTTTGAAAATCCACCGATTATTTCGCGAGTTATGAATTTTTCAAAATTTTATATTTCCAATTGTGCAATACTCAAAAAAAAATTTAAAACGTGTCGATTAAATTCTACAAAAACTAAATTAGATTTGCAAATCATTGTTTTATCAAATTAAGTGCAGTTTTTGAAAACCCGCCAATTATTTCGCGAGTTGTGAATTTTTGAAAATTTTATATTTCCAATTGTGCAATACTCAAAAAAAAATTTAAAACGTGTCGATTAAATTCTACAAAAATTAAATTAGATTTGCAAACCATCGTTTTATCAAATAAATAGAGTTTTTGAAAATCCTCCAATTATTTCGCGAGTTACGAATTTTTGAAAATTTTAATATTCTAATTGTGTAATACTCGAGCAAAAAATTTAAAAAAATATATAAAACGTGTCGAATAAATTCTACAAAAATTAAATTAGATTTGCAAATCATTGTTTTATCAAATTAAGTGCAGTTTTTGAAAACCCGCCAATTATTTCGCGAGTTGTGAATTTTTGAAAATTTTATATTTCCAATTGTGCAATACTCAAAAAAAAATTTAAAACGTGTCGATTAAATTCTACAAAAATTAAATTAGATTTGCAAACCATCGTTTTATCAAATAAATAGAGTTTTTGAAAATCCTCCAATTATTTCGCGAGTTGCGAATTTTTGAAAATTTTAATATTCGAATTGTGTAATACTCGAGCAAAAAATTTAAAAAAATATATAAAACGTGTCGAATAAATTCTACAAAAATTAAATTAGATTTGCAAATCATTGTTTTATCAAATTAAGTGCAGTTTTTGAAAACCCGCCAATTATTTCGCGAGTTGTGAATTTTTGAAAATTTTATATTTCCAATTGTGCAATACTCAAAAAAAAATTTAAAACGTGTCGATTAAATTCTACAAAAATTAAATTAGATTTGCAAATCATTGTTTTATCAAATTAAGTGCAGTTTTTGAAAACCCGCCAATTATTTCGCGAGTTGTGAATTTTTGAAAATTTTATATTTCCAATTGTGCAATACTCAAAAAAAAATTTAAAACGTGTCGATTAAATTCTACAAAAATTAAATTAGATTTGCAAACCATCGTTTTATCAAATAAATAGAGTTTTTGAAAATCCTCCAATTATTTCGCGAGTTGCGAAGTTTTGAAAATTTTAATATTCGAATTGTGTAATACTCGAGCAAAAAATTTAAAAAAATATATAAAACGTGTCGAATAAATTCTACAAAAATTAAATTAGATTTGCAAATCATTGTTTTATCAAATTAAGTGCAGTTTTTGAAAACCCGCCAATTATTTCGCGAGTTGTGAATTTTTGAAAATTTTATATTTCCAATTGTGCAATACTCAAAAAAAAATTTAAAAAGTGTCGATTAAATTCTACAAAAATTAAATTAGATTTGCAAATCATTGTTTTATCAAATTAAGTGCAGTTTTTGAAAACCCGCCAATTATTTCGCGAGTTGTGAATTTTTGAAAATTTTATATTTCCAATTGTGCAATACTCAAAAAAAAATTTAAAACGTGTCGATTAAATTCTACAAAAATTAAATTAGATTTGCAAATCATTGTTTTATCAAATTAAGTGCAGTTTTTGAAAACCCGCCAATTATTTCGCGAGTTGTGAATTTTTGAAAATTTTATATTTCCAATTGTGCAATACTCAAAAAAAAATTTAAAACGTGTCGATTAAATTCTACAAAAATTAAATTAGATTTGCAAACCATCGTTTTATCAAATAAATAGAGTTTTTGAAAATCCTCCAATTATTTCGCGAGTTGCGAATTTTTGAAAATTTTAATATTCGAATTGTGTAATACTCGAGCAAAAAATTTAAAAAATATATATAAAACGTGTCGACGAAATTCTACAACAATTAAATTAGATTTGCAAATCATCGTTTTATCAAACTAAATTGAGTTTTTGAAAATCCACCGATTATTTCGGGAGTTGTGAATTTTTGAAAATTTTAATATTCGAATTGTGTAATACTCGAGCAAAAAATTTAAAAAAATATACCGGGTGTGGCACTTAAGACGCCTCGGACCATAGCTCCTTTACGATAAAAGCTATCGAAAAAAATCTAAGAACAAAGTGGTGCATAGTTACCGTCGCTATGTTTTAAAAATATTTCTAATCATCAGTGGCGTGCCGTACTCCAGTGGCGTACCAAACTTATGTTTTTTTAAATGGAATGCCCTATTTTTTATTGCAGATTTGGAAAGTGCTCGACGAGTACTTATTTTTTTATCTAACATGTTATACCCTTCACTTTAGCGGTTTCGCTGTTATAACCCCTTCTTTCAAAATTGCGCCCCATTTTTGAGATTTTTTTGTAGAGAAACTAATTGACGCCGGCGCCTAAATTTTGAATTGAGGTACAGGTTAAGACCTCGTATACCTTCACATTATTTTTTTTCGGGTAATTTATGGAAAAAAAATAATTTTTGATTGATCTTCGTATGTTGTCATTTTTTCCGAAAATTTCAAATGGCACCCCCCTAAAAAAATTACGGCGTTGTACAGCCAAAACTCTAAATTTTTCATTGGTGTAAAAAAAATTACACATTGCATAACAAAATTTCGGAGAAAAAAGGAATTTCATCGCAAATGTCGGGAAACGTTTTCCGTTCCCAAGTGTGCCATGAGAAAACAAAAGATTGGTAATTGTCAAAGTAAATTATTAGACGTCAGTAGCAGCCATAAGTCATTTTTGATAAACGTTCTAAAAATGTTCCGAACTCAAGAGGAAATGGTTGACATGATATTTATTCTTGGAGAATGTAACAAGAATTGTTTCTTGGCATCACGAGTGTACGCTGCGAGATATCCGCACAGGGCACATCCAAATGAACGTGCGTTTCAAAAAGTGTTGGAGAGATTTACTACTACGGGAAGTGTGAAACGGCCAAGGAGAGTTAGAAAGAAGGCAGTTATTACCGAAAATAATGAACTGCGGTATATCACCAGAAGTTGCGGTTATGCCTCCAGCAGGAAGGTCGTCATTTCGAACATCTAGTTTAAGTTGTTAAATTTTCTTTATCTGCATTTTTCATATCATGTTGAATAAATAGGTACATACTATTATGTTGACCGTATTAGTGTATTTGTTTTGGTACTTTGACAATTACCAATCTTTTGTTTTCTCATGACACACTTGGGAACGGAAAACGTTTTCCGACATTTGCGATGAAATTCCTTTTTTCTCCGAAATTTTGTTATGCAATGTGTAATTTTTTTTACACCAATGAAAAATTTAGAGTTTTGGCTGTACAACGCCGTAATTTTTTTAGGGGGGTGCCATTTGAAATTTTCGGAAAAAATGACAACATACGAAGATCAATCAAAAATTATTTTTTTTCCATAAATTACCCGAAAAAAAATAATGTGAAGGTATACGAGGTCTTAACCTGTACCTCAATTCAAAATTTAGGCGCCGGCGTCAATTAGTTTCTCTACAAAAAAATCTCAAAAATGGGGCGCAATTTTGAAAGAAGGGGTTATAACAGCGAAACCGCTAAAGTGAAGGGTATAACATGTTAGATAAAAAAATAAGTACTCGTCGAGCACTTTCCAAATCTGCAATAAAAAATAGGGCATTCCATTTAAAAAAACATAAGTTTGGTACGCCACTGGAGTACGGCACGCCACTGATGATTAGAAATATTTTTAAAACATAGCGACGGTAACTATGCACCACTTTGTTCTTCGATTTTTTTCGATAGCTTTTATTGTAAAGGAGCTATGGTCCGAGGCGTCTTAAGTGCCACACCCGGTATAAAACGTGTCGACTAAATTCTACAAAAATTAAATTAGATTTGCAAATCATCGCTTTATCAAACTAAATAGAATATTTGAAAATCCACCGATTATTTCGCGAGTTGTGAATTTTTGAAAATTTTAATATTCGAATTGTTTAATACTCGAGCAAAAAATTTAAAAAAATATATAAAACGTGTCGACTAAATTCTACAAAAATTAAATTAGTTTTGCAAATCATCGCTTTATCAAACTAAATAGAGTTTTTAAAAATCCACCGATTATTTTGCGAGTTGCGAATTTTTGAAAATTTTAGTTTTCTAATTGTGTAATACTTGAGTGAAAATTAAAAAAAATATAAAACGTGTCGACTAAATTCTACTAAATTTAAATTAGATTTGCAAATCATTGTTTTATCAAATTAAGTATAGTTTTCGAAAATCCACCAATTATTTCGCGAGTTATGAATTTTTGAAAATTTTAATATTCGAATTGTGTAATACTCGAGCAAAAAATTAAAAAATATATATAAAACGTGTCGACTATATTCTACAACAATTAAATTAGATTTTCAAATCATCGTTTTATCAAATTAAATAGAGTTTTTGATAATCCGCCAATTATTTCGCGAGTTGTAAATTTTTTAAAATTTTAATATTCGAATTGTGTAATACTCGAGCAAAAAATTTAAAAAAATATATAAAACGTGTCGACTAAATTCTACAAAATTTAAATTAGATTTGCAAATCATCGTTTTATCAAACTAAATAGAGTTTTTGAAAATCCGCCAATTATTTCGCGAGTTGCGAATTTTTTAAAATTTTAATATTCGAATTGTGTAATACTAGAGCAAAAAATTAAAAAATATATATAAAACGTGTCGACTAAATTCTACAAAAATTAAATTAGATTTGCAAATCATCGTTTTATCAAATTAAATAGAGTTTTTGATAATCCGCCAATTATTTCGCGAGTTGTAAATTTTTTAAAATTTTAATATTCGAATTGTGTAATACTCGAGCAAAAAATTTAAAAAAATATATAAAACGTGTCGACTAAATTCTACAAAAATTAAATTAGATTTGCAAATCATCGTTTTATCAAACTAAATAGAGTTTTTGAAAATCCGCCAATTATTTCGCGAGTTGCGAATTTTTTAAAATTTTAATATTCGAATTGTGTAATACTAGAGCAAAAAATTAAAAAATATATATAAAACGTGTCGACTATATTCTACAACAATTAAATTAGATTTGCAAATCATCGTTTTATCAAATTAAATAGAGTTTTTGAAAATCCGCCAATTCTTTCGCGAGTTGCGAATTTTTGAAAATTTTAATATTCGAATTGTGTAATACTCGAGCAAAAAATTAAAAAAAACATATAAAACGTGTCTACTAAATTCTACAAAAATTAAATTAGTTTTGCAAATCATCGCTTTATCAAACTAAATAGAGTATTTGAAAATCCGCCAATTATTTCGCGAGTTGTGAATTTTTGAAAATTTTTGTTTTCGAATTGTGTAATACTTGACTGAAAATTTAAAAAAATATATAAAACGTGTCGACTAAATTCTACAAAAATTAAATTAGTTTTGCAAATCATCGCTTTATCAAACTAAATAGAGTTTTTAAAAATCCACCGATTATTTTGCGAGTTGCGAATTTTTGAAAATTTTAGTTTTCTAATTGTGTAATACTTGAGTGAAAATTAAAAAAAATATAAAACGTGTCGACTAAATTCTACTAAATGTAAATTAGATTTGCAAATCATTGTTTTATCAAATTAAGTATAGTTTTTGAAAATCCGCCAATTATTTCGCTAGTTATGAATTTTTGAAAATTTTAATATTCGAATTGTGTAATACTCGAGCAAAAAATTTAAAAAATATATATAAAACGTGTCGACGAAATTCTACAAAAATAAAATTAGATTTGCAAATCATCACTTTATCAAACTAAATAGAGTATTTGAAAATCCACCGATTATTTCGCGAGTTGTGATTTTTTGAAAATTTTAATATTTGAATTGTGTAATACTCGAGCAAAAAATATAAAACGTGTCGACTACATTCTACAAAAATTAAATTCGATTTACAAATCATCGTTTTATCAAATTAAATAGAGTTTTCGAAAATCCACCGATTATTTCGCGAGTTGTGAATTTTTGAAAATTTTAATATTCGAATTGTGTAATACTCGAGCAAAAAATTAAAAAATATATATAAAACGTGTCGACTATATTCTACAACAATTAAATTAGATTTTCAAATCATCGTTTTATCAAATTAAATAGAGTTTTTGATAATCCGCCAATTATTTCGCGAGTTGTAAATTTTTTAAAATTTTAATATTCGAATTGTGTAATACTCGAGCAAAAAATTTAAAAAAATATATAAAACGTGTCGACTAAATTCTACAAAAATTAAATTAGATTTGCAAATCATCGTTTTATCAAATTAAATAGAGTTTTTGATAATCCGCCAATTATTTCGCGAGTTGTAAATTTTTTAAAATTTTAATATTCGAATTGTGTAATACTCGAGCAAAAAATTTAAAAAAATATATAAAACGTGTCGACTAAATTCTACAAAATTTAAATTAGATTTGCAAATCATCGTTTTATCAAACTAAATAGAGTTTTTGAAAATCCGCCAATTATTTCGCGAGTTGTAAATTTTTTAAAATTTTAATATTCGAATTGTGTAATACTCGAGCAAAAAATTTAAAAAAATATATAAAACGTGTCGACTAAATTCTACAAAATTTAAATTAGATTTGCAAATCATCGTTTTATCAAATTAAATAGAGTTTTTGATAATCCGCCAATTATTTCGCGAGTTGTAAATTTTTTAAAATTTTAATATTCGAATTGTGTAATACTAGAGCAAAAAATTAAAAAATATATATAAAACGTGTCGACTATATTCTACAACAATTAAATTAGATTTGCAAATCATCGTTTTATCAAATTAAATAGAGTTTTTGAAAATCCGCCAATTCTTTCGCGAGTTGCGAATTTTTGAAAATTTTAATATTCGAATTGTGTAATACTCGAGCGAAAAATTTAAAAAAACATATAGAACGTGTCTACTAAATTCTACAAAAATTGAATTAGTTTTGCAAATCATCGCTTTATCAAACTAAATAGAGTTTTTGAAAATCCGCCAATTATTTCGCGAGTTGAAAATTTTTGAAAATTTTAGTTTTCGAATTGTGTACTACTCGAGTGAAAATTTAAAAAAATATATACAAAACGTGTCGAAGAAATTCCACAAAAATTAAATTAGATTTGCAAATCATTTTTTTATCAAACTAAATAGAGTTTTTGAAAATCCGCCAAATATATCGCGAGTTGTGAATTTTTGAAAATTTCAGTTTTCGAATTGTGTACTACTCGAGTGAAAATTTAAAAATATATATACAAAACGTGTCGACAAAAATCCACAAAAATGAAATTAGATTTGCAAATCATTTTTTTATCAAACTAAATAGAGTTTTAGAAAATCCGCCAATTATTTCGCGAGTTGCGAATTTTTGAAAATTTTAGGTTTCGAATTGTGTACCACTCAAGTGAAGATTTAAAATAAAATATATAAAGGGGTGAGGTGTATATTGTATAAGTGGCTCTACCATCAACATGTTCCACGAGCCGCCACTGGATAATAGTATTGATGGTTGGAGAAAACAAATTGAAAAATTAAAAAAAAAACAATTTAAAATATCAACCGTATACATCAAAATTCCATTCAAAACGAAATATCGAATCCACTTGTATTTATTTCCATATTCATTGCGATAATTATCGCTTGTAAGTGGCAACTTGAGTTCAACAATGGCAGATAATATAAATGCGCTCAATCAACCCGTGCATTTATTTTTTTACTGACGTTAAAAAATTGAAGTGCGAAATTGATTTCCGTGAAGCTGGCACGTGTTGAAAAGTGTTGTTTACGTTTACATAATGAACAACTGTTCCCCCCGCACGTCGTCGTGGTAACGTGCAGAAAACACTTATCACGCCCGCACGTACGCACTATTAGAGAGAAACGAGAAGTAAATTTATATTTGTTAATGTGTAAATGTATTTTACAATTTATATATATATAAATCATCTTTATTAAAGAATTCATACATTTAGTATATGATATAAACAAATCTTGCTTAACTATAATAATTAAATGTGTAAAGATTCTTTATTGGCTATCGACCCGGGGTCTTTCAGCCTACAATTTATATTATTATTAATTTTATAGTTTTTGAACGCTACATTACTAATTTTATATACAGGGTGATTCATCAGAGCTCCGGAAACAGCCAATTTGTCAAAATTTCGAAAAATGTTTTATACAAAAGTTTCGCAGAATGGTGAGCTGCACGTCCTAACCATATTGAAATTTATTCAGGATATCTCGTAAAAATGTTAGATACCAAACTTATGTTTTTTTTTTTTTTTTTAATGAAACACCTTGTATATTTTAGCATTTTTAAATTCCTTGTCTTACTTGTCTACCTTACCGAATCTCATTAAATTATGTTACAATCGTAACCGTAATTGTTCCTTACTCGTTACTTTTTTCCAGATTACATCGCAAGGTACGGAAGGATGTCCGAGGAGCAAGCTAGATCAAAATTTTGGCAGATCCTTTCCGCAGTAGAGTACTGTCATAACCGTAACATAGTACATCGAGATTTAAAGGTGAGCATTTACTTTCCGTTCTTCTTTTCAAGTATGTATTACTTTAAAATAAAAAATTAATCGTAAATCAACGTAATATTTCAAGTGCATGATCTTTTTTTTTAAGCGCTCCTGTCGAGATTTATTAATATTTACTTATGTATTTATTAATAAACGGAAAACTCCTTATTGTACAAATTAATACATTACAAATATACAGGGTGTCTCGTTTTGTGTGTGCCAAACGAAAACAAGAAGTAGATAATGTTATTCTGAACAAAAAAGTTCAAATAAATAAATAAATATATCCGATTTCTTAACGCTATCGAAATAAATAATCTTAAAGATATAATAATAATAATAATGTTTATTAATGCCAGAACTATAAAGTTTTACATACGTCAGTGAAAAAAAGAAAAAAATACCCTCAGCAGTTGCTGACTAAATTAACTATTTATCTTGAAAAATGTAGCTTAATAAAATATAAAAATACAATCAACGCATTAAAATCTTTTAGATTTCCATGAATTTGGAGCAGCAATTTTAGATGGTTTGTCACTTGCACAATGGCTTAGGATGTGGTTCCAACATGATGGAGCACCACCCCATTATGCAAAAAATATCAGAAATTGAACAAAAAATCAATTTCCTCATAGATGGATTGAACGAGCGGGGTTTATTACCCGCTCTTGTAATTGTTCCTTTGTATTTATTAGAACGCTATAAACTTTTTGTTTCATGTTTCCCTAGATATAATAGTCCATAGGTGTAAGATCTGTAGATCTAGGTGGCCAGGAAAAAAGCCCTGCTCGTTCAATCCATCAATCAGGAAATTAAATGTTTAGCCACTTTCTGATATTTCTTGCATAACAGGGTGGTGCTCCATCGTGTTGGAACCACATCCCAAGCTGTTGTGCAAGTGGCAAAACATCTAAAATTGCTTACAAAAAAAATTAAAAATTTCGTTTCTATTGAAAAATCTTTAAGATTATTTATCTCGACAACGGTACAAATTGAACATTTTCTATTAAAAATAACATTATCTACTTCCGGTTTACGTTTGGCACACTCGAAACGAGACACCCTGTATATTATCGACAATTCGAACCTATTATTATTCCCAAGTTGATTTTGAGCAAATGCTTATGAAACTAAGGAGTATTAATGTTAAATCAATAAATATAATTATTTAAATAAAAAGCATTTCCTGAACACATCAACCTGGAATTGGATCATTTAGACCAGTGGTTCTCAACGTTGGCTGTATGTAAATCCACAAATTTAACAGTAACGAATTCTGTATAATCGATGGCCTATTTCAATTTACTTGGAAACCATGTACTACAGTAAACCGGTACTACAGTATTTTGTAATCAAAGCGTGTGGTTGGAAAAATTTGAAAATATTTTAATGACTTGAAAACAAAATTAAAACACTTCCCAATTTTCGAGAATCGCCCGAAATTCTTCGGAATTACGATTCAGCAAAACCCTCCAAACACCAAATTTCTTGATTGTGTGGTGTTTAAGAAACTTTAAAACCTCTATTGGCTTGAAAAAATTCAAAAACAATTGCTAAGGACTTAAAATTTTTAAATAAGATTCTGCAAGAAATTACAAATGCTCTTACCTAGTAGTAAAAAATATAAAAACAATTGCCATCGACTTGGAACTTTTAAAATTTCCCTCAAAACGCAGTTATAATTATTTATTTGCAAAAATCCATAAACGCCCTAACCCTAGATTTCGAGATAATCCCTTGGGCACAAAGCGTAAAATATTTGAAATTTTGAAATAATTATCCGGCTTGAAAAAAATATAAAAACAATTGCCGTCGACTTGGAACTTTTAAAATTTTCCTCAAAACGCAGTCATAATTATTTATTTGCAAAAATCCATAAACGCCCTAGCCCTGGATTTCGAGATAATCCCTTGGGAACAAAGCGTAAAATTTTTGAAATTTTGAAATAATTATCCGACTGGAAAAAAAATATAAAAACAATTGCCATCGACTTGGAACTTTTAAAATTTTCCTCAAAACGCAGTTATAATTATTTATTTGCAAAAATCCATAAACGCCCTAGCCCTAGATTTCGAGATAATCCCTTGGGAACAAAGCGTAAAATTTTTGAAATTTTGAAATAATTATCCGGCTTGAAAAAAATATAAAAACAATTTCCATCGACTTGGAACTTTTAAAATTTCCCTCAAAACGCAGTTATAATTATTTATTTGCAAAAATCCATAAACGCCCTAGCCCTAGAGTTCGAGATAATCCCTTGGGAACAAAGCGTAAAATTTTTGAAATTTTAAAATAATTATCCGACTGGAAAAAAAATATAAAAACAATTGCCATCGACTTGGAACTTTCAAAATTTTCCTCAAAACGCAGTCATAATTATTTATTTGCAAAAATCCATAAACGCCCTAGCCCTGGATTTCGAGATAATCCCTTGGGAACAAAGCGTAAATTTTTTTAAATTTTGAAATAATTATCCGACTGGAAAAAAAATATAAAAACAATTTCCATCGACTTGGAACTTTTAAAATTTCCCTCAAAACGCAGTTATAATTATTTATTTGCAAAAATCCATAAACGCCCTAGCCCTAGATTTCGAGATAATCCCTTGGGAACAAAGCGTAAAATTTTTGAAATTTTGAAATAATTATCCGGCTTGAAAAAAATATAAAAACAATTGCCATCGACTTGGAACTTTTAAAATTTCCCTCAAAACGCAGTTATAATTATTTATTTGCAAAAATCCATAAACGCCCTAGCCCTAGATTTCGAGATAATCGCTTGGGAACAAAGCGTAAAATATTTGAAATTTTGAAATAATTATCCGGCTTGAAAAAAAAATATAAAAACAATTTCCATCGACTTGGAACTTTTCAAATTTCCCTTAAAACTCAGTTGTAATTATTTATCTGCAAAAATCCATACACGGCTCAGCCCTAGATTTCGAAATAATCCCTTGGGAACAAAGAGTAAATTTTTTGAAATTTTGAATAAATATCCGGCTTGAAAAAAAATATAAAAACAATTGCCATCGACTTTGAACTTTTAAAATTTTCCTCAAAACGCAGTTATAATTATTTACCTGCAAAAATCCATAAACGCCCTAGCCCTAGATTTCGAGATAATCCCTTGGGAACAAATCGTAAATTTTTTGAAATATTTGATATAATTATCCGGCTTGAAAAAAAATATAAAAACAATTGCCATCGACTTGGAACTTTTATAATTTAAAGATAAGCATTTTTTTGCAAAAATATACAAACACCCCACCGACATTTTGACAAATTGTTTTGAGTGACTTTTTTTCTCGCGGATTGATAAGTAATGTAAAATTTGTATGACTATTAGTAGGCCGTGAAGTATCACTTTTGCGAATCAGGCTTGTAAAATGCTTGATGATGCCTAGGCAGATAAAGTAATGAGCCAATCAGGTGAGACTTAAGAAATATTGATGAGACGCTGTTCGACCCATAAAAAAACCGCCCAGAAGATTGTTTGACGTTTCAATGTATTTTCGGTTAATTAAGAGTTGCATTCGAGTTTCCCGTGCCAAAAATAGTGCATCTCCAGCCGCGTCAGTAAATCTGCTTAAATCTTATTGCCTTGTTAAACAAATAACTATTAGTCTATTTGAATGTAGTTATCGCCCGAGCCGTCTATCGAAAAAATAAAAAAATCCTGGAACACTGCATTTCTTGACGTATTTAGAAAAATTATGACGTCAGTAATTTTTTGCTTATGACTTTTTTCTTGGATTTTTTTTTATTTTACAACTTTTGTAGAGCTCGGCTCCTCGGCCTCATATTGTGCGGGGAACGAAAAGCTTCCCCTGATATCTTATTTAGATAGTGGCAGATCATCGTGTGGCACAATCTACAACTAAATAAAACGGGGTCTCGAAATCACACACATGCTTATCATGCATGTAGCTCGTAATATCCACGATGATTAAATCGTTACATTGATGTTCATCGCTGGGTAATTATAAATAAATTAGCGGGTCACGTGTTCACGGAGCAATTATTTAGATGTCTGGCGGTTTATTGATGTGCAATGGTCATTGTGCATGACTCGCATTACAGACATAATGGACAAATGATGATTTGAATTTATGGATAAGATCCGTATTAAACGAATCACTATACTTGTATATTATAAACATGTTTCTCTATAATCACTGAATAAAACACTATGTTTTTTTTACCTCAATTTATTTAATTACATATACACACATAATTACATTGTAACTGTTTTATTCAGTGATTATATTATGAATTACCACGTTGTAACGGTCGCAATCACCATCATGATGTTTTTCTACTTTGATTGTATAATGCACTTATTGTGACATCAGAAACACGTTCACAATAAGCGGTTTTGTAAAACCGTTTTACTTGGTAGTACTTGGTAGAACATGCCCTTATTATCTGATTTTAGATATAATAAGTTTTGTATAAATACCACCACTTATAATTTTTTGGACATCTCTTCTCTTATGACTTTTTCAATATTTCTGGTGCATGTATCCTTTTTAAAGTAATGTACTACATCTATTGAATAAATATTTTGTTTGTTTGATAATGACCAACGGTCGAAACTAGTCGGAGAGAAAAATAATGAAGACAGTGAAACTTAACTAAACCAAGTATTTTTTTTCGGCAGATTAAAATGCAAAACGATATTTTATAGGATAATTGGAACGCTCCGATACGTTACTTACTGAAAACGTCCGACAACACATGTGCACGTAGCGGATCTAAAAGATTTTCTACAACAATACTTTGAATTAGGGAATTACGAGGCTATAAAATGTAACTCAAAGAGAAAAAAAAAGCCCGAGCATGTCTAAATCCTTCAGCGATTTCCTTGTACACCAAATATCGCTTTGTTTAAACCGTTTTACAATGGCCCTACAAAGTTTGAGTCGTCCCGGAGCACATAAAAACGGCAGTTTGGCGTAATCCCCTTTATTTTTACGCGATATCCGTACGGAAGGAAGTTTTATCAATAGGGAAAACTAAAACCGAGAATTTATATGCATAAAAAAGGGGGGCTTATCGTAGAAACGACCTTTATTGTTATACGTGCTCACTTTAAGGAAGGTCAACCGCGTCCTTCC
Organism: Ocypus olens; assembly: GCA_910593695.2. Classification (NCBI taxonomy): domain Eukaryota; kingdom Metazoa; phylum Arthropoda; class Insecta; order Coleoptera; family Staphylinidae; genus Ocypus; species Ocypus olens. The sequence goes on from OU343054.1 coordinate 4,265,357, forward strand.
CTTTATTTCAACTAATTTTAATTAACATCCTATACTGCAGAAGTTGATGTGGAAATAACGAACTAATTCATTGTTACTGGACGTCTAGTTATAATAATAAAGTTTGCAGGAATTTTTAACGGTGCATTTTTTGATGTTGTTTATGCTGGAGGCTTAGACTTCGTTATACAATTTATATCGTATGTTCATTAAAAAAAAAAACCTCAAGTGTGCCATGGTTTTTTATTATTTTTAAATTTAAGTTGGTAACACATATTGAGGTTATGTTACTCGCGGCATGTTCCTACCGATAAATTAAATAGGTAAATTTAGAAATAATACGAAACGTGATTATCTAGTTTTAACTAAAAAATAAACAGGGGGTGGTGGGTGGGTCCTATTCTACCCTCCAATTTATGGATGTTTACATGTAGAAATCAATAACACTTGCGTATAAATAAGATGTTAGGGTTGAAGTATATATTTTGGATTTTTAACCCAAATGATTGATTATTATGCACATATTTTTTATTTTTTGCCGGTATTTCCGTGTTTTTTCTTTATCTATTTTTTTGTCCTTTATTTTAGATTTTTGTTCTTTCTTCGTATTTTTTTTTTATTTTGTAGCCATTATTTTCGAATGTCGGGTCGGAAACTTATTTTGGACTAAAGAGTTATTTTTGGGGCTACAAATATTTCTTTTACTTAAATTTTCAATTTTTTGGTCTGCATTTTTTATTTCTAGACCGCGATTTTTTATTTTTTGGCTCATATTTAAGATCTTTGGCCTGTTTTTTTCGATTTTTCACCAATTTTTTTGGTGTTTTGTGATGTTTTGGCCTAAATATTCTCTTTTCTTTTTCTTGAATAACTTTCTCACTTATCACTTGGTGAAACATTTTAAAAATAATAAAAGATAAATAAAAAATTAATACTTGGTTTGTTTCACAAATTTGTTGTTTATTTACTCGACTAGTTTCGCTTGTTACAACATTTTTAAGAGTTTTTGAAAATGCTGTAACAAGCGAAACTAGTCGAGTAAATAAACAACAAATTTGTGAAACAAACCAAGTGTTAATTTTTTATTTATCTTTTATTATTTTCTAAATATTCTTTATTTTGGCCCAAATTTTCGATTTGTTTGTTAAAATTTTCGATTTTTTAGTCCGTATTTTTTTTATTTTTAAGCTCGAATTTCTTATTTTTTGGCCCTATATTTTGAATTTTTAACCTGAATGATTAATTATTGCGCCTGCATTTTTTTTTGTTTTCGATTTTTGGAAGAAAATATTTCTTGGTCCCAAATGTGGATTTTTGTAAGTATATATTTTAGATTTTTGACCTATATATTCGATTTTGTAGTCTAAATTCTTGATCTTCTGTCCTACATTTTCTTTATTTTAGCAGAAATTTTCGATTTGTTTGTTCAAATTTTCGATTTTTTTGTTCGCGATTTTTTTATTTTTAGGTCCCAGTGTACGATTTTGGGTCAACATGTTTGATTTTTTTGGCCACTATTTTTGATTTTTCATTTTTTGACAATATTTTAGATTTTTTACTTGCATTTTCGACTAAATTTTTGATTATTTTTTATTTTTTTGTCTTAGGCATGAGCCATTCAGTCACATCGAATATTTAATTTTGTATTTTTAATTTTTGGGATGAATAAATGAACAAATAAATAAACGAATAGTGTCGGGCGTGTACAATAACCATGGACCTGACCGAATACTTCTCGATCCGCGAAAAATCTTTCGCCCTGGCTGGGATTCGAACCCACACGGCACGCGGTGCAACCGGCACAAACGCTGTACCCACTACACCAACGGCCGCCCTAAATTTTCTTTATTTTGGCCGAATTTTTGTTCATTTTTTACTTTCTCCGTTACGAAGTACGAGAAAGTATTGTGATCGTGATTTTTTTTTCAAAATTTTTTTTTACGGAAATATCCGTTTTGGGGTCCCTAGATGCCATTTCAACAATTTCTGGAAAAAAAAAAATTGTGTCTGTGTGTGTGTGTGTGTGGGTGTGTGTGTGTGTGTGTGTGTGTGTGTCTGTGCGCGCTGTATCTCAAAAACTAATAGACCAATTGATATGAAACTTTGAACATAAGTTTTATTTGATAATCCAAAGAACTGAAAAGCTTTTGGTAAAATTTCGTACACCGGAAGTGGGTGTTTACCTTAACTGTTTTTTGTTTTTTGCCAATATTTTCTTAAATATGAAAAATATCACAAAAACATTTAAACAAATATTGAAGATAATACAGAAATGCGATTGTTTTGTTTGAAAACATTTTTCATGAAATCATTGTTATTCGAGAAAAAAATGTATTAATTTTGTTTTCATTTTTGGTATACAATTATGAAACGCTAATAGTTACAGCAAATTTATGTTAATAATAATTGTAGAGAATGCCAAAATGAACAATTTATGAAGAATAAGTTTTTTCGAAATCTCTTTAGTTTTTGAGTAAACTGAGTTTTTGAATTTGAAGTACATTTTTCCATCTTTCATAATTTTGACGTTTTAAACGTCAGTTTCATCCGAGTTTACAAAACGCTCGATGTACATTTAAAATATGATTTCAATTGACAATAAACCATAAAAACGTAAATATAAATGGCTATGATACTATCAAGTCGGTAACATGATGGCCACATCACCATTTTTTTTATTTGTCAGCAATTTTCGATTTTTGGTCTAAATTTATGAGTTTTTGTCCCGTTTTTTATATTTTCTGACTTGAATGATTGATTTTATTATTAACACCAATTATGCAATTTTTGCGTTGACGAATACGTTTAGTCTAATGAATATTCACGAGAAACCTTATTAACCGATCAATTGAAATTGAATATTCCCGCGCATTTAAATACCTCGCTCTAACTGCCAGCCGCCATTATTCAGCGACTTAACCATAGACATTCAGCTTGAAATACAGCATGCATTATTCCGGCAGTTAATCGACATCGATGTAAATCGCAGTAATGCATGTTTTTATGGGAAAGATTCGATGTGGTCGTATATTTGCTGACTCATATTATCAGATAAAGCACTAGGTTCGTCCCACGTTTGCTTCGACGAGTTGAGGTCAAGAGAGTTAATATCCTGAAAATTCATTTCGATTTTATCCCGTAAAAAGAAAAAAAAACTCGAGCTGAGTCTCTCTGTTTTAATAGAAAATATTTTAAACTAAAGGTATGTTCCTTTCGCATATCGTAGTTTTAGTCCAATTTGATCAAACTTTGGATATGTTAATCTTGATAATAAATATTTGGTGTTCTGATCTTTTACAATGGTCCTATCCATTATCTAGGTATCTAGATAATGATGGAAAAATTTGAAACTAATCGGAATAAATAGTAAACAATTGTGAAACGAACCGAGTGTCTCATTTCAACAACCTTTAAACGATGAAATTTTTGGTAAAATTGTTTATAACTTTTTTATGAATTTTTTTTCTCGGGTCCACCCAAACTAAATAGATAATATAGCAAATTTTCAAAGCTCAAAATGGCACTGTTTGACGCGTTTCAAATTTAATTTTTTAACAACAACGTGTAGATAAGAGTCTACTTGAACAATTTAAGGCATGAAATTTTGGGTCAAACTGTTTATAACTTTTTTATGATTTTTTTTTCTGGGGTCCACCCAAACTAAATAGATAATATAGCAAACTTTCAAAGCCCAAAATGGCACTGTTTGGCGCGTTTCAAATTTAATTTCTTAACAACAACTTGTAGATAAGAGTCTACTTAAACGATTTAAGGCATGAAATTTTGGGTTAAATTATTTATAACTTTTTTATGACTTTTTTTTCTCGGGTCCACCCAAACTAAATAGATAATATAGCAAACTTTCAAAGCCCAAAATGACACTCTTTGACGCGTTTCAAATTTAATTTCTTAACAACAACGTGTAGATAAGAGTGTACTTGAACGATTTAACGCATGAAATTTTGGGTAAAACTGTTTATAACTTTTTTATGAATTTTTTTCCTGGGTCCACCCAAACTAAATAGATAATATAGCAAACTTTCAAAGTCCAAAATGGCACTGTTTGACGCGTTTCAAATTTAATTTCTTAACAACAACGTGTAGATAAGAGTCTACTTAAACGATTTAAGGCATGAAATTTTGGGTAAAATTGTTTATAACTTTTTTATTAATTTTTTTTCTCGGGTACACCCAAACTAAATAGATAATATAGCAAACTTTCAAAGCCCAAAATGGCACTGTTTGACGCGTTTCAAATTTAATTTTTTAACAACAACGTGTAGATTAGAGTCTACTTGAACAATTTAAGGCATGAAATTTTTGGTAAAATTGTTTATAACTTTTTCATGATTTTTTTTCTCGGGTCCACCCAAACTAAATAGATAATATAGCAAACTTTCAAAGCCCAAAATGGCACTGTTTGACGCGTTTCAAATTTAATTTCTTAACAACAACTTGTAGATAAGAGTCTACTTAAACGATTTAAGGCATGAAACTTTGAGTAAAATTGTTTATAACTTTTTTATGATTTTTTTTTCACGGGTCCACCCAAACTAAATAGATAATATAGCAAACTTTCAAAGCCCGAAATGGCACTGTTTGACGCTTTTCAAATTTAATTTCTTAACAACAACGTGTAGATAAGAGTCTACTTAAACGATTTAAAGCATGAAATTTTGGGTAAAATTGTTTATAACTTTTTTATGATTTTTTTCTCGGGTCCACCCAAACTAAATAGATAATATAGCAAATTTTCAAAGCCCAAAATGGCACTGTTTGACGCGTTTCATATTTAATTTCTTAACAACAACGTGTAGATAAGAGTCTACTTAAACGATTTAACGCATTTCATTTTGGGTAAAATTGTTTATAACTTTTTTATGATTTTTTTCTCGGGTCCACCCAAACTAAATAGATAATATAGCAAATTTTCAAAGCCCAAAATGGCACTGTTTGACGCGTTTCATATTTAATTTCTTAACAACAACGTGTAGATAAGAGTCTACTTAAACGATTTATGTGTATATTTAATTTTCAATTATATTACCTGTTATAATCTGCAATATCTGCCAGAATTTATTAATTTATTTGTCTATATGTGTGAATATGTATTTATATATGTATATTTGTTTTTTTTTTTGTATTTATATTTTGTTTATTTTATGTAACTTTCCCTGTAATTGGATGTTATGTCTGTTGGGAGAATAAACGTATTATTATTATTATTATTATTATTATTATTATTATTATTATTATTATTATTATTATTATTATTATTATTATTTAAGGCATGAAATTTTGGGTAAAATTGTTTATAACTTTTTTATGATTTTTTTTTCTGGGGTCCACCCAAACTAAATACATAATATAGCAAACTTTCAAAGTCCAAAATTGCATTGTTTAACGCGTTTCAAATGCAATTTTTTAACAACAACGTGTAGATAAGAGTCTACTTAAACGATTTAAGGCATGAAATTTTGGGTAAAATTGTTTATAACTTTTTTATGATTTTTTTCTCGGGTCCACCCAAACTAAATAGATAATATAGCAAACTTTCAAAGCCCAAAATGTAACAGTTTGACGCGTTTTAAATTTAATTTTTTAACTACAACGTGTAGATAAGAGTCTACTTAAACGAGTTAACGCATGAAATTTTGGGTAAAACTGTTTATAACTTTTTTAAGAATTTTTTTTCTCTGGTCCACCCAAAAAACTAAATAGATAATATAGCAAACTTTCAAATTCTAAAATGGCACTGTTTGACGCGTTTCAAATTCAAATTTTTAACAACAACGTGTAGATAAGATTTAAACGATGAAATTTGGTCTGTGTTTCGAAATAGAGGTTCGCAAAATGTTTTTGCCGACGAAGAGATATGTCTTTACAGGGAACCTTTCATTTTCCAACTTTTTGGAGATTAAAAATATGCATATAATTACAGTTATTGTGAATAAAAATATTTCCTTCGCAGATTTGTTAGAGATGACGAGAGCTTTTACCTCGACTTGCAGTCCCTCTTACCGTGGCATATTTTTAATTAATTAAGGGCTCTAATGAGGCGATCTAATTAACCCGTGCCTCCGATTTGACTACTTCAACGCTACGCGCTAATTACAATTAATCAAAATTAAATTCTCACTTAAAACGAAAGAGCTCTTCAAGGCGGGAAAATGATAAATTATGAAGAGTCTACGTATAATAACATTTTCTTGATATTCTCACCTGCATTCTCCGAAATATATCGCTGCGCTTATTTAAAGTATCTCACCTTAGCCAGGTATTTTAACATTCTTTACTTACTTTCGGGTAAGTTACATAATATCATGAAATGGAAGTGGAAATTGAAGTGCAAGGATATTGTTTATTTTTTGAAATTCAGTTAACTATTAGTTTTGCAATTAAGTTTTAAACAAAGAAATTTGGTACCACGTTACCACGTGTTAATCCATAATTAAACTGAATATTAGTTGATGGAAATAACATATTATGTGATGGAAACATGAATTTTGGATTAACAATCTGTTTTGTTTCCAAAATACAATTATACAGGGTCCTGCATCTCACTTCCCGTCTTCTATAGCTCATTTACTAATTAAGTTAGGCTTTCGATATTTTGTAGAATATATTTGTATCCTATGATGCATTTCAAGAAAATATTCTTGATTATACAGGGTGTCCCAAAAAAGTGTGACGTAATGATGATATAGTTTTTCAAATTACATGCTATGTATTTTATTGCTTATTTCGATAGCTTTTATGGTTGTCTACATACTCATATAATTTTATTGGAATCGGTTCAGGGATACCAGCAAAAAAAAATTAAAACTAAAAAAAAAATCAGTTTTGCACTATTGTTTTAAAAACTGAATAAAAAATAAAAATAGTGCCTTGTTAATAAAATCATACAAGGTACTTATTAAATAAGGTCTGATAGTCCCGTTAACCAAGTTTGATCGATATCAATTATACAGGGTGTCCAAAATTTAGTGTCAAACATTTCAAACTTTAAAGCACTTTATTTTTCTTATTTTAAATTGGAGCCCCTGTATATTTTTATGTTATTCCATGCAGAATTAAAAAACAAACATTTTTGCTTATAGCAACCCTGTCCCAATTCCTGACGCATTAAAAGTTATTTGCAGAAAACTCGTTTTATCAACCATTTCAATAGCCATTTTACTAAATAAAAATCGAAGGTGGCTTTGAAAAACAAGTTATTGACATTAAAATTTAACAAAGTGACAAGAGACTATTTTAACTTTAGCAATGTAAACGTTTAAAGCATTGTTGGCTTAAGTTCTTTATACTCAAGAATAATACTTTGTCATGGAAAAAATAATTACAAGCAGTCTATTTTTTTGTGATCTACGTTTAAACAAAGCAATCTATACTACTCTGTTTGAAGATGATCCACAAAAACTGGACTGTGGTGTACCTCTACTAGTAGTGGCGTAGATGGTACATGAGAATCTTAGGAATTGGGAAACAGTATCATTCAAATACTATATAAACTTTTACTGCATTTATTCACATGACTAAAATATCTACTCGATCCAATCATCAGTTACATTTGACTGTTTTTTTTTTCCATAACGTCCAGGATTCGTTGAAATATTATCTTCATAAAGCATTATGAACCCGCATCACGACAATGTGATGAAAATGGAAAGAGCCCGACGCCTAATGGACGCAATGAAAAATGATCACGTGTAAAACTTTCCGCCGCAAATGACATCCTGAAAGGATTAATTTCAGTTGTTACTTCTGATTAATCTGGCGTATCAAATCGCAAACACCTGTGCAGGATTATTTTAAACAATTCATTCGTCATGACATTTTATTTGCGTCATTCGATTTATAGTACGAAATTGGTGGTACTTAAAATTTATGACAATTCATTTGCACATGAGACTGGCATCATTCGATTTTTAAGTTTTAACATGGTAGTACTTAAAACTCGTTAAAACTGAGTAAACTACAAATTTGAATTTTTCAATGGGGATGTCTTATTCGCTTGAAAGTGAAATTTTGTTTATAAGAATTAACTTTCATGTGCAATAAAGTTCAAGGAGCTCGAATAATTTAATGCTTTAATAAAAACTCATACGCACTTGAACTCCCAAAATATTAAATATACATAAGGCTAGTTTAATAAATCATTGAGCAGAATAAAATCATTGCATGTAATGTTCAAATTTAAAATTTAGGGTTTAAATAAACAGATTTATATAGATATAGATGATACAAGAGCAATCTATTAAAATGTGCTTTGGTATTTGTTGTCTTCTACCAATGGTATTTTTATACAGTACTTTGGATCATTGTAGACAGTGGCGCACCTAATTGAGTTGGTTCGGAATATGATTTTAGTAAATCTAGAAAGCTTTAAGTCGATGGCTATGGTTTTTATAATTTCTTCAAGTGACCAAAATTTCTACAATTTTCATAAATTTGCACTGCGTTTAATTGGAATTATTTCTTCATTTAGGAATTTGGTGCTGGCAGATTTTGACAGAATTATGGTTCGGACTGCAATTTAAATAAATTTTGAAAGTTTTAAGTAGATGGCAAATTTTTTTGCTAATTTTTTTAAGCCTCCAAAGTTACTACAATATTTTTTAACTTAACTTTTACGTGGGATTATTTCAAAATATAAGGGTGGGATGCTTACATAATTCGACAGAATCATGGTTCAGAATAGTTTAAAAAAAAATTCAAAGTTTTAAGTCAATAGAAATTGTTTTTATAATTTTTTTAAGCCACCACTGATTCTACAACTTTTTCTAACTTGGCAAGGCATAAAATACATGTTCATAAAAAATAGTAATAATAATATGAGGACTGATAACAGCCTTATATAGAATTAAGCGGAGGTTTTTGCTGAGTGACTGGCAGATTTTATAGAACTGATAAATAAATAAATAAATAAATAAATATGGTTTGGACCTAAACTTATAAATTTGTTCCTTACAGTGGTTTTTAAAATTCAGGTTTGAATCTAAGTTACTTGATTTCCTTAACAAATTCTAAATCTTTCATTAGGCACACTTTATTGGTAAGTAATTTGTCTGAGTTTATCCCCCAAAGTCATGACCTTCGATTTGTCAGTGTCAGTGCAGCTAGTTGGTTTTTCTGTATCCATCCCCCCGGTTTCCCCAGCAAATTATTCATTTGTAGTATGGCTACATTTATCAGTGTGCTCAACGATCAGCAAGGTGTCATCGGCAAACAAATTTAAATATTCATTTTGATTCTCTGCGATCACGTTAATATCATTGATATAAAGGGTGAACATTGTAGGTCCTAATGTAGTTCCCTGAGGTACACCATACTTATTTATTATACTGGGTGATTTGACCTCATTGATTACTGTTAGCTGCTTCCTTTCTGATAAGTAATCCTTAAACCACTCAAGTGACCCTTTACAACTTTTAAAATATGCTAATTTTGACTGTTAAAATATGCTATTTTTGACTGGTAGAATATGCCATTTTTGACTGTTAAAATGTGTCAATTAAATTTTCTAAATAAGCCATTGTAACTATACAAAATGTCACTTTTGACTTTTAAAATAACCTTTTTTTATTTATAAATTATGCCATATTTGATTGGTAAAATATGTCATTTTGACTATTAAAATATGCTCTCTATTTTTAACTGGTAAAATATGCAATTTTTGACCGTTAGAATATATCATATTTGATTGGTAAATATGTCAGTTTTGATAAAAGAATACATACATACATAACAATAACAAATATCTCCTATAATTTTCAAATAAAAATATTTTGACTATAGACTAAGATATGCTATATATTTTTGACTGTTAAAATATGCCATATTTGACTGGTAAATATGCCAGTTTTGACAGTTAAAATATGCCACTTTTGATAGTTAAAATTTGCCAGTTTTGACTGGTAAAATATGCCATTTTCACTTAAAGTATGCTATCTATTTTTGACTGGTAAAATATGTCATTTTTGACTGTTAAAATATGCTATTTTTGACTGGTAAATATGTTTGTTTTGACAGTTCAAATATGCCACTTTAACAGATAAAATATGCCATTTTGACTGGTAAACATGTCAATTTTGACAGTTAATATATGTCACTTTTGACAGTTGAAATTTGCCAGTTTTGACTAGTAAAATATTCTATTTTGACCATTAAAATATGTCATTTCTGACTGTTAAAATATGCCATATTTGAATGTTGAATGTGCCCGTTTGGCAGTTAAAATATGTCATTTTTTCCTATTAAAATATGCTATCTATTTTTGACTGGTAAAATATGTCATTTTGGCTGTTAAGTACGCCATATTTGATTAGTAAATATGTTTGTTTTGACAGCTAAGATATGCCAGTTTTCACTGGTAAAATAAGTCATTTTGACTGTTCAAATTTGCTCTGTATTTTTGACTAGTAAAATTTTCCATTTTGCCCATTAAAATATGCTTTCTATTTTTGACTGGTAAAATATGCTATCTATTTTTAATTGGTAAAATATGTCATTTTTTATTGTTCAAATATGACATATTTGACTGCTAAATATGTTTGCTTTGACAGTTAAAATATGCCAGTTTTGATAGTTAAAATATGCCATTTTTGACTTGTAAAATATACCATTTTGACTCTTCAAATTTGCTCTCTATTTCTGACTAATAAAATTTGCCATTTTGACTATTAAAATATGCTCTCTATTTTTGACTGTTAAAGTATGACATATTTGACTGGTAAATATGTTTGTTTAGACAGTAAAAATATGCCAGTTTTGACAGTTCAAATTTGTCAGTTTTGACTGGTGAGATATGCCATTTTGACTATCCGAATTTGCTCTCTATTTCAGACTAGTAAAATTTGCCATTTTAACTATTCAAATATGCTCCCTATTTTTGACTAGTAAAATTTGCCATTTTGACTATTAACATATGCTCTCTATTTTTGACTGTTAAAATATGACATATTTGACTGGTAAATATGTTTGTTTAGACAGAAAAAATATGTCAGTCTTTACAGTTAAAATATGCCAGTTTTGACTAGTGAAATATGCCATGTTGACTATCCAAATTTGCTCTCTATTTTTGACTAGTAAAATTTGCCACTTTGACTATTAAAATATGCTCTCTATTTTTGACTATTAAATTATGACACATCTGACTGATGAATATGTTTGTTTAGACAGTAAAAATATGCCAGTTTTGACAGTTAAAATATGCCAGTTTTGACTGGTGAAATATGCCATTTTGACTATCCAAATTTGCTCTCTATTTTTGACTAGTAAAATTTGCCATTTTGACTATTAAAATGTGCGATCTATTTTTGACTGTTAAAATATGACATATTTGACTGGTAAATATGTTTGTTTAGACCGTAAAAATATGCCTGTTTTGACAGTTAAAATATGTCAGTTTTGACTGGTGAAATATGCCATTTTGACTATCCAAATTTGCTCTCTATTTCTGACTAGTAAAATTTGTCATTTTGACTACTAAAATATGCTCTCTATTATTGACTAGTAAAATTTGCTATTTTGACAATTAAAATATGCTATCTATTTTTGACTGTTAAATTATGACACATCTGACTGATGAATATGTTTGTTTAGACAGAAAAAATATGTCAGTCTTTACAGTTAAAATATGCCAGTTTTGACTAGTGAAATATGCCATGTTGACTATCCAAATTTGTTCTCTATTTCAGACCAGTAAAATTTGCCACTTTGACTATTAAAATATGCTCTCTATTTTTGACTAGTAAAATTTGCCATTTTAACTATTAAAATATGCTCTTTATTTTTGACTAGTAAAATTTGCCATTTTGACTATTCAAATATGCTCTCTATTTTTGACTGTTAAAATATGACACATCTGACTGGTAAATATGTTTGTTTAGACAGTAAAAATATGCCAGTTTTGACAGTTAAAATATGTCAGTTTTGACCGGTAAAATTTGCCATTTTGACTATTAAAATATGCTCTCTATTTTTGACTAGTAAAATTTGCCATTTTGACTATTAAAATATGCTCTCTATTTTTGAATGTTAAAATAAGACACATTTGACTGGTAAATATGTTTGTTTAGACCGTAAACAAATGCCAGTTTTGACAGTTAAAATATGCCAGTTTTGACTTGTAAAATATGCCATTTTGACTATCCAAATTAGCTCTCTATTTCTGACTAGTAAAATTTGCCATTTTGACTAATAAAATATGCTCTCTATTTATGACTAGTCAAATTATTCATTTTGACTATTAAAAGATGCTCTGTATTTTTGACTGTTAAAATATGATATATTTGACCGGTAAATGTGTTTGCTTTGACAGTTAAAATATTCCAGTTTTGACAGTCAAAATATGCCATTTTTGACTTGTAAAATATGCCATTTTGACTATCCAAATTTGCTCTTTATTTCTGACTAGTACAATTTGCCATTTTGACTATTAAAAATGCTCTCTATTTTTGACTAGTAAAATTTGTCATTTTGACTATTAAAATATGATCTCTATTTTTGACTATTAAAATATGATACATTTGACTGGTAAATATGTTTGTTTAGACCGTAAACATATGCCAGTTTTGACAGTTAAAATATGCCAGTTTTGACTGGTGAAATATGCCATTTTGACTATCCAAATTTGCTCTCTATTTCTGACTAGTAAAGTTTGCCATTTTGACTAATTAAATATGCTTTCTATTTTTGACTAGTAAAATTAGTCTTTTTGACTATTAAAATATGTTCTCTGTTTTTGACTGTTCAAATATGACATAGTTGACTGGTAAATATGTTTGTTAAGACAGTAAAAATATGTCAGTTTTGACTGGTGAAATATGCCATTTTGACTATGCAAATTTGCTCTCTATTTCTGACTGGTAAAATTTGCCATTTTGACTATTAAAATATGCTCTCTATTTTTGACTAGTAAAATTTGTCATTTTGACTATTAAAATATGCTCTCTATTTTTGACTGTTAAAATATGACACATTTGACTGGTTAATACGTTTGTTTAGACCGTAAACATATGCCAGTTTTGACAGTTAAAATATGCCAGTTTTGACAGTTAAAATATGCCAGTTTTGACTGGTGAAATATGCCATTTTGACTATCCAAATTTGCTCTCTATTTCTGACTAGTAAAGTTTGCCATTTTGACTAATTAAATATGCTTTCTATTTTTGACTAGTAAAATTAGTCTTTTTGACTATTAAAATATGTTCTCTGTTTTTGACTGTTCAAATATGACATAGTTGACTGGTAAATATGTTTGTTAAGACAGTAAAAATATGTCAGTTTTGACTGGTGAAATATGCCATTTTGACTATGCAAATTTGCTCTCTATTTCTGACTGGTAAAATTTGCCATTTTGACTATTAAAATATGCTCTCTATTTTTGACTAGTAAAATTTGTCATTTTGACTATTAAAATATGCTCTCTATTTTTGACTGTTAAAATATGACATATTTGACTGGTAAATATGTTTGTTTAGACAGTAAAAATATACCAGTTTTGACACTTAAAATATGTCGGTTTTGACTGGTGAAATATGCTATTTTGACTATCCAAATTAACTCTCTATTTTTGACTAGTAAAATTTGCCATTTTGACTATTAAAAAATGGTAACTATTTTTGACTATTAAACTATGCGATCTATTTTTGACTGGTAAAATTTGGCAGTTTTGAATGTTAAAATATGACATATTTGACTGGAATATATGTTTGTTTTGACAGTTAAAATATGTCACTTTTGACTGGTAAAATATGCCATTTTGACTATTCAAATTTGTTTTCTATTTTTGGTTAGTAAATTTGTCATTTTGACTATTAAAATATGCTCTCTATTTTTGACTGCTAAAATATGCTATTTTTGACTTGTAAAGTGTGCCATTTAAGCCATATAAATATGTCACTTTTGACTTTCAAAATTTTCCTTTTTAACTTTAAATTTACCAGTAAAACATGTCAGATTTTACTGGTTTAATATTGTAGACTGTTAATATATGCCATAGTTGACTTGTAAATATGCCAGTTTTGATAAGTAAAATATGCCATTTTAATTATTAAAATATACAATTTTAATTTTTTGTAAAATAATTGATTAATCGATAAATTAATAGATTATTGGTTGTTTGATTATTACTCGAAAACGAATGAATTGATTAATCGATTATTTGACTATTTGACTACTTGATGAATCGATTATTTTGATTTATCGATATAATCGATTATTAAAAATAATCAATAATCGATTATTCATTTCTATAATCGAACACCCCTAATGGTCACATCAAATTTTTTTTTCAGTACTTTCCAGTACTTCGCAACGGATGAATAAAAAATGATACTTTCCAAATTACTATTCGAGGACTAACGTACAATGCTCGCGTTTATGACTTGCCTCAGGTGCCCAAACAACGAAACACGACTCTGCCCTGCACTACGTGTCTTTCGGGCTTTCCTTCCCTTCCCTAATTAGCACCGACAATAAGTCTGAAATTTGAATGAGCTCCCCGAGTTTTCTATCGGGCTCGCTGGTAATTATTTACGAATTTGGAAAAGCCCCCCGTTTCGACTGGAATACAAATTGGAGGCGCGTTTCATCTTTGACGCCTCCGTAACACGCGCGTGGGCGGTTTCCACAACCGGCAGAAATAAAAATCATGACGGGAAAATTTTTCCCGACAATGCCCACGGTTTGAACAAGCGGGAAATGATGACGGCGAGGAGACGTGAACGGGCTCTTTTTGTGTGCGAGTTGGAAAATCGTGGGGCGGGTCCGAAAATTTTCTAATTTGCGAAATTGGACTGCGACGCGGGCGGAGTTTTTTTTTTTGTTTAAATAAATACGTCTGGAATATTTCTGTTCTATAAATAAAAATTGCTTGGAAATAACTTCATGTCCTCTTGCGTTATGGAGTGTATGTACTATTTTGAGGAGAAAGATCTAAACTTTAAATTCAAGCAATCAATCGTAACATAAGCGTCTCTTATAGTTACTATTATTCGAAGTTGTTAGTTACAAAAATTGGACTTGGATTATAATAGGCAATCAACGTTAGTTCATATTGTTTACTTAACGACGGGAGCTTACCGCATTATGCCGACGGGAGGTTACCAGACTAATATATTGAAATCAATTCAAATCTATAGTATAGGCAAGTCTTTTTTTTCTTTTTGGCATAAGAAGCTAGTCCATTCCGCCAGAGGTACCATTTAACCTGAGTATTGATTTCTATATATTTACTAGCGCTACCCGACATGCCTTGCACTGCCACTCAAATATATAGAGATAAAGATTAAATTTGTTTATTGGAGTGCTTTAGGATACACAATATTTTTAGTTTTTCCGTCTGGTACGCACACGAATCAATCTGATGGTTTTCCAACACGTGAACAGGCCACATATAGTTGTCCAAGTGAGAAGCATGGATTCTCCAAATTTAGTCCACACACTTGTAGCGATTGGCCCTGTGCTTTGTTGATTGTCATTGCAAACGCGAGTCGCAATGGAAACTGTAAACGTTTAAATGGAAATGGCATATCTGTCGGAATCATTGGGATGCGTGGTAATAGTACATCTTCCCCTTTAAATTTTCCATTCAAAATAGTAGCTTGGATCATTATCTTTTTCACTGAAAGCCTGGTACCGTTGCAAAGTTGTGGTGGATTGATGTTGCGAAGAAGGATTATAGGCACTCCAAGTTTCAATGTTAAAATGTGCGGCGGCATGCCTGGCAAATCAAGTGAATTCAAAAATTCGGTTGGATAGTTGACAACTTCGTCTTGATCCATTACAGTATCCACGGACTTGTACGTTGTAGCTTCACCTGGTATTTCATTTTGAATGCTGTAATTGATCGCATTCACATCGTTATTTTTGGCTGCTAATATAGCACGTGAACTCAGCCACTGATGATTTTTATAATTCTGGGCGATATTTGGGAAAACTTTGCGAACCAATATTTCTGTGGTTGCAGTGATTTCACAGAAGTTTGTAGGCAATGAGATACATTGTGTAGATTCTTCGATTGGCATTTTCCCATTCCCAATATCCAACAATTGTTTTGCGAAACTTTCAGCAAATGCATCATGTTGTAGTTGTAGACGCATATTAGTCTTCAAAGTCAATTTTTGTACTTGTCGCCATACAACTGACGATTTGAGACATGCATTAAGTTCATCGGCGGATGTTGAACGTGGTATAACAGGGAGAGTTTGTCGAAAATCGCCAGATAATAAAATGAGTGCGCCACCGAAGAGATGTTCATTTCTTCTCAAATCTGTTAGTGTACAATGAAGCGCTTCCAATGCTTTTTTTGTGGGCCATAGTACACTCGTATAATCAGTTGATATGTTTGGAGTACTTTACCCATTCCAGAATCTTTGCTGATATTGCATGTTGGGGTCTCAGTAATTTGAATATTCAACGGCAATTTAAGTGCTGAATGCGCTGTTCGGCCACTATACAAAAGAGTTGCAGCAATCCCAGATGAAGCGATTGCCACTGCAATATTTTTTTGAGATCGTATAGTTGCCAAAATTAATGAAATCAGAAAAGTTTTGCCTGTGCCACCGGGCGCATCAAGGAAATACAAACCGACACTATGGCTTGTAGTTGCTTGGATAATTTGGTCATAAGCTATGCGCTGTTCTGCGAGTAATTTCGGAAGATTCGTTTGAACAAATCTATCCAATTCGTCGACATTAAAGTGTGTTTCTCGTTGTAAATCACGATCTAAAATGTGATTTGTAGTTCTATTGGGCGTAGATATTCCCAATTGTATAAGTCCTTTATTAGCAATTGCCAAACATATCTCCTCAATCAGAACCAATGCCTCATTATACACATTTGGTGTGAATTGAATGTCTTGATTTCCATTCGTTGCACGCAGACGATATAGGATGTCTTCACTCATGTAGTCTTTATATTTTTCCCAAAGACCTTTGGGATTGGATGGGAAGCACGTTTTTAATATAATAGCAAATAACGTGCGTATTTGCGATGGTTGAGCTGTATTCGATGCATCTCCGAGTGAAGTGTCCCAATGTGTATCGTTTTCAAGAAGATTTAATTCTTGGCAAGCTTCACGATAAGTGGCACAAACTTGACCGTTTACTAATCTTAAGCCTTCAAAGGATGTCGGGCCTCGTATGTTTATTAAAAGTAATCGCAAGTAAAAACATTCTGCATTGTTTGGATGAACAGTGTACAGTCGTCCTAACGCGTCGGTCGAATATAAATTTGTTTGTCCTTCAACTGGTTTACCTTGTTTCCGACGTTGAAACTTTTTCGTAGATGCATTCCAGGTGTAGTATGTAGGTACTTCTAACGTCTTTGCAAATGTATCCTCTCCGCACAATGTTAAAAATGCAGTTAACGTGGTTGGCGGTGGTGACAATACTCTTGCGCGAACATTTGGTGTTGTGAAGTACACTCGTTGTCCATTTTCAAGATGCACTGCCAAATGAACAACTGTTGGATGACGTTCATGGATTGGAAATGATAAAATGCGCCATACTGCTTCATTGCTACTAATGTAGCGTCCCAGTTGATATTGATTGATCTAATTGATGGATGCATTTGCATTTTCTACTCCAAATACTGCCATATCGCTTCCTTTGTTGACATATTTGCAAATATCCTTGATAGATTTCACCGAATTGCAATACTCGACATTAATGTGGGCTTTGTATGTTTTCGAGAGTAACGGAGAATACGGTACAACCCAACGATTATCTACGCCAATGTCATTGTTTTTTACTTTTAAATTGAAAGATTTTCCGCCATCTTCAGTTGATCGTCGACGGTACAGTGGATATCCATCATTGCCAGTAATAGTCTCAGCAAGTAAGTTTCTTGGGTATCGTTTCGTGCATTTTCCATTGGACATGCATGGTTGTTAAGTAAGCCACATGGACCATGAATCATATTTTTAGTGACTACCTCAAATAATTGTGGATCATTTTCGATATCTGGTATTTCTGCTGAGATAACTTCGTCAATTTGATTTGGGGTTATTTGCCATTCAATGGAATACATCCAACAGCGTGTCTCTCCAAAAACATTATGCTTGACAATGAAGTCCATTAAAGATTTTAATTTTTGTTTGAACACACGTGTGGAAATATCATGGCGATCCGATGGTGATTGCCCAGTTAACAAAAGTTCTTTTAATTCATCCCACGTTGGATTGCAAGTGAACGTAATAAACAAATCTGGGCCGCCAAATGCACGAACATATGTCATTGCATCTTGAGCGTATTCTTGCATGTACCGTGGACTCCCAGTAAATTAACTCATTAAATCATTAACTACGGCATCACTTAAATGAATGTACTCTTCGGAACGCAACTTGCTTCGTTTTAATCGAATGTAGAGAAGTCTTTCGGTTTCGATTTTGGCATACATATCGACAATGTATTGATGGAACAATTGTCGACATTTCAAGATATGATTTTCAGCGTTTCTTCGAATCATCAATCGATATGAATAGAAATTCAATGCACTGACTTTCTTATTCGTTTCCTCATTTGTTTGTGGATTTCTCAATTTTATGTTGAAATGATATCCATCTTCTCCATGGCAAAATAAAATTGGATATTGTAATCCGTCGTATGAGCGATGAGTTTCTGACACTCGTTGAATATGGCCATTCCTCTGATGAAGAATTATATCACGCGTGTTAAATTCTTCTTCAATTATAACGACAGCCACTTCATCAATTGTTGGTGCGTTGTATTGTCTTTCGTGCTGGCCGACTGGTGTTTTGTCTGCTCGAATTACAAGTTTATAGTCATCAGTTGGCATTTGTTCAATTGCACTTCTGAACAGTCGAATTAGTTCGTTGTGTTGATCGAATAAATTTTGTAATGCAGCCACAATTTCTCTTATTAGTACTCGTATTGTACCGACAACGTTGATCTATTTGTTCGTTAGTGTTTCCCATGAAATATATTTGAAGAAATTTGTGATCTGCGTTCGGCAATGGTAGTAGTGATCCTGCACGATGATAGATTTGCCCTTGCACTTTGAATGTTGGCATGTAATTCTCGCGCACTATATTTGTTGCACCAAACGAAGTCATTTGGAAACATGAGTTGTATTTACGTATATTTGCCAAGAAATGTTTCGATTGGCTTGTGTCACCTGATACCAACGTTAATAACGGTTCAGGTGGCATATGTAATTCTGGCAATTTCACTTTTCCACCCGCGCAGCACATTCCAGGTGTTTCTTTGTTAAATTTGAGAGCGTTACAATACATGGATAATTTGTCCGTTTTTCCAATAAGCACACTTGGATGAAGACTGTAGTCATATGTAGCATCGTAATGGAATGCACAAAGATTTAAATCGGCGTACAGTGTTCGTCGGCCTTGAGCAGTTCGTTGTTACTGGATTCTCATGCCCGTTTTCACCAACTATTCCTAAACAAATACTTTGCTAGATAGTACCTAAGCTAAGAAATGCCTAAACTAGTACTTTACACAAATTCGGTTTCACCATGGCAATCAGTTCCTTAATAAGCAATTCCTACTAAGGTACTGGATTTTTAGGGAACTTTAAGTTGTCATGTTGGTGAAACTGCGTGCGTGTGTGCTTCGGTAAATAGAGTGAAGTTCGCACAAGTGTTTTTTTACTACTTCGTTGTAGTAACATAACCTCACTCGTTTAATTACTTGTGTTTTCAATGATTGATTTATTTATCGAATTATTATTGTTAAACTAGCGTCACCATCGCGAAGAAGACTGAAGAAGAATTATAGCTAGGACATAATCAAATTAAAGGTGGAAACTGAAAAGAAAAAGAATTGAATTAATGGCGTCAGAAAATAAGCGTGCCCAAGAGCTGCACTAGAGAAGAAGAATTTGGAGCAGAATATTAAAATAAAAGAAATAATTTTTGAACAATTGGACAAATTTATTTTGCATTTAAATATGAAATAATGATGACTCCAAAAATTCGAGTATGTCGGTCATCTTCTTCATTTGAATTTGAATCAAATAGATTCAAATGTTTAATAAATTTAAAAAAATCCATTAGAATCAGTGTGGACCCGTGCAACAGACCAACGCAATTTGATTTGGATCTGGGTTATACCAATAGAGAGATCCGCTGCACCTAGGCCTCAATGGACCCTTTGTACGTTCTTCCATCTGTCATTATTCCCCGGTGCTGTCCAGCCAACCAACTGCATTGGCGAACCCCAAGACTGCACCAAGAGGGACTCTATGAATATCTGATGATTGTCTTAATGTAGAGATGGCTGAATACTTCAAGAGCACATGTTCGGGTGTCTCCTCTTCAGCTTCACACCGTCTATAGATGGGAATGAGGCAGAGGCCCATTCTGTTTAAGTGCTTTCTTAGATTGCAGTGCCCAGTTAGAAGTCTTACAAGTTTTGGTGCCAGGTGCCCCGTGGATAGTATCTGATAATCTTGGGGTTCATCGAGATAAAATATTTTACTACCCTGTAGTGGGGCGTCTGGAAGCTCTTCTTGGCAGTCCATCCGTTATCCTGTTCCCTTTACTTTTATTGGGTCTTTTCACAAGGTTACCTAGTTATCGTTTGTCACTCTCTCTAGGGACATTCCAACGATATTGCTGAGGTGATTTCGCAGCTTGTAATTGCTAATACAGCTGCTCTGTCGGTGATGATATGCACAATTTTACCTTTGATATTTCTATCAGCGATATATCTGGTTGCGTGTAGTATACCCGAGTTCCACCTTAGTGGGGGTCCTCATTGATATATCAAGTGCAGCACTTTTTTTCAAGGATAGGTTTTTACAGTATATACCAATCCCGGCCCCTGTTTTCGTAAATGATCTATTGGATGTTATTAAGTTTGCTACCTTCGCCTGAGTCTACGTGCTTTAGGCTTACTTGGAGCTTCCCGTTAAATTTGTATTTTCGAGGGTTTGTGTCCACCGGCATCTCAATAGTAATCTTCCATTTAATGGTCCTCTCTAAAATTTTTCAGTGCTCGCCTCTTTCATTGTTTACGAGCTATGTACATATTTGTTGCTCATAGCCTGACGGCCGCTGCTGCTCGCTCTCTAATGGGTATGTCTGGCGGGGGCAGACATAACAGGGCTTTTATTGCAGTAGTTGGTGTTGTTCTCATAACTCTAGTGACGCTCTAATGGGCATTCCTTTGACATGGTCTAGAAGCCTGACAACCGTCAGACCGACGTAAATAAACCGTCTAGAAATTGTAGGTTAGATACCGATACTTAATCCTTGGGTTGCCGTTTATCGGGTACCTAGCGATAAGTAATGCCTAAACCATTTAGGAAAGTGTTTGGGACTGGTGAAAACCAAATTGGCGCTAAGAAGTTCTTATCTTTATTTAGGAAATGCCTAAATTTTAGGAATGCTTGGTGAAAACGACCATCAGTTGATTTTCTGTTTCAGATGATCGGCCTTGAGCAGTGCGTACACGTTCTATTTCCAGTCTTGCTTCCCGATGCTCATCTGATTCTGAACCTCGTAACATCTTTCGCTTCTGAGTTTGAGGTGTAGATCGACCAATCGCTTTTCGCTTGGGTGGCATAATTTATTTTACAACAAATGTATCCCTTTTTAATAATTTTTTAAGGGTTCAAAAGTGCTACGACCTGCAGGCGGGTAGTCAGCGGTAACAGGAACACTGGCAGAATTCCTCAGCAATGCAACTTACTGAGGTAGAAGTAACCGCAAACGTCACAAATTTACAAATTTAGTTCTGTTTAATGTTATTTTACTTTCAGTTGGTAACGTTTGACACAAACATTCATAAAATAAAACGATTCATACTTGAAACGCACACGCACACTCACAACACACCCACATATACATTTACAACTTTTAAATTCATTCTATTTCATGATCCTACAGATATATAGATTTTATTATATGTGAAAGCAACCGGCAGGTCGCACCAATTACAGTTGGTAACGCCTGACGTACATTATACCAACCTCCTGACATTCCCTAATTACAACAAATTCTATTAGTTAAGTTATGTACATTGAAAACCAAGAAATGGTAAACAAACATAGTCTATTTTATACAGAAACCTTCCCCCGCATGATTACATTAACCTCTGAAAATTTCATCCAAATCCGTGGAATGGTTTAGGTATCCATAAACGACAAACAAACAAACAAACAAACATTCATTTATATATATATATATATATATATATATATATATATGAGATATAAGATATAAGATAGATTTATAGATGCTGGAGGGAAGTAATGGTCGTACTTGTTGGGAATAGTAACAAATTTTTTCGAAAAATAAAAAAAATCCTCCTACTAGAAAATCGGATTCCCTGATACGAGGATTTTTCTTCGAAAAAATTTGTTACTATTTATTTATATATAATCATTATTTATTAATTAATGAGGGGGGGGGGCATACACTGAACATCCATGGATCCCAACGGCCACTTCTTTATTCCGAAAAAGTGACCGCCCGGATGGGATTCGAACCCACGACCACGAGGCCCGTGAGCAGGAGCTCTACTCACTAGGCCACCGCCCAGAAGTGCGCATGTGAGAGTTTTCTTTATCGTCCATCGCCCAGAATTCATTGGTGTGAGGATTATCAACAAACAATAATATTGATTTGTTAATTTTTTTCAAAAATAGTCAAGTAGTTAAAAATTGCAAAATAAAAAATATCATTATTTAACGATAACTCGATTATTAATCCAAAATAAAGAATATAATAAATAACACACGCTTTTATTATTCTAAATGAGGAAACGAGAATGTTTCATAATGCAAACAAAACACATCCTGTTTACCTATAAAATATAAAACAGATTTATTTATGTACGGAGCGAATGGCTGAAGGTCAAACGAGGCCGACGACCCCTTGCCTTTACCCCGGGGATGATGAATAAAATGAAATTTCCCGCATTAATACATCCATCAGCTCTTTCTCAAACACCGCCATGAAGTGGCCCTTTCCGAAAATCATTCTCTTCTCCTACATCTTACCGGAGAGATGGGGTCAACGGATCGAGGACGCACACAGAGGCGGAAACTCGGAATCCAGGGTACTCCTACACACGGGCGCCGTGACGTCACTAGGTATAGATCGATTGCGTCCCGACGGCGGCGTCACTCCTAGAGCTCAGGGGCGTCGCGGCGTGGGGTCTAGGGACCTGGATGAAGAGGGCTCGGGGTGGTGGGGAGGTAAGGAAGGCGTTTCAAGATCAAATATAAGGACTTTCAAGCTACTCGTATGTGGTTACTCTTCAGACCTCCCCAGCGTAACGAACTCGTCCTTATTGTTGCCCTTCAGGCGGATTCACAATTTCAAGGCGATATTATTATCTATTACAAAAAATTGCTATTGTGTATTAGTTATTGATGGGGTATGTATTGTAGCTCAATACATTAAAGGAGGAATTGCCGTTTCATGTAGATGGTGTAACCGTCTTTTATATGAACTTCTAAAACGTTCACATCCACTACGAATGTACTTTTTGTATTTTTTGTGTATGGTGGCTTTCGTGGAAATAAATAATTGAATTTGATCATTGAATCGTAGTTGGTGTCTGGAATTAAAAAAAAATCACAAATCGGTGCAACAAATATTTAATTTTATGTATGTAGTGCCTTCATGGAAGTATATATATAAATCATCTTTATTAAAGAATTCATACATTTAGTATATGATATAAACAAATCTTGCTTAACTATAATAATTAAATGTGTAAAGATTCTTTATTGGCTATCGACCCGGGGTCTTTCAGCCTGTGGAAGTATATTTAATAAAGAAACTGTTAAAAATATGTAAATATGTTAATAACAATATTTCTTTAAATATCGAACATGTCATTGAATCGTGGCTCTCAATAAAAAAAATCAAAACGGTTCAATGATGTGTTCGATATTAAAAAAAAATGTTTTTACCATATTTACGCAGTTTTATCAATATAATTCCAGAAAGGCACTACACAAATAAAACTGAAAATTCGTAGCGCCTATTTGGACTTATGCTTTTTACTTTCTCCGTTACGAAGTACGAGAAAGTATTGTGATCGTGATTTTTTTTTCAAAAAATTTTTTTACGGAAATATCCGTTTTAGGGTCCTTAGATGCCATTTTAACAATTTCTGAAAAAAAAATTGTGTCTGTGTGTGTGTGTCTGTGTGAGCTATATCTCAAAAACTAATAGAGCAAGTGATATGAAACTTTGAACATGCATCTTATTTGATAATCTGAAGAATGTAAAATATGATTTCAATTGAAAATAAACCATGAAAACGTAAA
This sequence comes from Ocypus olens, assembly GCA_910593695.2. NCBI lineage: Eukaryota > Metazoa > Arthropoda > Insecta > Coleoptera > Staphylinidae > Ocypus > Ocypus olens. The sequence goes on from OU343054.1 coordinate 4,289,608, forward strand.
TATAAATGGCTATGATGCCATCAAGTCGGAGAAAGTAACATGATGGCCACATCACCATTTTTTTATAATGCTGTATATCGATATTTAAATAAAATGTATTTCTTAACATTTTCACGCATGTTCAACAGTTTGTATTTATTAATTATACTTTCAGAAAGGCGGTGCAGATGTTAAATTGAAAATAAATTGCGCAGAACTAGAGTTATGTAACTCTAAATATAAGGCGCCTATATACATCTACTCCGTTATTTATCAAAATAAAAAGTTTCTTTACTGAATGTGGTGTATAATATTTATATTCTATTTGAGTAATTTTAAACGTTAACGTGATTGGAGATTATTTAATTATTTTTTTTTTTTACTTTGAAATCTGGTGGATGCGCCAGGAACATTCTTAGCTAAAAATTATAAATAAAAATAATAAAAAATCAGTTTAGATTCTAAATGTTTTTATTTGATAGAACTATAATCTATCTCCTAAATATTTATAAGTATACTGATTTTATTGAATTTTTTTAGAATGTAATTTATTATTTTTTCCAATTTTTTTAATTTTATCATGTGAAATTTATTTTTTTTCAAATCAAAAAAGTCATAAGTCCTTTCAAAACTATGTTCAAGAAAAAATTGAAAGCGTACCTACTTGATAAAGCCCATTACTCTGTTCATGATTTTATCAACTAGATCGCCGTTATATTTATATATCTTATGCCAATTTCATTGTTTGTTTGTAACTTATTTCTATTTAGCTTTAGATATTGTAATTTTCATTGTAATGTTAACTTTTTATTCTGTAAATCTTTAACAGCTGTAATACTTATGCTGTATTTTTTATGTCGTACTACACATCAATAAAAAAAATTAAGTTAAAGTAAGATTCCTTGAATTTTCTTAAATTATAAACATTTATGAAGTATACTGGTTTTATTGATTTTTTTTTAGAGTGAAATATAATTTTTTTAATTTTTTTTTGTGAAATCTTACATTTATAAATATCATAAGTCGTTTCAAAATTCAGTTAGCGCAAAATTTCTTGAATATCCTTCAATTGTAAACATTTGTAGAGCGTACTTATTTTATTGAATATTTTTAGAGCGAAATTTAATATTTTTTCGCATTTTTAAAGTTTTTCATGTGAAATTTTACTTTTCCGAATTGAAAATATCATAATTCGTTTTAAAACTAAGTTAGAGTAATATTCCTTCAATGCCCTTAAATTATGAACATTTGTGAAGTATACTGATTTTATTGAATTTTTTTAGAGTGTAATTTAACATTTTTTCCATTTTTTTTTAATTTTATCATGTGAAATTTCTTTTTTTTCAATCAAAAAGGTCATAAGTCCTTTCAAAATTAAGCTAGAGTAAGATTCCTTAATTGTTCCTAAATTATAAACATTTGTGGAATATATTGATTTTATTTAATTTTTTATCATATTTTTTTTTAATTATCATGTGAAATTTTACGTTTCCAAATTTAAAAAGTCATAAATCGTTTTGAAATTAATTAACAGTAAACTTTTTTGAATGTTCATAAATTGTAAACATTTGTAGAGTATACTATTTTTATTGAATATTTTTAGAGCGAAATTTAATATTTTTTCGCATTTTTGAAGTTTTTCATGTGAAATTTTACTTTCCCGAATTGAAAATTTTTGAATTTTTTTAGAGTGTAATTTAATATTTTTTCCAAGTTTTTTTAATTTTATCATGTGAAATTTCTTTTTTTTTTCAAATCAAAAAAGTCATAAGTCCTTTCAAAATTAAGTTAGAGTAAGGTACCTTGAATTTTCCTAAACTATAAACATTTATGGAGTATATTGATTTTATTTAATTTTTTATCATATTTTTTCATTTTTTTTAAATTATCATGTGAAATTTTACGTTTCCAAATTTAAAAAGTCATAAATCGTATCGAAATTAATTAACAGTAAACTTTCTTGAATGTTCATAAATTATAGACATTTGTAGAGTATACTGATTTTATTGATTTTTTTTTAGAGTAAAATTTAATATTTTTTTCACATTTTTAAACTTTATCATGTGAAATTTTACTTTTCCAAATTGAAAAAATCATAAGTCGTTTCGAAATTTAGTTAAAGTAAAATTTCTTAAATAACCTCATATTCTAAACATTTATGCAGTATACTGATTTTATTGATTTTTTTTTTAGAGTGAAATATAACTTTTTTTTATTTTTTTTTGTGAAATCTTATTTTTCCTAATTGAAAATATAATACGTCATTTCAAATTTAAGTTAAAGTAAAATTTCTTGAATATCCTTAAATTGTAAACATTTGTAGAATATACTAATTTTATTGAATATTTCTAGAGCAAAATTTAATATTTTTTCGCATTTTTGAAGTTTTTCATGTGAAATTTTACTTTTCCGAATTGAAAATATCATAATTCGTTTCAAAATAAAGTTACAGTAAAATTAATTGAATTTCCTTAAATTATAAACATTTGTGAAGTACACTGATTTAATTGATTTTTTTAGAGTGTAATTTAATATTTTTTTCAATTTTTTCAAATTTTATCATGTGAAATTTGTTTTTTTTTCAAATCAGAAAAGTCATAAGCCCTTTCAAAATTAAGTTAAAGTAAGATTCCTTAATTTTTTTTAATTTTATCATGTGAATCAAAAAAAGTCATAATTCCTTTCAAAATAAAGTAAGAGTAAGATTCCTTGAATATTCTTATAAATTATTTGTGGAGTATATTGATTTTATTTAATTTTTTATCATATTTTTTTCATTTTTTTTTAATCATCATGTGAAATTTTACGTTTCCAAATTTAAAAAGTCATAAATCGTTTTGAAATTAATTAACAGTAAACTTTCTTGAATGTTCATAAATTATAGACATTTGTAGAGTATACTGATTTTATTGATTTTTTTTTTGAGTAAAATTTATTATTTTTTCACATTTTTAAACTTTATCATGTGAAATGTTACTTTTCCAAATTGAAAAAATCATAAGTCGTTTCGAAATTTAGTTAAAGTAAAATTTCTTAAATAACCGCATATTCTAAACATTTATGCAGTATACTGATTTTATTGATTTTTTTTTAGAGTGAAATATAACATTTTTTTCAATTTTTTTAAGTTTAGCACATAAAATTTTACGTTTCCAAATTTAAAAAGTCATAAATCGTTTCGAAATTAAATTAAACTAAAATTTCCTAAATATCCATTAAATTCTAAACATTTGTGGAATATACTGATTGTTTTGAATTTTTTTAGTGTGAAATACAATATTTTTTAAATTTTTTAAAATTTATCATGTGAAATTTTACGTTTCCAAATTTAAAAAGTCATAAATCATTTCGAAATTATGTTAGAGTAAAATTTCTTAAATTTCCTTACATTTTAAGCGTTTGTGGAGTATACTGATTTGATTGAATTTTTTTAGAGTGAAATATAATTTTTTTTCAATTTTTTTGTGAAATCTTACTTCTCCTAATTGAAAATATAATACGTTGTTTCAAATTTAAGTTAAAGTAAAATTTCTTAAATATCCTTAAATTCTAAACATTTGTGAAGTATACTGGTTTTATTGAATTTTTTTAGAGTGAAATTTAATATTTTTTCCATTTTTTTAAATTTAATCATGTGAAATTTCTTCTTTTTCAAATAAAAAAAGTCATAAGTCCTTTCAAAATTAAGTTAGAGTAAGATTCCTTGAATGTTCCTAAATTATAAACATTTGTGGAGTATATTGATTTTATTTAATTTTTTATCATATTTTTTCATTTTTTCTAAATTATCATGTGAAATTTTACGTTTCCAAATTTAAAAAGTCATAAATCGTTTCGAAATTAATTAATAGTGAACTTTCTTGAATGTTCATAAATTATAAACATTTGTGGAGTATACTGATTTGATTGTTTTTTTTTAGAGTGCTGTATTACATTTTTTTCAATTTTTTTAAGTTTATCACGTAAAATTTTACATTTCCAAATTTAAAAAGTCATAAATAATTTCGAAATTATGTTAGAGTAAAATTTCTTAAATTTCCTTACATTCTAAGCATTTGTGGAGTATACTGATTTTATTAGATTTCTCTAAAGTGAAATTTAATATTTTTTAAATTTTTGAAGTTCATCATGGGAAATTTCTTTTTTCCAAATTGAAAATAGCATTAGTCGTTTCAAATTAAGTTAGAGTAATATTTCTTGCGTTTCCCTAAAATCTAAACATTTGTGAAGTATTCTGATTTTATTGAATTTTTTTAGAGTGTAATTTAACATTTTTTCCAATTTTTTTAATTTTATCATGTGAAATTTCTTTTTTTTCAAATCAAAAAAGTCATAAGTCCTTTCAAAATTAAGTTAGAGTAAGATTCCTTAAATGTTCCTAAATTATAAACATTTGTGGAGTATATTGATTTTATTTAATTTTTTATCATATTTTTTTCATTTTTTTTTATTATCATGTGAAATTTTACGTTTCTAAATTTAAAAAGTCAGAAATCATTTCGAAATTATGTTAGAGTAAAATTTCTTAAATTTCCTTACATTCTAAGCATTTGTGGAGTATACTGATTTTATTAAATTTCTTTAAAGTGAAATTTAATATTTTTTTCACATTTTTGAAGTTCATCATGTGAATTTTTTTTTTCCAAATTGAAAATAGCATTAGTCTTTTCAAAATTAAGTTAGAGTAACATTTCTTGTATATCCTTAAATTCTAAACATTTATGGAGTATACTGTTTTTATTGAATTGTTTAGGGTGAAATATATTTTTTTTTCTATTTTTTGTGAAATCTTACTTTTCCAAATTGAAAATATCATAAGTCATTACAAAATTAAGTTAGAGTAAAATTTCTTGAATATCCTTATATTCTAAATATTTGTAGAGTATACTGATTTTATTGAATTTTTTTAGAGTGTAATTTAATATTTTTTCGCATTTTTAAAGTTTTTCATGTGAAATTTTACTTTTCCGAATTGAAAATATTATAATTCGTTTCAAAATAAAGTTAGAGTAAAATTCCTTGAATTCCCTTAAATTATAAACATTTGTGAAGTATACTAATTTTATTGAATATTTTTTCCAATTTTTTTAATTTTATCATGTGAAATTTATTTTTTTTTTTTAATCAAAAAGTCATAGGTCCTTTCAAAATTAAGTTAGAGTAAGATTCCTTGAATTTTCCTGAATTATAAACATTTGTGGAATATATTGATTTTATTTATTTTTTTAGAGTGAAATATAACATTTTTTCCATTTTTTTTAAGTTTATCATGTAAAATTTTACGGTTCCAAATTTAAAAAGTCATAAATCGTTTCGAAATTAAATTAAACTAAAATGTCTTAAATATCCATTAATTTTTCAACATTTGTGGAGTATACTGATTGTATTGATTTTTTTTTTAATGTAATTTAATATTATTTCCAAATTTTATAATTTTATCATGTGAAATTTCTTTTTTTCCAAATCAAAAAAGTCCTTTCAAAATTAAGTTAGAGTAAAATTCCTTGAGTTTTCCTAAATTATAAAGATTTGGGGAGAATAATGATTTTATTTAATTTTTTAGAGTGAAATTTAATATTTTTTCTCCTTTTTTTTTAATTATCATGTGAAATTTTACGTTTCCAAATTTAAAAATGGTGATGTAGCCATGATGTTACTTTTTCCAATTTGATAGAATCATTATTATTTATGATATATTTTCAATTTAAATCATATTTTAAATGTAAATCGAACGTTTTGACTTGATCTTTATAATTCATTTTTTTGCCATTGAAGATAGTTGAAATTTTTTAACCCCAGTCAATTTCTCCTATTCTTCTGATGAAAAAAAGGCGTACTTCAATGGTCTACGGTAATTATTAAAAAAGTTGATTTTTTTGATTTTTTCCATTTTCGAGTTTTCTTTGCTGACGCGTCACGGGCTTCAAATCGACATTTGTTCTTGCGGAAGTACATATTCCGAGGCGTCTTGAAGGGATCTTTCCAGTGATGTGTAGAAACCCGGAATCGAACCGGTGGTTTCTTCAGGAAATTATTTCAAAGCCAATTTTTGAGAAAAAGTAAGAAGGGGGGACCCTTGGGTAGTTTTTCAGGTTTTCGTCAAAAATTTTAAATCGCCAATTTTAATTGAATCCGACTAATTTGCATACGAGGAGCACAGATTTGAAAACCGCGTTCAATTTGGAGTTTTCGTTTAGCCGCAACGGCCGTTCAAAGTCCGAAAAATCGATTTTTTTTGAAAATGTTCATGGTGACACGCTAATTTTTTTACTATTGAATATAGCTGAAATTTTTTAACGCGTATCAATTTTCTTCTGACGAAAAAGAAGGTGTGCTTTAATGGTCTACGATAATTATTTAAAAAGTTGATGTTTTCGATTTTTTCCATTTTCGAGTTTTCTTTGCTGACGCGTCACGGGCTTCAAATTGACATTTGTTTTTGCGAGAGTACATTTTCCGAGGCGTCGTGAAAGGATCTTTCCTGTGATGTGTAGAAACCCCGAATCGAACCGGTGGTTTCTTCAGGAAATTATTTCAAAGCCAATTTTTAAGAAAAAGTAAGAAGGGGGGACCCTTGGGTAGTTTTTCAGGTTTTCGTCAAAAAATTTTAATCGCCAATTTTAATTAAATCCGACTGATTTGCACACGAGGAGCACAGATTTCAAAACCGCATTCAATTTGGAGTTTTCGTTTAGCCGCTACGGCCGTTCAAAGTCTGAAAAATCTATATTTTTTTTTAAATTCATGGTGGCACGCTATTTTTTTTACTATTGAAGATAGTTGAATTTTTTCAACGCCAATCAATTTCTCTGGTTCTTCTGATGAAAAAGAAGGTGTACTTCAATAGTCTACGATAATTATTAAAAAAGTAGATTTTTTTCAATTTTTTCAATTTTCGAGTTTTCTTTGCTGACGCGTCACGGGCTTCAAATTGATATTTGTTCTTGCGAAAGTACATTTTCCGAGGCGTCTTGAAGCGATCTTTCCAGTGATGTGTAGAAACCCGGAATCGAATCAGTGGTTTCTTCAGGAAATTATTTCAAAGCCAATTTTTAAGAAAAAGTAAGAAGGGGGGACCCTTGGGTAGTTTTTCAGGTTTTCGTCAAAAAAATTTAATCGCCAATTTTAATTGAATCCGACTGATTTGCACACGAGGAGCACGGATTTGAAAACCGCGTTCAATTTGGAGTTTTTGTTTAGCCGCAACGGCCGTTCAAAGTCTGAAAATCGATTTTTTTTTGAAAAAGTTTATGGTGACACACTATTTTTTTTACTATCGAAGATAGCTGAAATTTTCTAACGCCAATCAATTTCTCTCGCTCTTCTGATGAAAAAGAAGGTGTGCTTTAATGGTCTACGATAATTATTTAAAAAGTTGATTTTTTCGATTTTTTCCATTTTCGAGTTTTCTTTGCTGACGCGTCACGGGCTTCAAATTAACATTTGTTCTTGCGAAAGTACATTTTCCGAGGCGTCTTGAAGGGATCTTTCCAGTGATGTGTAGAAACCCGGAATCGAACCAGTGGTTTCTTCAGGAAATCATTTTTAGTGCAATTTTTAAGAAAAAGTAATAAGGGGGGACCCTTGGGTAGTTTTTCAGGTTTTCGTCAAAAAATTTTAATCGCCAATTTTAATTGAATCCGACTGATTTGCACACGAGGAGCACGGATTTGAAAACCGCGTTCAATTTGGAGTTTTTGTTTAGCCGCAACGGCCGTTCAAAGTCTGAAAATCGATTTTTTTTTGAAAAAGTTTATGGTGACACACTATTTTTTTTACTATCGAAGATAGCTGAAATTTTCTAATGCCAATCAATTTCTCTCGCTCTTCTGATGAAAAAGAAAGTGTACTTCAATGGTCTACAATAATTATTAAAAAAGTTGATTTTTTCGATTTTTTCCATTTTCGAGTTTTCTTTGCTGACGCGTCACGGGCTTCAAATTAACATTTGTTCTTGCGAAAGTACATTTTCCGAGGCGTCTTGAAGGGATCTTTCCAGTGATGTGTAGAAACCCGGAATCGAACCAGTGGTTTCTTCAGGAAATCATTTTTAGTGCAATTTTTAAGAAAAAGTAATAAGGGGGGACCCTTGGGTAGTTTTTCAGGTTTTCGTCAAAAATTTTAAATCGCCAATTTTAATTGAAAGCGACTAATATGCACACGAAGAGCACAGATTTGAAAACCGCGTTCAATTTGGAGTTTTCGTTTAGCCGCTACGGCCGATCAAAGTCTGAAAAATCGATTTTTTGAAATTTTACGTTTCCAAATTTAAAAAGTCAAAGTAAAATTTGTTAAATGTTTTTAATTTTATTGAAATTTACAGCATTTTTTTCATTTTCTTTCAGGCTGAAAATCTTCTACTCGACTCAAATAACAATATTAAAATAGCGGACTTCGGCTTTTCGAATTTCTTCACATCCGGCGGACAGTTGTCCACGTGGTGCGGGAGTCCGCCCTACGCCGCCCCCGAGGTCTTCGAGGGCAAGAAGTACACCGGCCCGGAAATAGACATATGGGTACAACAAATCCCCACTCGTACGGGTACCAAATCCCCTCTCACAAATGTTCTCCCTTTCAGAGCCTCGGCGTCGTCCTCTACGTCCTCGTGTGCGGCGCGCTGCCCTTCGACGGGTGCTCCCTTCAGGCCCTGCGAGACAGGGTGCTCTCGGGCCGCTTCAGGATACCCTACTTCATGAGTTCAGGTATTGTTTTTTAGTTAAGAATGTAATGTGCGTTGTGTTTTAAGGAGAATTTGCAAACAAGTTTGTCTTTCCTGGATTTGACTAGAACCGAAAGCGTGAGAATCATGAAAATGTTTTTTTTTTAATGATGATAAGATGTCCCTTGTTGTTCAATTTTAATAGCAACTATAGTATACTTCAATATCAAGATTATTCCACTTAAACTGGACATAGTTTTAACCCTATGGTTGATCAATGGGTTAGATATAAAAGCATTAAAAAATAATTGAAAGAAACTTTTCAATTTTTTTTTCAATGTTTAGATTTTTCAAGTAAGGTCTTATCTACACGTTGGTGTTAAAAAAATAAATTTAAAATGCGCCTAACACTGCTTTATTGGACTTTGAAATCTCACCCCAGAGGTCGTCGGAGCGGTCGGTGAATATTGTGGGGTGGGAGAGCCGTTCTGGTGGTGTGGGAGTGCGTAAGCGTGACGCAACTGCTGACGTAAGTGCCGTTCGCAACCCCCAAAGCGTGGGTGGCGAGGGCTCCCCCGGGCGATTTTCCGTTTGGATTCATCATCAAGAATAACCAAATGTTCACATAACGTTACCGTGCATGAACATCGGAAAATGGAATCATTCATATTTGTTTCGTTTTTTTTTTTCGAGTCGTTCATACTGATTTTTTTTTTTTTTATACAGGGAACATTTTTCGTACTTTATCGCAGGGAAAACATTTGCCAGTGTGTTTAGATTACTTGTTTGAGAGGATTACCGCTCGAAACAAATAAAGATAACAATAGTTACAAATTGTGTTCTCGAGCGATTATCTCAAAATGCAGTAAAGGGCTGTTTGTAGATTTTTGCAGCATCGTGGAGTAAAATATTGTTTGTGCGGATTTGGAAAATTTCAAACTTCTAGCAGTTGTTTTTATATTTTTTTTAAGCGCTCGAAAAAAATGCATTTTTAAATAATTACAAACTGTGTTCTCGCGGGTTTCTTCAAAATGTAGTAAAGGGGTGTTTGTTGATTTTTGCACCATCGCGGAGTTAAATATTGTTTGTGTAGATTTTGAAAATTTCAAACATCTGGCAGTTGTTTTTATATATTTTTTAAAAGGCTCGAAAAAGTGCAATTTTAAATAATTACAAACTGTGTTCTCGCGGGTTTTTTCAAAATGTAGTAAAGGGGTGTTTGTTGATTTTTGCAGCATCGCGGAGTAAAATATTGTTTGTGTAGATTTTGAAAATTTCAAACATCTGGCAGTTGTTTTTATATATTTTTTAAAAGGCTCGAAAAAGTGCATTTTTAAATAATTACAAACTGTGTTCTCCCTGGTTTTTTCAAAATGTAGTAAAGGGGTGTTTGTTGATTTTTGCACCATCGTGGAGTTAAATATTGTTTGTGTGGATTTTGAAAATTTCAAACATCTGGCAGTTGTTTTTATATTTTTTTAATCGCTCGAAAAAGTGCATTTTTAAATAATTACAAACTGTGTTCTCGCGGGTTTTTTCAAAATGTAGTAAAGGGGTGTTTGTTGATTTTTGCAGCATCGTGGAGTAAAATATTATTTGTGTGGATTTTGAAAATTTCAAACATCCGGCAGTTGTTTTTATATTTTTTTTAAGCGCTCGAAAAAGTGCATTTTTAAATAATTACAAACTGTGTTCTCGCGGGTTTTTTCAAAATGTAGTAAAGGGGTGTTTGTTGATTTTTGCACCATCGCGGAGTTAAATATTGTTTGTGTAGATTTTGAAAATTTCAAACATCTGGCAGTTGTTTTTATATATTTTTTAAAAGGCTCGAAAAAGTGCAATTTTAAATAATTACAAACTGTGTTCTCGCGGGTTTTTTCAAAATGTAGTAAAGGGGTGTTTGTTGATTTTTGCAGCATCGCGGAGTTAAATATTGTTTGTGTAGATTTTGAAAATTTCAAACATCCGGCAGTTGTTTTTATATTTTTTTAATCGCTCGAAAAAGTGCATTTTTAAATAATTACAAACTGTGTTCTCGCGGGTTTTTTCAAAATGTAGTAAAGGGGTGTTTGTTGATTTTTGCACCATCGCGGAGTTAAATATTGTTTGTGTAGATTTTGAAAATTTCAAACATCTGGCAGTTGTTTTTATATTTTTTTAATCGCTCGAAAAAGTGCATTTTTAAATAATTACAAACTGTGTTCTCGCGGGTTTTTTCAAAATGTAGTAAAGGGGTGTTTGTTGATTTTTGCACCATCGCGGAGTTAAATATTGTTTGTGTAGATTTTGAAAATTTCAAACATCTGGCAGTTGTTTTTATATATTTTTTAAAAGGCTCGAAAAAGTGCAATTTTAAATAATTACAAACTGTGTTCTCGCGGGTTTTTTCAAAATGTAGTAAAGGGGTGTTTGTTGATTTTTGCAGCATCGCGGAGTAAAATATTGTTTGTGTAGATTTTGAAAATTTCAAACATCTGGCAGTTGTTTTTATATTTTTTTAATCGCTCGAAAAAGTGCATTTTTAAATAATTACAAACTGTGTTCTCGCGGGTTTTTTCAAAATGTAGTAAAGGGGTGTTTGTTGATTTTTGCACCATCGCGGAGTTAAATATTGTTTGTGTGGATTTTGAAAATTTCAAACATCTGGCAGTTGTTTTTATATTTTTTTAATCGCTCGAAAAAGTGCAATTTTAAATAATTACAAACTGTGTTCTCGCGGGTTTTTTCAAAATGTAGTAAAGGGGTGTTTGTTGATTTTTGCAGCATCGCGGAGTAAAATATTGTTTGTGTAGATTTTGAAAATTTCAAACATCTGGCAGTTGTTTTTATATTTTTTTAATCGCTCGAAAAAGTGCATTTTTAAATAATTACAAACTGTGTTCTCGCGGGTTTTTTCAAAATGTAGTAAAGGGGTGTTTGTTGATTTTTGCACCATCGCGGAGTTAAATATTGTTTGTGTGGATTTTGAAAATTTCAAACATCTGGCAGTTGTTTTTATATTTTTTTAATCGCTCGAAAAAGTGCATTTTTAAATAATTACAAACTGTGTTCTCGCGGGTTTTTTCAAAATGTAGTAAAGGGGTGTTTGTTGATTTTTGCACCATCGTGGAGTTAAATATTGTTTGTGTAGATTTTGAAAATTTCAAACATCTGGCAGTTGTTTTTATATTTTTTTAAGCGCTCGAAAAAAGTGCAATTTTAAATAATTACAAACTGTGTTCTCGCGGGTTTTTTCAAAATGTAGTAAAGGGGTGTTTGTTGATTTTTGCAGCATCGTGGAGTAAAATATTGTTTGTATAGATTTTGAAAATTTCAAACTTCTAGCAGTTGTTTTTATATTTTTTTTTAAGCGCTCGAAAAAAGTGCATTTTTAAATAATTACAAACTGTGTTCTCGCGGGTTTTTTCAAAATGTAGTAAAGGGCTGTTTGTTGATTTTTGCAGCATCGTGGAGTTAAATATTGTTTGTGTAGATTTTGAAAATTTCAAACATCTGGCAGTTGTTTTTATATGTTTTTAAGCGCTCGAAAAAGTGCATTTTTAAATAATTACAAATTGTGTTCTCAAAGGATTATTATTATAGTACTCCTGGGTTGAATTTTTGAAGTTAGTGCGCATTGAGACAGAATATTAATTCGAATTTAAAAACCTGCTTATTTTAACATATGCAGATATAATGAATCAGTTGGTCATTAAAAGGTACCAACCAACGTCACATTGACGTAGTTCAGCGCAATTCACACCAAAAAAGAAAGGCTGCCATGGTTTGTATCATTAATTGTTTTTTTATTACTTTCGCATAAATTACCTCCGATACGAATTTAATTATAATCATTGTTATTCAGCATGTTTAAATTTCCTTCAAATACAAAATATCGCAAAAACTTTTGAATGTGTTTAGAATTTATTTAAATATTTAATAATAATAGAGTATATTATACATAACAGTGTTAAAAAAATTTGTTGCAGCCAATTAATGAAGTTTTCTCGAAACATCAAAACTCGTGCAATCATTCTTGTATTGTATCTTGTGATTATAATTGTTCCATGTATTTACCAACTTGTGTAAACTATTTTTTTTTTATTGGCTTTGGCGAATAGCGAAATTCGAGGTATTTTATTTAAATAACTTCGAAATGAAATTAACAACTGAATAATATACGATGAATACAACCGACCAGGGAGCCGAGCGAATATTTCTCGGTCAGAACAATGTTCCGCCCGGGTGGAGAATCGAATACACTCGACTCATGATCAGTGGCGGCTCGTGTAACATTTTAATGGTGGAGCCACTTACCATACAATATATTTTGAAGAAAGAATGAAAATATTATTTGATTTTCGTGTATTTTAATTTTGTCCCTGATGTACACTAAATCTGTAATACCGTTCTTCGTCCACGTAACCCCACCCCCACCCTTAAAGCCAATTGGTTTTTAAGTGTATATCTCGATTAAACTTTCTCGTATTTATGAATTTTCGAAATCGACGCACTAAAGCTGGAAGCTCTTGCATGAACAACGAGTGACCTGATTCATCTTCAAACTTCTCAAATCCATCTAGAAATATTGTATTTTTGACAAATTGGAAAACTATCGACGTACCCCCGCTGGAAGCAAAATGTCAACACTCGAAACTTGATTTTTAGAAAAAAACAGAATTTGCATCTTTTGATTTAAAAAATTCTAAAAAAATAGTGACTGCCAGAATTAGCTTCAAACTTCTCAAATCCATCCAGAAATATTGTATTTTTGACAAACTGGAAAATAATCGACGTACCTCCGCTGGAAGCAAAATGTCAACACTCGAAACTTGATTTTTATAAAAAACAGAATTTGCATCTTTTGATTTAAAAAATTCTAAAAAAATAGTGACTGCCAGAATTAGCTTCAAACTTCTCAAATCCATCCAGAAATATTGTGTTTTTGACAAACTGGAAAATAATCGACGTACCCCCGCTGGAAGCAAAATGTCAACACTCAAAACTTGATTTTTATAAAAAACAGAATTTGCATCTTTTGATTAAAAAAATTCTAAAAAAATAGTGACTGCCAGAATTAGCTTCAAACTTCTCAAATCCATCCAGAAATATTGTGTTTTTGACAAACTGGAAAATAATCGACGTACCCCCGCTGGAAGCAAAATGTCAACACTCAAAACTTGATTTTTATAAAAAACAGAATTTGCATCTTTTGATTAAAAAAATTCTAAAAAAATAGTGACTGCCAGAATTAGCTTCAAACTTCTCACATCCATCTAGAAATATTGTATTTTTAATAAACTGGAAAATGAACGACATACCCCCGCTGGAAACAAAATGTCAGTCATAGAAACTTGATTTTTAGAAAAAAACAGAATTTGCATCTTGTGATTTAAAAAATTCTAAAAAAATAGTGACTGCCAAAATTAGCTTCAAATTTCCCAAATGCATCCAGAAATATTGTATTTTTGACATTCTGGAAAATGTTTGACATTTCCCAAATTTTTTTTTAATGTTATCTAATTGTTTCATTTATGTACTCGATAGTACATGAGCAAAAATGCTTATTCCGTAATGAACTAATTTTACTCATCATGTATGGCGCGGGAAATACGACAAGTGTCGTCGTCGCTCGCGCGAGATGACACAAAATTTATTTGGCTCCAAATGCACGTTCAGAACGCGTGTAAGACACTATTTAATTAAAAATCTTGCTAAGATGGAAACTAGAGGTAGTGCCACGCCTCCTTGGCTCTATATGACGAGCCGCCCCTGCTCATGATGCAACAGGCAGATGCTCGCGCTCTTACCCACTACGCCAACATAAACTATTTAAAAAGTATTTATAAAGCAATACGAATACATAAAAATGATTCGGGATTAAAACTTTACATTTATCATTTCGGTGTATATAATTATGAATTACGATTCTTTTAATAAATGTCCATGTTTTTTTCTAAGTAGTGCAATAACACTGAATGAATGAAGTAGTACAATTTACTATTTACTGTCTACTACTAAACGCAAGAGCCCCAAAGTGCGAGATCTCAAAAACTGTAATAGGTAGAGGATTGAAATTTCCATGAAAAATCACAAATAATTCAAGAACAATACTATTAAAATTTCAACGCCCTAAGATCACCCATTCAAAAAAAGGGTAGCCAACCCCTCAAAAAATATTTTTTTTTACAATTTTTATTTTTTTCCCGAAAGCCGCAAACGTCCTCTAGGGGCGCGTGAAATCCGCGATTTTCTAAGTTACCCAATTACTACAGGGTGATTTTTTGAAAATCGATTTTTTGACGATGCAGAGGTTCACGCCAAAACTATCTCCTCCCTGGATTTTTGAGCTGGAAAACCGGGATTAGACTCAAAAAATCCCCAATACATTGGGACACAAAGGTTACTATAGAAAATTGGGATGCGACCTGCGGTTGCAAACCCTCGGCCATTTTTCTAAAAAAACACATTTCGGACGCTTCCGGAAAAAAGGGCGCGCTTGCACTTACGATTACGAGTTTAATTTTTACATAGAGTTTTGTAGAACTAGCTTCCCTCTACATTTTATGTCTCTCATGAATTTTTGATATCTCTAACCCTCGAGGAGTTATTCAAAGAAAACCGATTTAAATTAAAAAAAAATTACAGCGGCCATTTTTAATCCGACGTGAGAAATTTAAACGGCATCCCATTCGAAATTACATTCTGCGTCGAAAAGGCAGGGGCTATATTTTTACGATCTACGGCCGATTTTCGAATGTTTTCCGGGGATTTTTTTTTCAATTTTTTCAATTTTTTTTTTTTTCGGAAATCAAAAATCCGACGACGGTCAGATTTTTTAATAACCGTTGAAACCAAATCGAAAATGTTTACATAAAGTGCATACTTTTTCGTCACCAGTTACTTTGGTCAATTTTAATGGCGCAGCGCAGCGGAGCCGTTGTTCGTCACCGATTACTTTGCTCAATTTTAATAGACTACGCAATAAAAAAAAAATTAGACAAAACAATTTCGCATATGTCAACTTAAGCCTAAGAAAACTAGTTATTATATTTCACTAATGTCGACCGAGTACTAATTAAATAATGTACCAAAAATACATACTTTTTTTATGAATCATCAACTCCTTAACTTATGTAATGAGGACGGCCTTATTTAATTATTCATAACAAAGCAAATATAATATTTTAACTTCCAATTACCTGGGGATGTAGGTTATAATTATATTGTAGCTATAATTAGTTATTTAGTTACCAAGTTGCATTCAGAATATAATTAAAGCGCATAGTTTGCGAAATGTTCCGGAAATAGTTTCGAATAATCCCACAGAGGATGCAGCTAACAAGATTCTAGAGTTTACATCTTAATTAAAATTGAAAAGCCTTACGAGTTGCAGACGCATTAAATAAATTTATTTATTTATTTACAACTTGAGTTTCATCAAGGACAAATTCATTCAGAAATTTTCAAATCTTTTAAAATATGATTAGTACGTTGCTAGTCTCAAAATTTAGATTGGTTTGAGTTTATTGGCCATCGCCAATATGTTTTCTAAACCATTATTTTCATTAATTTGTTTGTGACTGATATATTATATTGTGTTAGTCTATTGGAAAAAATAAGGGACATTATTATTGTTATTATTAAACCAGTGACGGTTCGCGGAGTTTTTTCTGGTACGGCCGAGGAACAAGAGGTGGTAATACAGATAGGTGCAGTCTCTGCAACTAACCATACCTATCTGTATTACCACCTCTTGTTCCTCAGCCGTACTAGAAAAAAACCCCGCGAACCGTCACTGTATTAAACACTAAACAACTTCTACAAAAATCATTTTTTAACCGGTAAACATAAAAAGCAAATATGCAATATTTTCTAGACATGCTGTGTCTACATAATAAAAGGGAAATAAAATAAACACATGGATGTATACAAAAGGGGAGGATTTTCTCGATCATGCCCTCCTGTAACATATACATTCGTGTCATAATATTTTCATCTGTACAAAAACATATATTATGTATGTTTGCAAAAAGAAGCCATTAATCAACGAGTGTTTTAAATATTTCATCGAAGAGTTCGGCTATTTATTCCACCGAATTTAAAATTTAAATAGTGGGCAACAGATACTTTGGATGATGAATTTACATATAATAATGGATTTTGAGGATCCATTTGAAATTTAAATTTTTACGTATTCAAGGTCTTTAAATATACTGTACTGTCTCTGCGAAAATACTTTACTTATGATGAAGTACATAATGAAAATTATTTATTCTCGTTTCCACACAATAATAAATTTACTTTTTTAATATCCATTCGTACCGCAAACCATATGATTGATAATGTTATGTAATCTTAAATTTAATCAAAATTTCAAAACACCCCTAGACTTAATTTCGAGATAATCACTCCGAAACACCGCTTGTGGTCATGCTGAAGTTACGCACGGACTCACGCTTTAAAAAAATATAAAAACAATCGCCACAGTCTTGAAACTTTCCAAATTTACTTAGAACACATTCAGCTTCATCCCTCAATCAAAATTTCAAAACACCCCATCACTAGATTTCGAGATAATCACTCCGAAACACAGCTTGTGGTCATGCTGAAGTTACACATGGACTCACGCTTTAAAAAAATATAAAAACAATCGCCACAGTCTTGAAACTTTCCAAATTTACTTAGAACACATTCAGCTACATAACTCAATCAAAATTTCAAAACACCCCATCACTAGATTTCGAGATAATCACTCCGAAACACAGCGTATAGTCATGCTGAAGTTACTCACGGACTCACGCTTTAAAAAAATATAAAAACAATCGCCACAGTCTTGAAACTTCCCAAATTTACTTAGCACACATTCAGCTTCATCCCTTAATCAAAATTTCAAAACACCCCATCACTAGATTTCGAGATAATCACTCCTAAACACAGCTTGTGGTCATGTTGAAGTTACGCACGGACTCACTCTTTAAAAAAATATAAAAACAATCGCCACAGTCTTGAAACTTTCCACATTTACTTAGCACACATTCAGCTTCATCCCTCAATCCAAATTTCAAAACACCCCATCACTAGATTTCGAGATAATCACTCCGAAACACCGCTTGTAGTCATGCTGAACTTACGCATGGACTCACGCTTTAAAAAAATATAAAAACAATCGCCACAGTCTTAAAACTTAAAAAATCACTAGATCAGCGTAATAGTGATTTTTAGATTTATATTTGTGATTGGCCAAATCCATAATTCCCTGTAGTGAATTATGGATTCATTATTCACTACACGAAAAATATGCTAATAATTGAAATGTAATTAAATATGTGTAGAAAAATGTTTATCTCATTTTCTTGTTTTCCTTAATGTTTCGCATATTCCTGGTAATTGAATTGAGTGCGGAAAATTTCAAGGCGAGCCAAATTACGTTTTAACGTCTGACTCGACTTACTTTCACCTCGGGAAGAAAGTTTGAGGACCTTCGCAAACACATTAAGTAACCGAGGGCGGAGATGACGGCACTGTTTGTGGCGGATTAATGGATTATTAAACGCGTTAATGATTCACCCCGCAAACTAACACTCAAATTGAATTTCGACATTGGCCTTAATTCGCGATTAAACTTTTATCGTTTATGGTTTACGGTTATGACTAAATTATGAAGTTTACGCGGAGAAAATAAGTACAATATTTAATTTTCTTTATTACATTTCTTACGTAAAGACAAAGTTAGTGTGAGTAGCAATTTATGGATTTTTCTCTCTTTATTTGAATTGTGTTTAATAGCGCAGTAGCGATGAAAAAAAAATTAAAAACAATGCTAGAAATTTGAAAGTTATAAACTTTATTCAAAACATATTGAGCTTTATGTTTCCATAAAAATATAACAACACCTCATCCGAAATTTTGGAAATAATCACACGTAAACACAGTTTTTCAATCGTAAAATTGCTCATTTTGAATATCGATGAAAAAAAAAATTAAAAACAAATGCTAAAAATTTGAAACTTTCAAACTTTACTCAAAACATATTGAGCTTCATGTTTCCATTAAAATATAACAACACCTCATCCATAATTTTCGAAATAATCACACGTAAACAGTTTTTCAATCGTAAAATTGCTTATTTTGAATGTCGATGGAAAAAAAATGAAAACAAATGCTAAAAATTTGTAACTTTCAAACTTTACTCAAAACATATTGAGCTTCATGTTTCCATAAAAATATAACAACACCTCATCCGTAATTTTCGAAATAATCACACGTAAACACAGTTTTTCAATCGTAAAATTGCTTATTTTGAATGTCGATGAAAAAAAATAAAAGACAAATGCTAGAAATTTGAAACTTTCAAACTTTACTCAAAACCCATTGAGCTTCATGTTTCCATTAAAATATAACAACACCTCATCCGTAATTTTCGAAATAATCACACGTAAACACAGTTTTTCAATCGTAAAATTGCTTATTTTTAATGTCGATGAAAAAAAAATTAAAAACAAATGCTAGAAATTTAAAACTTTTAAACTTTACTCAAAACATATTGAGCTTCATCTTTCCATAAAAATATAACAACACCTCATCCGTAATTTTCGAAATAATCACACGTAAACATAGTTTTTCAATCGTAAAATTGCTTATTTTTAATGTCGATGAAAAAAATATTAAAAACAAATGCTAGAAATTTGAAACTTTCAAACTTTACTCAAAACCCATTAACCTTCATGTTTCCATAAAAATATAATAACACCTCTTTCGTAATTTTCGAAATAATCACACGTGAACACAGTTTTTCAATCGTAAAATTGCTTATTTTGAATGTCGATGAAAAAAAAATTAAAAACAAATGCTAGAAATTTGAAAGTTATAAACTTTATTCAAAACATATTGAGCTTCATGTTTCCATAAAAATATAACAACACCTCATCCGAAATTTTAGGAATAATCACACGTAAACACAGTTTTTCAATCGTAAAATTACTTATTTTGAATGTCAATGAAAAAAAATTAAAAACAAATGCTAGAAATTTGAAACTTTCAAACTTTACTCAAAACATATTGAGCTTCATATTTCCATTAAAATATAACAACACCCCATCCGTAATTTTCGAAATAATCACACGTAAACACAGTTTTTCAATCGTAAAATTGCTTATTTTTAATGTCGATGGAAAAAAAAATTAAAAACAAATGCTGATAATTTGAAACTTTCAAAATGTACTCAAAATTGATTCAGTTTTATGCTTCAATCAAAATATAACAACACCTTATCCCTAATTTTCGAACAAATTACACGTAACCACAGTTTTTCAATTGTAAAATTCCGTATTTTTAATGTCGATGAAAACAATTTAAAAAAAAACATATGTTACAAACTTAAAACTTTCAAAATTTACTTAAAAACCGTCGAGCCTAATATTTCTATAGAAATTTTATAACACATAAATTTTCCTAATTTTCGAAATAATCACAATAATAATTTTTTTCGATTTTTTTTCAACATTTTTGATCTATTATTATGAAATACTCGAAAATTGAAGAGATAAAAAAAAATTTATTACTTATAAGTTATTCATTTAGAAATTCTCTACAAATTTTACTAATATAAATTTGATGTAACCATAATCGTTTCATAATTATAATTCAAAAATGACAAACATTTTCAATTTTTTTTTTTTTTTAAAAACATGGTTTTATGAAAAATGTTTAAAAACAAAAGATGTTCATTTATTTGTTGTCTTTAATATTTGTTTGAATATTTCTGTAATATTTTACGTATTTAAACAAAAATTAAAAAAACAAAAAAAACAGTTAAGGTAAACACAACTTCCGGTGTACGAAATTTTACCAAAGGTTTTTTAGTTCTTCGGATTATCAAATAAGATTAATGTTCAGAGTTTCATATTCATTCCTTTATTAGTTTTTAGGATATAACGCGCATAGGCGCACACACAGCCAAACTCAATTTTTTTTTTCAGAAATCTTTAAAATTGTCTCCAGAGACGTCAAAACGGATGTTTCCACGAAAAATAATTTTGAAAAAGGTTCACGATCACACTTCTCTTCGTAACGGAGAAAGTAAAAAGTTCATTTTTTCGATTTTTCCATTTTCGAATATTTTTTTTTTGGGAACGTGCCACGGGCTTCAAATTGACATTTGTTTTTGCGAAAGTACATTTTTCGAAGCGTCTTGAAGGGATCTTTCCAGTGACGTATAAAAACCGCGAATCGAACTCGTCGTTTCTTCAAGAAATAATTTCAAAACCAATTTTTGAGCAAAAGTAAGAAGAATTTCACGTTTTCGATAAAAATTAAAAATCGCCAATTTTAATTGAATCCGACTAATTTACATACAAGGAGCACATATTTTAAATTCGCGTTCGATTTGGATTCTTCGTTTAGCCGCTACGGCCGTTTCAAGTCTGAAAAAATCAAGTTTTCTCAAAATTTTCATTTTCATTTTCTTTTTAGCATGTTTTCCTAGATGAAATTTTCTAACGTCAATCAATTTGGCTCATTCTTCTGATGAAGAAAAATGTATTACATAAGGGTCTACGATGATTATTAAAAGAGTTGATTTTTTAAATTTTTTCCATTTTCGAGTTTTTTTTTGCTGACGCGTCACGGGCTTCAAATTGATATTTGTTCTTGCAAAAGTACATTATCTGAAGCGTCTGGAAGGGATCTTTCCAATGATGTATAGAAACCCCGAATCGAACTAGTAGTTTCTTCAAGAAATCATTTCAAAGCCAATTTTTGAGCAAAAGTAAGAAGGGGGGACCCTTCTATCAAATTTCACGTTTTCGACAAAAATTTAAAATCGCCAATTTTAATTGAATCCGACTAATTTACATACAGGGAGCACAGATTTTAAATCCGCGTTCGATTTGGATTCTTCGTTTAGCCGCTACGGCCGTTCAAAGTTTGAGAAAAACGACTTTAAAAAAAAAATTAACATGTTCGTGACGACTTGCCAATTTTTTTGCATGTTTTCCTAGTTGAAATTTTTTAACGCCAATGGATTTAGCTCGTTCTTCTGATGAAGAAATAGCTATTACATAAGGGTCTACGATAATTATTAAAAGAGTAGATTTTTTCGATTTTTTTCAATTTTCGAGTTTTTTTTTGTTGACGCGTCACGGGCTTCAAAATGATATTTGCTCTAGTGCAAGTACATGTTTTGAAGGGTCTTGAAGGGATCTTTCCCGTGATGTATAGGAACCCCGAATCGAACTCATTTCTTCAGGAAATCATTTCAAATGCAATTTTTGAGCAAAAGTAAGAAGGGGGGACCCTTCTATCGAATTTCACGTTTTCGACAAAAATTAAAAATCGCCAATTTTAATTGAATCCGATTAACTTGCATTCAAAAAGCACAGATTTTAAATCCGCGTACGATTTTGATTCTTCGTTTAGCCGCTACGGCCGTTCCAAATCTGAAAAAATCAAGTTTTTTCAAAATTTGCATAGTGGCTTGCCAACATTTTGCATGTTTTTCTAGATGACATTTTCTAACGCCAATCGATTTAGCTCTTTCTTCTAATGAAGAAAAAGGTATTACTTAAGGATCTACGGTGATTATTAAAGAGTTAATTTTTTTATTTTTCCATTTTCGAGTTTTCTTTGCTGACGTGTCACGGGCTTTAAATTGACATTTGTTCTTGCAAAAGTACATTTTCTGAAGCGTCTTGAAGGGATCTATCCAGTGATGTGCAGAAACCCCGAATCGAACTAGTGGTTTTTTCAGGAAATTATTTCAAAGCCAATTTTTGAGCAAAAGTAAGAAAGGGGGACCCTTCTATCAAATTTCACGTTTTCGACAAAAATTTAAAATCGCCAATTTTAGTTGAATGTGACTAACTTGTACCCAAAAAGCACAGATTTTAAATCCGCGTTCGATTTGGATTCTTTATTTAGCCGCTACGGCCGTTAAAAGTCTGAAAAATCGACTTTTTTCAAAATTTTCAAAATTTTAATGGCGACTTGCCAATTTTTTTGCATTTTTTCCTAGTTGATATTTTTTAACGCCAATCGATTTAGCTCGTTCTTCTGATGAAGAAATAGCTATTACATAAGGGTCTACGATAATTATTAAAAGAGTTGATTTTTTCGATTTTTTCAATTTTCGAGTTTTTTTTTGTTAACGCGTCACGGGCTTCAAAATAATGTATAGAAACCCCGAATCGAACCAGTGGTTTCTTCAGGAAATCATTTAAAAGCCAATTTTTGAGCAAAAGTAAGAAGTGGGGACCCTTCTATAGTTTTTCATGTTTTCGTCAAAAATTGTAAATCGCCAATTTTAAGTGAATCTGACTAACTTGCACCCAGGAAGCACAGATTTTAAATTCGCGTTCGATTTGTATTCTTCATTTAGCCGCTATGGCCGTTCAAAATCTGAAAATATGAAGTTTTTTCAAAATTTTGATGGCGACTTGCCAATTTTTTTGCATTTTTTCCTAGTTCAATTTTTTTAACACCAATCGATTAAGCTCGTTCTTCTGATGAAGAAAAAGGAATTGCATAAGGATCTACGATGATTATTAAAAGAGTTCATTTTTTCGATTTTTACCATTTTCGAGTTTTCTTTGCTGACGCGTCACGGTCTACACATTAACATTTGTTCTTGCGAAAGTACATTTTCTGAAGCGTCTTAAAGGGATCTTTCCAGTGATGTATAGAAACCCCGAATCGAACTCGTGGTTTCTTCAGGAAATCATTTAAAACCCAAATTTTGAGCAAAAGTAAGAAGGGGGGACCCTTCCATAGTTTCGTCAAAACTTAAAATCGCCAATTTTAATTGAATCCGACTAATCTGCATATAATGAGCACAGATTCGCTAACCGCGTTCGATTTTGGCCGCTATGTTCATTCAAAATTTAAAAAAATCGATTTTTTTTAATTTTCTAAAATTTTCAAACTGACTTGCCAACTTTTTTGCTATCTAAGATAGCTGAAATTTTTTAAGGCCAATCGATTTCTCTCGTATAAAGGTTAGTTTACTCAAGTGCTTTCGAGGAATCAACATTTGATTAATGAAAAACGTATATTAACAGATACTTTTTTTTATTTCCAGATTGCGAATCGTTAATAAGAAAAATGTTGGTATTGGAGCCAAGCAAAAGGTTTAGTATAGCACAAATCAAGAGACACAGGTGGATGCAGATAGAAGTTCCTCCTAGTCTTCCTCCCACAATAGCAGCATCGACTAGCCAGCCGAATGAGCAGATCCTGCGTTTAATGCAGAGTCTCAATATAGACAGTACGAAAACCAGAGAGGTAACCGACCGAATATTATGTCTAATTAGATTTAAATCAAAATTTTCTAATTACAGTCAATTCGCTTGGGAAGCTACGATCACCACGCAGCGATTTATTATTTACTACTTGATAAATTAAGGCACCAGCTGGTCGGCGGTGAGGCTCAAAGTGGGACCAGGGAGGTGCAGCGGAGAAGGCCGTCTAGTGTCGCGGAACAGGCAATGAGGAAGATCAATAGGGCGAGCACAAGCGAAGACTGTCGGAGGCTGCTGCACAACTCTCTGTCGACGACACCCACCGCTAGCAATAGCAAGTTGAGTTCTAGCCCTAGAATGTGTGACTCACCGCCCTCTCACGGCATCGACGCCGCCAAACTCTTAGCGGCCACAAATAGTGAGGACGCTTTGAAAATATTGAACCAAGCTTCGGCGAATGCTTTTAGTATAACCACAGAGGCTAATAAGTTAATGAATACATTGCAACAATCGGCAGTAGGCCCTCCATGTAGTGAAGTTCCTCCATTTAGAGACTTTCTTAATCATATTCCTACGTATTCGTTTATACAGAACTCCATGTGCCAGCCGAGTTCTTTGGACGCGGAAAACAAAGGTGGCTCGTTGACGAGGTTCTACTCAAGGTAATTTAAATGTGCGCGCTTTCCTTTTGTCCGTTTGTATAATTGAGCTATTTTTATAGCGGATACAGAAGTGGGGAGATACAAACACAGTATTCAAGCTCGACGGATGAGGGTGTCGAGACCGATCTGGAAGAGCACACGACGCAAACCCATACTCCCAGGCTAAGTTACGCGTCGTCGAGTTCCTCGAGCGGCGTCGTCACAAATTTCAACACATCGAAGAGCCTCAGTCAGAATCTTAGTTGTGATAGTAATTTTGAAAGCCTAGAATACCCACTGTCAGATTCCAGTGAATTAACAAATAGTTTGCCCAGTTGTACCACCACCGATAGAAACCTACCAGAACCCACCCTGACTAGTTCCAACGCCCTGTCGTCCGTACCCAAGTATTCTGTAAACACTAGATCAGTAATGCATAAGCATAATCCCTTAGTGCATATGACGAGTTACAAGGCGACGAGGGCGATTACAAGGTCTCCCGTTGATTTTAGGGAAGGAAGGAGGGCGAGCGATGGTCTAGTGGCGCAGCAGGTCGCCGATCCCGCGAACGCCGGCGGTGTGGTGGCTTTCAATTCCCAGAAATTAACGGAAAACTCTAAGGTGAAGGGGGTGTTGGATATGCACCTGGTGCAGCGGGAAGCTCAGCGGTTACAATCACAGTATCAGGCCAGAGAGCCTCCCGAGGAGGTGACGGCGAGACAGAAGCAGCACAATCAGTATCTACAGCCGCGCTCCAACAAACGGGTCAGCCTGCCGGATAACTTTAGTTACACGAACAACAGCCAGGAACCGCTACAGCTGCAAACGGCGATGCAACACCGGCTGTTGCAGCAGAAGAGACAGATCCTGCAGAAACAGTGCGCGATGTCACACCAATCGCCGAACGCCAGCGTCGACCATTCTCTGGCCAGAAGGCAGATGCTGAGACAGGCAAGCTATAAAATTGCACAGCAACAACCAGTTTTACCTCCTTTACCGCTATCTGAAACTGAGAGCAAAGACTTACTGGCTTTTCAGGCACTCGTGGAGGGATCCACAGCTGGAGAGGCCTGGAACGCTCTACCAAATAATCTGCAGTCGTCCTGCCAGATATCCGAAAATCTACAAGCGGCGACGACGTCATGGCAATCTCCGGCTGCGTGGAATCAGGTATAGACCAGGTTCTTACTAAATCAAACTTGAACTGAATCATCATTACATCCGTTAAGTGTTTTCTGTGAAAATATTGTTTTTTTTTTATACATTAGTGCCGGTTCACACACACACACTCTCTGGTTTTGACAGGCGGGTTTGTTCCGGTTGAAATGGTAAATAGGGTAATCGTAACGATGGGTGCGGCTGTTACTATGTGATACATCTTAATTAAACTAAATTGAAACAAATAACAATGTTTTAATAAATACGAGAAACGCAAATTATGGTTATGTATGTACAAGCAGGAGTACTCGTAGATTCCGCTGGTAGTCGACTAAAATTCATTTGAATGCCGCAGTGTTTGGTTCGATTTGAGACGCTAACAAATATTATCATTCAAAACAATAATAATGCATGTGTTTTCGATTCAAATAAAAAAATGGTGATGTGGACATCATGTTACTTTCTCCGACTTGATGGTATCATTTATATGTACGCTTTCGTGGTTTATTTACAGTTTAAATCATATTTTAAATGTACATCGAGAGGATGAAACTGACGTTTAAAACGTCAAAATTATGAAAAATGGAAAAATTATACTTCAAATTTAAATACTCAATTTACTCAAAAACTAAAGGGATTTCGAAAAAAACTTATTCTTTATAAGTTGTACACTTTAGCATTCTCTACAATTATTATTAACATAAATTTGCTGTAACTATTATCGTTTTATAATTATAAACCAAAAATTAAAAAAATAATATTAAATTTTTTTCTCGAATAAAAATGATTTTATGAAAAATGTTTCCAAGCAAAAGATGTTCATTTCTTTGTTCTCTTCAAAGTTTGATTAAATGTTTTTGTGATATTTTTCATATTTAAAAAGATATTGGCAAAAAAACAAAAAACAGTTAATGTAAACGTCCACTTTCGGTGTACGAAATTTTACCAAAAACTTTTCAGTTCTTCAGATTATCAAATGAGACGGATGTTCAAAGTTTCATATCAATTGCTCTATTAGTTTTTGAGATACAGCGCGCACAGACAGACACACACACACACAGACACAATTTTTTTTTTTCAGAAATTGTTGAAATGGCATTAAGGGACCCTAAAACGGATATTTCCGTAAAAAAAAAATTTGAAAAAAAAAATCACGATCACAATACTTTCTCGTACTTCGTAACGGAGAAAGTAAAAAGCGTACACTTACTAGTTTACACTGTCACTGTCACTGTCACTGTCACTGTCACTGTCACTGTCACTGTCACTGTCACTGTCACTGTCACTGTCACTGTCACAAAAAAATGTCATGTTCTCCCAACAGAAATGTTCATTGCGTAACGTCAAAAATGTCATTTTTCTTTATGATAAATGGCAAATTCTTTGCTTCAAAAAATTCCACTGTGAGGGATGTCATTATTTTACTGTTAAACATAAAATTTTTCCATCAGAAATGTTCATTGCGTAACCGCAAAAATGTCATGTTCTCCCAACAGAAATGTTCATTGCGTAACGTCAAAAATGTTATTTTTCTTTATGAGAAATGGGAAATTCTTTGCTTCAAAAAATTCCACTGTGAGGGATGTCATTATTTTACTGTTAAACATTAAATTTTTCTATCAGTAACCGCAAAAATGCCATGTTCTCCCAACAGAAATGTTCATTGCGTAACGTCAAAAATGTCATTTTTCTTTACGAGAAATTGCAAATTCTTTGCTTCAAAAAATTCCACTGTGAGATATGTCATTATTTTACTGTTAAATATTAATTTTTTCTATCAGAAATGTTCATTGCGTAACCGCAAAAATGTCATGTTCTCCTAACACAAATATTCATTGCGTAACGTGAAAAATGTCATTTTTCTTTACGAGAAATTGCAAATTCTTTGCTTCACAAAATTCCACTGTGGGATATGTAATTATTTTACTGTTAAACATAAAATTTTTCCATCAGAAATGTTCATCGCGTAACCGCAAAAATGTCATATTCTCCCAACAGAAATGTTCATTGCGTTACGTCAAAAATTTAATTTTTCTTTATGAGAAATTGCAAATTCTTTGCTTCAAAAAATTCCACTGTGAGGGATGTAATTATTTTAGTGTTAAACATTAAATTTTTCCATCAGAAATGTTCATTGCGTAACCGCAAAAATGTCATGTTCTCCCAACAGAAATGTTCAATGCGTTACGTCAAAAATTTAATTTTTCTTTATGAGAAATTGCAAATTCTTTGCTTCAAAAAATTCCACTTGGAGATATGTAATTATTTTACTGTTAAACATTAAATTTTTCCATCAGAAATGTTCATCGCGTAACCGCAAAAATGCCATGTTCTCCCAACAGAAATGTTCAATGCGTTACGTCAAAAATTTAATTTTTCTTTATGAGAAATTGCAAATTCTTTGCTTCAAAAAATTCCACTGTGAGGGATGTAATTATTTTAGTGTTAAACATTAAATTTTTCCATCAGAAATGTTCATTGCGTAACCGCAAAAATGTCATGTTCTCCCAACAGAAATGTTCATTGCGTAACGTCAAAAATTTAATTTTTCTTTATGAGAAATTGCAAATTCTTTGCTTCAAAAAATTCCACTTGGAGATATGTAATTATTTTACTGTTAAACATTAAATTTTTCCATCAGAAATGTTCATCGCGTAACCGCAAAAATGCCATGTTCTCCCAACAGAAATGTTCAATGCGTTACGTCAAAAATTTAATTTTTCTTTATGAGAAATTGCAAATTCTTTGCTTCAAAAAATTCCACTGTGAGGGATGTAATTATTTTAGTGTTAAACATTAAATTTTTCCATCAGAAATGTTCATTGCGTAACCGCAAAAATGTCATATTCTCCTAACAGAAATGTTCATTGCGTAACGTCAAAAATTTAATTTTTCTTTATGAGAAATTGCAAATTCTTTGCTTCAAAAAATTCCACTGTGGGATATGTAATTATTTTACTGTTAAACATAAAAAATTTCTATCAGAAATGTTCATCGCGTAACCGCAAAAATGTCATATTCTCCCAACAGAAATGTTCAATGCGTTACGTCAAAAATTTAATTTTTCTTTATGAGAAATGGCAAATTCTTTGCTTCAAAAAATTCCACTGTGAGATATGTAATTATTTTACTGTTAAACATAAAATTTTTCCATCAGAAATGTTCATTGCGTAACCGCAAAAATGTCATGTTCTCCTAACAGAAATGTTCATTGCGTAACGTCAAAAATTTAATTTTTCTTTATGAGAAATTGCAAATTCTTTGCTTCAAAAAATTCCACTGTGAGGGATGTAATTATTTTAGTGTTAAACATTAAATTTTTCCATCAGAAATGTTCATTGCGTAACCGAAAAAATGTCATGTTCTCCCAACAGAAATGTTCAATGCGTTACGTCAAAAATTTAATTTTTCTTTATGAGAAATTGCAAATTCTTTGCTTCAAAAAATTCCACTTGGAGATATGTAATTATTTTACTGTTAAACATTAAATTTTTCCATCAGAAATGTTCATCGCGTAACCGCAAAAATGCCATGTTCTCCCAACAGAAATGTTCAATGCGTTACGTCAAAAATTTAATTTTTCTTTATGAGAAATTGCAAATTCTTTGCTTCAAAAAATTCCACTGTGAGGGATGTAATTATTTTAGTGTTAAACATTAAATTTTTCCATCAGAAATGTTCATTGCGTAACCGCAAAAATGTCATGTTCTCCCAACAGAAATGTTCATTGCGTAACGTCAAAAATTTAATTTTTCTTTATGAGAAATTGCAAATTCTTTGCTTCAAAAAATTCCACTGTGAGATATGTAATTATTTTACTGTTAAACATAAAATTTTTCCATCAGAAATGTTCATTGCGTAACCGCAAAAATGTCATGTTCTCCTAACAGAAATGTTCATTGCGTAACGTCAAAAATTTAATTTTTCTTTATGAGAAATGGCAAATTCTTTGCTTCAAAAAATTCCACTTGGAGATATGTAATTATTTTACTGTTAAACATTAAATTTTTCCATCAGAAATGTTCATCGCGTAACCGCAAAAATGCCATGTTCTCCCAACAGAAATGTTCAATGCGTTACGTCAAAAATTTAATTTTTCTTTATGAGAAATTGCAAATTCTTTGCTTCAAAAAATTCCACTTGGAGATATGTAATTATTTTACTGTTAAACATAAAATTTTTCCATCAGAAATGTTCATTGCGTAACCGCAAAAATGTCATGTTCTCCTAACAGAAATGTTCATTGCGTAACGTCAAAAATTTAATTTTTCTTTATGAGAAATGGCAAATTCTTTGCTTCAAAAAATTCCACTTGGAGATATGTAATTATTTTACTGTTAAACATTAAATTTTTCCATCAGAAATGTTCATTGCGTAACCGCAAAAATGTCATGTTCTCCTAACAGAAATGTTCATTGCGTAACGTCAAAAATTTAATTTTTCTTTATGAGAAATTGCAAATTCTTTGCTTCAAAAAATTCCACTGTGAGGGATGTAATTATTTTAGTGTTAAACATTAAATTTTTCCATCAGAAATGTTCATTGCGTAACCGCAAAAATGTCATGTTCTCCCAACAGAAATGTTCAATGCGTTACGTCAAAAATTTAATTTTTCTTTATGAGAAATTGCAAATTCTTTGCTTCAAAAAATTCCACTTGGAGATATGTAATTATTTTACTGTTAAACATTAAATTTTTCCATCAGAAATGTTCATTGCGTAACCGCAAAAATGTCATGTTCTCCCAACAGAAATGTTCAATGCGTTACGTCAAAAATTTAATTTTTCTTTATGAGAAATTGCAAATTCTTTGCTTCAAAAAATTCCACTTGGAGATATGTAATTATTTTACTGTTAAACATTAAATTTTTCCATCAGAAATGTTCATCGCGTAACCGCAAAAATGCCATGTTCTCCCAACAGAAATGTTCAATGCGTTACGTCAAAAATTTAATTTTTCTTTATGAGAAATTGCAAATTCTTTGCTTCAAAAAATTCCACTGTGAGGGATGTAATTATTTTAGTGTTAAACATTAAATTTTTCCATCAGAAATGTTCATTGCGTAACCGCAAAAATGTCATGTTCTCCCAACAGAAATGTTCATTGCGTAACGTCAAAAATTTAATTTTTCTTTATGAGAAATTGCAAATTCTTTGCTTCAAAAAATTCCACTTGGAGATATGTAATTATTTTACTGTTAAACATTAAATTTTTCCATCAGAAATGTTCATTGCGTAACCGCAAAAATGTCATGTTCTCCCAACAGAAATGTTCAATGCGTTACGTCAAAAATTTAATTTTTCTTTATGAGAAATTGCAAATTCTTTGCTTCAAAAAATTCCACTTGGAGATATGTAATTATTTTACTGTTAAACATTAAATTTTTCCATCAGAAATGTTCATTGCGTAACCGCAAAAATGTCATGTTCTCCCAACAGAAATGTTCAATGCGTTACGTCAAAAATTTAATTTTTCTTTATGAGAAATTGCAAATTCTTTGCTTCAAAAAATTCCACTTGGAGATATGTAATTATTTTACTGTTAAACATTAAATTTTTCCATCAGAAATGTTCATCGCGTAACCGCAAAAATGCCATGTTCTCCCAACAGAAATGTTCAATGCGTTACGTCAAAAATTTAATTTTTCTTTATGAGAAATTGCAAATTCTTTGCTTCAAAAAATTCCACTGTGAGGGATGTAATTATTTTAGTGTTAAACATTAAATTTTTCCATCAGAAATGTTCATTGCGTAACCGCAAAAATGTCATGTTCTCCCAACAGAAATGTTCATTGCGTAACGTCAAAAATTTAATTTTTCTTTATGAGAAATTGCAAATTCTTTGCTTCAAAAAATTCCACTTGGAGATATGTAATTATTTTACTGTTAAACATTAAATTTTTCCATCAGAAATGTTCATCGCGTAACCGCAAAAATGCCATGTTCTCCCAACAGAAATGTTCAATGCGTTACGTCAAAAATTTAATTTTTCTTTATGAGAAATTGCAAATTCTTTGCTTCAAAAAATTCCACTGTGAGGGATGTAATTATTTTAGTGTTAAACATTAAATTTTTCCATCAGAAATGTTCATTGCGTAACCGCAAAAATGTCATATTCTCCTAACAGAAATGTTCATTGCGTAACGTCAAAAATTTAATTTTTCTTTATGAGAAATTGCAAATTCTTTGCTTCAAAAAATTCCACTGTGGGATATGTAATTATTTTACTGTTAAACATAAAAATTTTCTATCAGAAATGTTCATCGCGTAACCGCAAAAATGTCATATTCTCCCAACAGAAATGTTCAATGCGTTACGTCAAAAATTTAATTTTTCTTTATGAGAAATGGCAAATTCTTTGCTTCAAAAAATTCCACTGTGAGATATGTAATTATTTTACTGTTAAACATTAAATTTTTCTATCAGAAATGTTCATCGCGTAACCGCAAAAATGTCATATTCTCCCAACAGAAATGTTCATTGCGTAACGTCAAAAATTTAATTTTTCTTTATCAGAAATTGCAAATTCTTTGCTTCAAAAAATTCCACTGTGAGGGATGTAATTATTTTAGTGTTAAACATTAAATTTTTCCATCAGAAATGTTCATCGCGTAACCGCAAAAATGTCATATTCTCCCAACAGAAATGTTCATTGCGTTACGTAAGAAAATTTAATTTTTCTTTATGAGAAATTGCAAATTCTTTGCTTCAAAAAATTCCACTGTGAGATATGTCATTATTTTACTGTTAAACATTAATTTTTTCCATCAGAAATGATTATTACGTAACCGCAAAAATGTCATGTTCTCCCAACAGAAATGTTCATTGCGTAACGTCAAAAATTTAATTTTTCTTTATCAGAAATTGCAAATTCTTTGCTTCAAAAAATTCCACTGTGAGGGATGTAATTATTTTAGTGTTAAACATTAAATTTTTCCATCAGAAATGTTCATTGCGTAACCGCAAAAATGTCATGTTCTCCCAACAGAAATGTTCATTGCGTAACGTCAAAAATTTAATTTTTCTTTATGAGAAATTGCAAATTCTTTGCTTCAAAAAATTCCACTGTGAGAGATGTCATTATTTTACTGTTAAACATTAATTTTTTCCATCAGAAATGTTTATTACGTAACCGCAAAAATGTCATGTTCTCCCAACAGATATGTTCATTGCGTAACGTCAAAAATTACATTTTTCTTTATGAGAAATGGCAAAGTCTTTGCTTCAAAAAATTCCACTGTGAGATATTGAATTATTTTACTGTTAAACATTAAATTTTTCTACTGTCAAAAATAACATTTTTATTGTTCAAATAGCATTCTACTGTTAAAAATATATCTTTCAACTATTAATTTTGCAGCAAAATGATTACATTTTCTTACTCTTAAAAATGTGAATAATGTAATTTTTCTCCTTATGTTAATTTCACAAAGTCAAAATTCTATTTTCTACTGCCAAAATTGGCCTACACCATTCTCATTTTTTTTAGTCCGTAATGTCATTTTTCGACTGTCAATAATATTCCTTTTCGACTAAATTTTCCATTGCCAAAAATATCATTTTTCTACTGTTGTAGATCAATTTCCTAATGCCGAAAATGTTCTACTGTTGAGCTGTCAAAAATATTCGTTTCCGACAAAATTTTGTATTGCCAAAAATACAATTTTATCACTCTTAAAATTGTGAGAGCAAAACATTGACAGTAGAAAATTGACATTTCTGACAATATTGTTAATGCTGGTGGCTTTATTATGGTATAGTATTTCTGACAATAGAAAATTGATACATCGAAAGATGACTGACGGTTAAAAAATGACATTACTGGCAGTAGAAAAATGTAATGAAGAAACAGTTTATGTAGGCCATTTTCGACAGTAAGTCCTCGCCCTGAAAATGTAGTAAAGAGAAACAAAAGTTCATCACTTCCAAAATTTTTATGTATGGGGCACATCAATTCATAAATTCTCAAATTTCATGACTCAAAATCTGTCAGGAAATGTACACAAGAATCACATGACTCTCGACTCATTTCCAAGAGCCGACTCTTAAACGACTCACTCATGAGTTACCCACCTCTAACTCAAATACCTAACTAAACTATATGAAATGCATTCTTTCGTTGAAGTGATTCGCGCGCCATCTATGCTTTACAATAGGTGATGCGTACTAATTCGGAAACCTTCTGGGGCGTGCGCACAACAACTTACCAAAGTTTCATCGCTATCGGATAAATGGTAAAGGAACGCATACGGGACAAACAAAGATACATTCATGTTTATATACCGTGTGTCTCACGAAAAAGGACCCAAGCTCTGGCGACTTTATTTTTGACGTAAATTGAAAAAAAAAAACAAATATTATATTAAATCGCATCTCGATTGCTACAATCTGCTTGTAACAGTTTTTTTTTTTGGAGAGCGGCCATCTTGCCGTCCAGACGTCATCGGCCATTTTTTTACGGCTGAAAGACCTTCGGTCGATGGCCAACGAAGAAGAAGAAGTAGAAAGAGTCATAAATTATAATAATATGTATTCTTCCTTCCTATTACATGATATTAAACATAAGAATTCATATTATTTATAGCTAACTGTTGAATGTTATGGAACCTTTTTGAAGATTTTAAAATTGAAACTTTGTTTAATCTTAATCGAATCGAAACAAAACCTGCCTGCGTACAAAACTAGAAGTGTCTGAAACCGGCACAATTACCATTATTAATTTATACATGTACTGATGATTTAGTTCGATTTATTGAGGGCCTGCACTAAATCGTTTTGGTACAACCATTTTGTGTCTGTGTTATTTAATTAATTTTATTATTATGTGAATTGATTGTATTATTTTACTTTATGATTGTTAATAATTGCACCTGAATTGGAAAAATATAAGTACTTCCCAAATAGACATTTGATTTGTTTATGATTTTTAACCGTTTTGTCATTTCTTTAACCTGCATGAGTTTCATCGTGTGTAATCACTAAATCTATTTATAATTTTAATCAAAATCAGCATAATATTTTAAATATGACCAGCGGTCGATAGCCCTTTATCAAGTGCATAAATATACTGTGGGTAGAGACACTTGATAAATAAAGTATTTTAAATATAATGTATTTAAACAACGATTTGATGTCTTGTAAATCTGTGGCAAGACGTGAAAAATCGAAAAATTGGAACATAATATCAAGCATAAATTATTGACAACTGTAAACCGGTTTCTGGCTACTGGGCATCATCACGTGATGGGGACATGCTTTACTATGAGTATTAAGCAACTCGGCGATTTTAAAATCGTATAATGGTTTGTTGCGCCATCTAGTAAGATAATGAATAATGTGAATTACACATTTACGCGTAATTTTTTAGTTGGTGGATTTTTCTGCACCGATAATTATTTCTCTAATACATAAACTTATTGAAACATTTCG
The DNA here is from genome assembly GCA_910593695.2 of Ocypus olens. NCBI lineage: Eukaryota > Metazoa > Arthropoda > Insecta > Coleoptera > Staphylinidae > Ocypus > Ocypus olens. The sequence goes on from OU343054.1 coordinate 4,324,688, forward strand.
AAAAAATTGAAAATATTTTCCGATAGAAATTATAAATGCAATGATTAAAATATTGGGAACATAGATGGTTGTAATAAAATAAAAGGAATCATAATCCTGAATAAGTTTTCAATAGATAAGTGAAGTTTCAAATCAATACCAACTGTTTTTATGTTTTCTCCAAGTCTTTGAAATTATTAAAATTTTCCACAATTCCACGCTCGGTTCGAATGGGATTATCTCGAAAATTTGGGTTGTGGTGTTTACAGATTTTAACAGAATCATAATTCCCAATGAGTTTTGAATAAATTAGTGAAATTTCAAATCGATGGCAACTGTTTTTATATTTTCTCCAAGCCATTGAAATTATTATACTTTTCCACAATTCCACGCTCGTTCGAATGGGATTATCTCGAAAATTTGTGGTGTGGTGTTGACAGATTTTTACAGAATCATAATCCCCAATGAGTTTTGAATAAATTAGTGAAATTTCAAATCGATGGCAACTGTTTTTATATTTTCTCCAAGCTATTGAAATTATTGTACTTTTCCACAATTCCACGCTCGTTCGAATGGGATTATCTCGAAAATTTGGGATGTGGTGTTGACAGATTTTTACAGAATCATAATCCCCAATGAGTTTTGAATAAATTAGTGAAATTTCAAATCGATGGCAACTGTTTTTATATTTTCTCCAAGCTATTGAAATTATTGTACTTTTCCACAATTCCACGCTCGTTCGAATGGGATTATCTCGAAAATTTGGGATGTGGTGTTGACAGATTTTTACAGAATCATAATCCCCAATGAGTTTTGAATAAATTAGTGAAATTTCAAATCGATGGCAACTGTTTTTATATTTTCTCCAACTCATTGAAATTATTGTACTTTTCCACAATTCCACGCTCGGTTCGAATGGGATTATCTCGAAAATTTGGGATGTGGTGTTGACAGATTTTTACAGAATCATAATCCCCAACGAGTTTTGAATAAATTAGTGAAATTTCAAATCGATGGCAACTGTTTTTATATTTTCTCCAAGCTATTGAAATTATTGTACTTTTCCACAATTCCACGCTCGTTCGAATGGGATTATCTCGAAAATTTGGGATGTGGCGTTTACAGATTTTTACGGAATCATAATCCCCAATGAGTTTTGAATAAATTAGTGAAATTTCAAATCGATGGCAACTGTTTTTATATTTTCTCCAAGCTATTGAAATTATTGTACTTTTCCACAATTCCACGCTCGTTCGAATGGGATTATCTCGAAAATTTGGGATGTGGTGTTGACAGATTTTTACAGAATCATAATCCCCAACGAGTTTTGAATAAATTAGTGAAATTTCAAATCGATGGCAACTGTTTTTATATTTTCTCCAAGCTATTGAAATTATTGTACTTTTCCACAATTCCACGCTCGTTCGAATGGGATTATCTCGAAAATTTGGGATGTGGCGTTTACAGATTTTTACGGAATCATAATCCCCAATGAGTTTTGAATAAATTAGTGAAATTTCAAATCGATGGCAACTGTTTTTATATTTTCTCCAAGCTATTGAAATTATTGTACTTTTCCACAATTCCACGCTCGTTCGAATGGGATTATCTCGAAAATTTGGGATGTGGCGTTTACAGATTTTTACGGAATCATAATCCCCAATGAGTTTTGAATAAATTAGTGAAATTTCAAATCGATGGCAACTGTTTTTATATTTTCTCCAAGCTATTGAAATTATTGTACTTTTCCACAATTCCACGCTCGTTCGAATGGGATTATCTCGAAAATTTGTGGTGTGGTGTTGACAGATTTTTACAGAATCATAATCCCCAATGAGTTTTGAATAAATTAGTGAAATTTCAAATCGATGGCAACTGTTTTTATATTTTCTCCAACTCATTGAAATTATTGTACTTTTCCACAATTCCACGCTCGGTTCGAATGGGATTATCTCGAAAATTTGGGATGTGGTGTTGACAGATTTTTACAGAATCATAATCCCCAACGAGTTTTGAATAAATTAGTGAAATTTCAAATCGATGGCAACTGTTTTTATATTTTCTCCAAGCTATTGAAATTATTGTACTTTTCCACAATTCCACGCTCGTTCGAATGGGATTATCTCGAAAATTTGGGATGTGGTGTTGACAGATTTTTACAGAATCATAATCCCCAATGAGTTTTGAATAAATTAGTGAAATTTCAAATCGATGGCAACTGTTTTTATATTTTCTCCAAGCTATTGAAATTATTGTACTTTTCCACAATTCCACGCTCGTTCGAATGGGATTATCTCGAAAATTTGGGATGTGGCGTTTACAGATTTTTACGGAATCATAATCCCCAATGAGTTTTGAATAAATTAGTGAAATTTCAAATCGATGGCAACTGTTTTTATATTTTCTCCAAGCTATTGAAATTATTGTACTTTTCCACAATTCCACGCTCGTTCGAATGGGATTATCTCGAAAATTTGGGATGTGGTGTTGACAGATTTTTACAGAATCATAATCCCCAACGAGTTTTGAATAAATTAGTGAAATTTCAAATCGATGGCAACTGTTTTTATATTTTCTCCAAGCTATTGAAATTATTGTACTTTTCCACAATTCCACGCTCGTTCGAATGGGATTATCTCGAAAATTTGGGATGTGGCGTTTACAGATTTTTACGGAATCATAATCCCCAATGAGTTTTGAATAAATTAGTGAAATTTCAAATCGATGGCAACTGTTTTTATATTTTCTCCAAGCTATTGAAATTATTGTACTTTTCCACAATTCCACGCTCGTTCGAATGGGATTATCTCGAAAATTTGGGATGTGGCGTTTACAGATTTTTACGGAATCATAATCCCCAATGAGTTTTGAATAAATTAGTGAAATTTCAAATCGATGGCAACTGTTTTTATATTTTCTCCAAGCTATTGAAATTATTGTACTTTTCCACAATTCCACGCTCGTTCGAATGGGATTATCTCGAAAATTTGGGATGTGGCGTTTACAGATTTTTACGGAATCATAATCCCCAATGAGTTTTGAATAAATTAGTGAAATTTCAAATCGATGGCAACTGTTTTTATATTTTCTCCAAGCTATTGAAATTATTGTACTTTTCCACAATTCCACGCTCGTTCGAATGGGATTATCTCGAAAATTTGGGATGTGGTGTTGACAGATTTTTACAGAATCATAATCCCCAACGAGTTTTGAATAAATTAGTGAAATTTCAAATCGATGGCAACTGTTTTTATATTTTCTCCAAGCTATTGAAATTATTGTACTTTTCCACAATTCCACGCTCGTTCGAATGGGATTATCTCGAAAATTTGGGATGTGGTGTTTACAGATTTTTACGGAATCATAATCCCCAATGAGTTTTGAATAAATTAGTGAAATTTCAAATCGATGGCAACTGTTTTTATATTTTCTCCAAGCCATTGAAATTATTGTACTTTTCCACAATTCCACGCTCCGTTCGAATGGGATTATCTCGAAAATTTGGGATGTGGTGTTGACAGATTTTTACAGAATCATAATCCGCAATGAGTTTTGAATAAATTAGTGAAATTTCAAATCGATGGCAACTGTTTTTATATTTTCTCCAAGCTATTGAAATTATTGTACTTTTCCACAATTCCACGCTCGTTCGAATGGGATTATCTCGAAAATTTGGGATGTGGTGTTGACAGATTTTTACAGAATCATAATCCCCAACGAGTTTTGAATAAATTAGTGAAATTTCAAATCGATGGCAACTGTTTTTATATTTTCTCCAAGCTATTGAAATTATTGTACTTTTCCACAATTCCACGCTCGTTCGAATGGGATTATCTCGAAAATTTGGGATGTGGTGTTTACAGATTTTTACGGAATCATAATCCCCAATGAGTTTTGAATAAATTAGTGAAATTTCAAATCGATGGAAACTGTTTTTATATTTTCTCCAAGCCATTGAAATTATTGTACTTTTCCACAATTCCACGCTCCGTTCGAATGGGATTATCTCGAAAATTTGGGATGTGGTGTTGACAGATTTTTACAGAATCATAATCCGCAATGAGTTTTGAATAAATTAGTGAAATTTCAAATCGATGGCAACTGTTTTTATATTTTCTCCAAGCCATTGAAATTATTGTACTTTTCCATAATTCCACGCTCGGTTCAAATGGGATTATCTAGAAAATTTGGGATGTAGTGTTGGCAGATTTTTACAGAATCATAATCCCCAACGAGTTTTAAATAAATTAGTGAAATTTCAAATCGATGGCAACTGTTTTTATATTTTCTCCAAGACATTGAAATTATTAAACTTTTCCACAATTCCACGCTCGTTCGAATGGGATTATCTCGAAAATTTGGGTTGTGGTGTTGACAGATTTTTACAGAATCATAATCCCCAACGAGTTTTAAATAAATTAGTGAAATTTCAAATCGATGGCAACTGTTTTTATATTTTCTCCAAGACATTGAAATTATTAAACTTTTCCACAATTCCACGCTCGTTCGAATGGGATTATCTCGAAAATTTGGGTTGTGGTGTTGACAGATTTTTACAGAATCATAATCCCCAATGAGTTTTTAATTAATTAGTGAAATTTCAAATCGATGGCAACTGTTTTTATATTTTCTTCAAGCCATTGAAATTATTGCACTTTTCCACAATTCCACGCTCGTTCGAATGGGATTATCTCGAAAATTTGGGATGTGGTGTTGACAGATTTTTACAGAATCATAATCCCCAACGAGTTTTGAATAAATTAGTGAAATTTCAAATCGATGGCAACTGTTTTTATATTTTCTCCAAGCTATTGAAATTATTGTACTTTTCCACAATTCCACGCTCGTTCGAATGGGATTATCTCGAAAATTTGGGATGTGGTGTTGACAGATTTTTACAGAATCATAATCCCCAACGAGTTTTGAATAAATTAGTGAAATTTCAAATCGATGGCAACTGTTTTTATATTTTCTCCAAGCCATTGAAATTATTAAACTTTTCCACAATTCCACGCGCGGTTCGAATGGGATTATCTCGAAAATTTGGGATGTGGTGTTGACAGATTTTTACAGAATCATAATCCCCAATGAGTTTTTAATTAATTAGTGAAATTTCAAATCGATGGCAACGGTTTTTATATTTTCTCCAAGCCATTGAAATTATTAAACTTTTCCACAATTCCACGCTCGGTTCGAATGGGATTATCTAGAAAATTAGGGATGTGGTGTTGACAGAATTTTACAGAATCATAATCCCCAATGAGTTTTGAATAAATTAGTAAAATTTCAAATCGATGGCAACTGTTTTTATATTTTCTCCAAGCCATTGAAATTATTGTACTTTTCCACAATTCCACGCTCGTTCGAATGGGATTATCTAGAAAATTTGGGTTGTGGTGTTGACAGATTTTTACAGAATCATAATCCCCAATGAGTTTTGAATAAATTAGTGAAATTTCAAATCGATGGCAACTGTTTTTATATTTTCCCCAAGTTATTGAAATTATTGTACTTTTCCACAATTCCACGCTCGTTCGAATGGGATTATCTAGAAAATTAGGGATGTGGTGTTGACAGATGTTTACAGAATCATAATCCTGAATGTGTTTTGAATAAATTAGTGAAATTTCAAATCGATGGCAACTATTTTTATATTTTTTTCAAGCGATTGAAATTATTGTACTTTTCCACAATTCCACGCTCGGTTCGAATGGGATTATCTAGAAAATTAGGGATGTGGTGTTGACAGAATTTTACAGAATCATAATCCCCAATGAGTTTTGAATAAATTAGTAAAATTTCAAATCGATGGCAACTGTTTTTATATTTTCTCCAAGCCATTGAAATTATTGTACTTTTCCACAATTCCACGCTCGTTCGAATGGGATTATCTAGAAAATTAGGGATGTGGTGTTGACAGATGTTTACAGAATCATAATCCTGAATGTGTTTTGAATAAATTAGTGAAATTTCAAATCGATGGCAACTATTTTTATATTTTTTTCAAGCGATTGAAATTATTGTACTTTTCCACAATTCCACGCTCGGTTCGAATGGGATTATCTCGAAAATTTGGGATGTGGTGTTGACAGTTTTTTACAAAATCATAATCCCGAATAATTTTAGTAAGTTAAAATCGTTAAACAGTATTTTCTATTTTCAATTTTTAATTAACTTTGTTTCAAATTTTGACCTCTTAAAATAAGTGGGCCACCCTGTAAATACGTTTAGTGATTACTTCCCAACTTAGTGTTTAAAAATGTTTTTTGGTATGCGAGTAGTGAATTTGCTTGTTTTTCGTTTTTATTTTTGTACGTGATTTTATTTTGATTTTGTGTTCATTGAGTGTGATTAGAACTTTTTTTATCCGTATCCAAAAAAGGTGTTTTTATGAATAGGGCATCCAATTTTCTGGAAACGTTTGGCCCCCTTTACTGCCATTAAGTGAATCTCCAATTTTGGAACTCACCGAACAAATGGAGTCAATGTGAAGATTTTTTAATAAAAATTACTTTTATACACGAGACATTCTTTACATGATATCAAAATTAATTTTTAATACGATCAGAGGTGGATGATGAAAGAGAACCGTCGGAATTATTTGCGCAACAACTGCCTCTTGTTTATAATAAGGCCTATTATACATGAATTATATAAATATATACAAATTAATTTCGTTTTTAAGTAACGTCATTCTGTCCAAAGTAATTTAATTATTGTAACGATTACATTTATAATTAATTGTAAAATCTAGTCATTATGTGTTTATTTATACTTTTCGAGACATTCCGATTGTTGTTTTGAATAGATTTCTTAATGATGATGTATTAATGCATTGGAAGTTTGCGTGGAACGTCCGACAGGGATTTTCTCTAATTTCAAATTTCTGTTTCGGAATATATGACATATCATTTATTTTCCTTCTGGCGTCCGAAGTTTCACGCAAATCTCGAAAACTAGATACCGTAGAGAGACGTAGATTATAAAAAAGTGTTGATTAACAATCAAACTTAATAATCAGAATCAGACTGTAATAACCAGATAATAAAGAAACGTATAAATATTGGTCACATGGTAGATTTATAGATTTATTTAAGGAGGCTCACTTTGTTAAATGAAGTTTTATCATATAGATTTGTAGGTGTTTCATTTTTTCGGAGGGAACCCCGTGCGCGCCGGCGCACGGGCACATATCATAGTTTCTTTTTTTAGGACGTTTCTAGAGCTTTTTAATAAGAAAAGGCAGAGTAGGAAAGCAATAACAATACATTTCTATATTTGTAAATGTGCCTGTTTCATTTCAAATGTTGCTTTTGTTAATTGTTTATAATAAACTCTATATAAATATTGTGAGTTTTATTTACTACTCCATTCAAGATGTACCTCACCTTTATCAAGCGATTACTCCATGGTAGGTATATTTTTGAAAGTTAAATTACACTACCCCTTAATTTTTCAAATAGAATATGCAGCATCCCTACAAATTAAGTAACGACATGTTAATGATGATGGAGGAGCTGTAGGCGTAAGTGTAAATTTGGTTGCCTATATGTAATGTTAAATTTTGTCAAAATTATAAAATACAATCAATTTCGAGTGTATTAAAAAAATTACCTGGTTGTGGCAATTGTTTTTATTTGTATTTTTTCCAATGGAAAAAAATAATTTCAAATTACAATACGCTCGAGTTTCGGGCAATTATCTCTAATTCCAGTGTGGGGAATTTTTTTAATTTTGTCGAAATTATAAAGTACAATCAATTTTGAGTGTGTTAAAAAAGTTACCTGGTTGTGGCAATTGTTTTTATATTTTTTTTGCTCATGGAAAAAAATAATTTCAAATAATAATACGCTCGAGTTTCGGGCAATTATCTCTAATTCCAGTGTCGTGAATTTTTTTAATTTTGTCAAAATTATAAAGTACAATCAATTTTGAGTGTGTTAAAAAAGTTACCAGGTTGTGGCAATTGTTTTTATATTTTTTTTTTGCTAATGGAAAAAAATAATTTCAAATTATAATACGCTCGAGTTTCGGGCAATTATCTCTAATTCCAGTGTCGGGAATTTTTTTAATTTTGTCAAAATTATAAAGTACAATCAATTTTGAGTGTGTTAAAAAAGTTACCTGGTTGTGGCAATTGTTTTTATATTTTTTTTGCGCGTGGAAAAAAAATAATTTCAAATTATAATACGCTCGAGTTTCGGGCAATTATCTCTAATTCCAGTGTCGGGAATTTTTTCAATTTTGTCAAAATTATAAAGTACAATCAATTTTGAGTGTGTTAAAAAAGTTACCTGGTTGTGGCAATTGTTTTTATATTTTTTTTGCGCGTGGAAAAAAAATAATTTCAAATTATAATACGCTCGAGTTTCGGGCAATTATCTCTAATTCCAGTGTCGGGAATTTTTTTAATTTTGTCAAAATTATAAAGTACAATCAATTTTGAGTGTGTTAAAAAAGTTACCTGGTTGTGGCAATTGTTTTTATATTTTTTTTGCGCGTGGAAAAAAAATAATTTCAAATTATAATACGCTCGAGTTTCGGGCAATTATCTCTAATTCCAGTGTCGGGAATTTTTTTAATTTTGTCAAAATTATAAAGTACAATCAATTTTGAGTGTGTTAAAAAAGTTACCTGTTTGCGGCAATTGTTTTTATATTTCTTTTTGCTGAGGGAAAAAAAACAATTTCAAATTATAATACGCTCGAGTTTCGGGCAATTATCTCTAATTCCAGTGTCGGGAATTTTTTTAATTTTGTCAAAATTATAAAGTACAATCAATTTTGAGTGTGTTAAAAAAGTTACCAGGTTGTGGCAATTGTTTTTATATTTTTTTTTTGCTAATGGAAAAAAATAATTTCAAATTATAATACGCTCGAGTTTCGGGCAATTATCTCTAATTCCAGTGTCGGGAATTTTTTTAATTTTGTCAAAATTATAAAGTACAATCAATTTTGAGTGTGTTAAAAAAGTTACCTGGTTGTGGCAATTGTTTTTATATTTTTTTTGCGCGTGGAAAAAAAATAATTTCAAATTATAATACGCTCGAGTTTCGGGCAATTATCTCTAATTCCAGTGTCGGGAATTTTTTCAATTTTGTCAAAATTATAAAGTACAATCAATTTTGAGTGTGTTAAAAAAGTTACCTGTTTGCGGCAATTGTTTTTATATTTCTTTTTGCTGAGGGAAAAAAAACAATTTCAAATTATAATACGCTCGAGTTTCGGGCAATTATCTCTAATTCCAGTGTCGGGAATTTTTTCAATTTTGTCAAAATTATAAAGTACAATCAATTTTGAGTGTGTTAAAAAAGTTACCTGTTTGTGGCAATTGTTTTTATATTTTTTTTTGCTGAGGGAAGAAAAACAATTTCAAATTATAATACGCTCGAGTTTCGGGCAATTATCTCTAATTCCAGTGTCGGGATTTTTTTAATTTTGTCAAAATTATAAAGTACAATCAATTTTGAGTGTGTTAAAAAAGTTACCTGGTTGTGGCAATTGTTTTTATATTTTTTTGCCCGTGCAAAAAAAACAATTTCAAATTATAATACGCTCGAGTTTCGGGCAATTATCTCTAATTCCAGTGTCGGGAATTTTTTTAATTTTGTCAAAATTATAAAGTACAATCAATTTTGAGTGTGTTAAAAAAGTTACCTGTTTGTGGCAATTGTTTTTATATTTTTTTTTGCGCGTGGAAAAAAAATAATTTCAAATTATAATACGCTCGAGTTTCGGGCAATTATCTCTAATTCCAGTGTCCGGGAATTTTTTTTATTTTATCAAAATTATAAAGTACAATCAATTTTGAGTGTGTTAAAAAAGTTACCTGGTTGTGGCAATTGTTTTTATATTTTTTTTTGCGCGTGGAAAAAAAATAATTTCAAATTACAATACGCTCGAGTTTCGGGCAATTATCTCTAATTCCAGTGCCGGGAATTTTTTTAATTTTATCAAAATTATAAAGTACAATCAATTTTGAGTGTGATAAAAAAGTTACCTGGTTGTGGCAATTGTTTTTATATTTTTTTTTTGCTAATGGAAAAAAATAATTTCAAATTATAATACGCTCGAGTTTCGGGCAATTATCTCTAATTCCAGTGTCGGGAATTTTTTTAATTTTGTCAAAATTATAAAGTACAATCAATTTTGAGTGTGTTAAAAAAGTTACCTGGTTGTGGCAATTGTTTTTATATTTTTTTTTGCGCGTGGAAAAAAAATAATTTCAAATTACAATACGCTCGAGTTTCGGGCAATTATCTCTAATTCCAGTGTCGGGAATTTTTTTAATTTTGTCAAAATTATAAAGTACAATCAATTTTGAGTGTGTTAAAAAAGTTACCTGGTTGTGGCAATTGTTTTTATATTTTTTTTTGCGCGTGGAAAAAAAATAATTTCAAATTACAATACGCTCGAGTTTCGGGCAATTATCTCTAATTCCAGTGTCGGGAATTTTTTTAATTTTGTCAAAATTATAAAGTACAATCAATTTTGAGTGTGTTAAAAAAGTTACCTGGTTGTGGCAATTGTTTTTATATTTTTTTTGCCCGTGGAAAAAAATAATTTCAAATTATAATACGCTCGAGTTTCGGGCAATTATCTCTAATTCCAGTGTCGGGAATTTTTTTAATTTTGTCAGAATTATAAAGTACAATCAATTTTGAGTGTGTTAAAAAAGTTACCTGGTTGTGGCAATTGTTTTTATATTTTTTTTGCCCGTGAAAAAAAATAATTTCAAATTATAATACGCTCGAGTTTCGGGCAATTATCTCTAATTCCAGTGCCGGGAATTTTTTTTATTTCGTCAAAATTGTAAAGTACAATCAATTTTGAGTGTGTTAAAAAAGTTACCTGGTTGTGGCAATTGTTTTTATATTTTTTTTGCCCGTGGAAAAAAATAATTTCAAATTATAATACGCTCGAGTTTCGGGCAATTATCTCTAATTCCAGTGTCGGGAATTTTTTTAATTTTGTCAGAATTATAAAGTACAATCAATTTTGAGTGTGTTAAAAAAGTTACCTGGTTGTGGCAATTGTTTTTATATTTTTTTTGCCCGTGGAAAAAAATAATTTCAAATTATAATACGCTCGAGTTTCGGGCAATTATCTCTAATTCCAGTGCCGGGAATTTTTTTTATTTCGTCAAAATTGTAAAGTACAATCAATTTTGAGCGTGTTAAAAAAGTTACCTGGTTGTGGCAATTGTTTTTATATTTTTTTTTGCTGAGGGAAAAAAACAATTTCAAATTATAATACGCTCGAGTTTCGGGCAATTATCTCTAATTCCAGTGTCGGGAATTTGTTTAATTTTGTCAAAATTATAAAGTACAATCAATTTTGAGTGTGTTAAAAAAGTTACCTGGTTGTGGCAATTGTTTTTATATTTTTTTTGCCCGTGGAAAAAAATAATTTCAAATTATAATACGCTCGAGTTTCGGGCAATTATCTCTAATTCCAGTGTCGGGAATTTTTTTAATTTTGTCAGAATTATAAAGTACAATCAATTTTGAGTGTGTTAAAAAAGTTACCTGGTTGTGGCAATTGTTTTTATATTTTTTTTGCCCGTGGAAAAAAATAATTTCAAATTATAATACGCTCGAGTTTCGGGCAATTATCTCTAATTCCAGTGCCGGGAATTTTTTTGATTTCGTCAAAATTGTAAAGTACAATCAATTTTGAGTGTGTTAAAAAAGTTACCTGGTTGTGGCAATTGTTTTTATATTTTTTTTGCGCGTGGAAAAAAAATAATTTCAAATTATAATACGCTCGAGTTTCGGGCAATTATCTCTAATTCCAGTGTAGGGAATTTTTTTAATTTTGTCAAAATTATAAAGTACAATCAATTTTGAGTGTGTTAAAAAAGTTACCTGGTTGTGGCAATTGTTTTTATATTTTTTTTTGCGCGTGGAAAAAAAATAATTTCAAATTACAATACGCTCGAGTTTCGGGCAATTATCTCTAATTCCAGTGTCGGGAATTTTTTTAATTTTGTCAAAATTATAAAGTACAATCAATTTTGAGTGTGTTAAAAAAGTTACCTGGTTGTGGCAATTGTTTTTATATTTTTTTTGCCCGTGGAAAAAAATAATTTCAAATTATAATACGCTCGAGTTTCGGGCAATTATCTCTAATTCCAGTGCCAGGAATTTTTTTGATTTCGTCAAAATTGTAAAGTACAATCAATTTTGAGCGTGTTAAAAAAGTTACCTGGTTGTGGCAATTGTTTTTATATTTTTTTTTGCTGAGGGAAAAAAACAATTTCAAATTATAATACGCTCGAGTTTCGGGCAATTATCTCTAATTCCAGTGTCGGGAATTTTTTTAATTTTGTCAAAATTATAAAGTACAATCAATTTTGAGTGTGTTAAAAAAGTTACCTGGTTGTGGCAATTGTTTTTATATTTTTTTTTGCTGAGGGAAAAAAATAATTTCAAATTACAATACGCTCGAGTTTCGGGCAATTATCTCTAATTCCAGTGTCGGGAATTTTTTTAATTTTGTCAAAATTATAAAGTACAATCAATTTTGAGTGTGTTAAAAAAGTTACCTGGTTGTGGCAATTGTTTTTATATTTTTTTTGCCCGTGGAAAAAAATAATTTCAAATTATAATACGCTCGAGTTTCGGGCAATTATCTCTAATTCCAGTGCCGGGAATTTTTTTGATTTCGTCAAAATTGTAAAGTACAATCAATTTTGAGCGTGTTAAAAAAGTTACCTGGTTGTGGCAATTGTTTTTATATTTTTTTTTGCTGAGGGAAAAAAACAATTTCAAATTATAATACGCTCGAGTTTCGGGCAATTATCTCTAATTCCAGTGTCGGGAATTTTTTTAATTTTGTCAAAATTATAAAGTACAATCAATTTTGAGTGTGTTAAAAAAGTTACCTGTTTCTGGCAATTGTTTTTATATTTTTTTTTTGCTGAGGGAAAAAAACAATTTCAAATTATAATACGCTCGAGTTTCGGGCAATTATCTCTAATTCCAGTGTCGGGAATTTTTTTAATTTTGTCAAAATTATAAAGTACAATCAATTTTGAGTGTGTTAAAAAAGTTACCTGGTTGTGGCAATTGTTTTTATATTTTTTTTGCCCGTGGAAAAAAATAATTTCAAATTATAATACGCTCGAGTTTCGGGCAATTATCTCTAATTCCAGTGTCGGGAATTTTTTTAATTTTGTCAGAATTATAAAGTACAATCAATTTTGAGTGTGTTAAAAAAGTTACCTGGTTGTGGCAATTGTTTTTATATTTTTTTTGCCCGTGGAAAAAAATAATTTCAAATTATAATACGCTCGAGTTTCGGGCAATTATCTCTAATTCCAGTGCCGGGAATTTTTTTTATTTCGTCAAAATTGTAAAGTACAATCAATTTTGAGTGTGTTAAAAAAGTTACCTGGTTGTGGCAATTGTTTTTATATTTTTTTTGCCCGTGGAAAAAAATAATTTCAAATTATAATACGCTCGAGTTTCGGGCAATTATCTCTAATTCCAGTGTCGGGAATTTTTTTAATTTTGTCAGAATTATAAAGTACAATCAATTTTGAGTGTGTTAAAAAAGTTACCTGGTTGTGGCAATTGTTTTTATATTTTTTTTGCCCGTGGAAAAAAATAATTTCAAATTATAATACGCTCGAGTTTCGGGCAATTATCTCTAATTCCAGTGCCGGGAATTTTTTTTATTTCGTCAAAATTGTAAAGTACAATCAATTTTGAGCGTGTTAAAAAAGTTACCTGGTTGTGGCAATTGTTTTTATATTTTTTTTTGCTGAGGGAAAAAAACAATTTCAAATTATAATACGCTCGAGTTTCGGGCAATTATCTCTAATTCCAGTGTCGGGAATTTGTTTAATTTTGTCAAAATTATAAAGTACAATCAATTTTGAGTGTGTTAAAAAAGTTACCTGGTTGTGGCAATTGTTTTTATATTTTTTTTGCCCGTGGAAAAAAATAATTTCAAATTATAATACGCTCGAGTTTCGGGCAATTATCTCTAATTCCAGTGTCGGGAATTTTTTTAATTTTGTCAGAATTATAAAGTACAATCAATTTTGAGTGTGTTAAAAAAGTTACCTGGTTGTGGCAATTGTTTTTATATTTTTTTTGCCCGTGGAAAAAAATAATTTCAAATTATAATACGCTCGAGTTTCGGGCAATTATCTCTAATTCCAGTGCCGGGAATTTTTTTGATTTCGTCAAAATTGTAAAGTACAATCAATTTTGAGTGTGTTAAAAAAGTTACCTGGTTGTGGCAATTGTTTTTATATTTTTTTTGCCCGTGGAAAAAAATAATTTCAAATTATAATACGCTCGAGTTTCGGGCAATTATCTCTAATTCCAGTGTCGGGAATTTTTTTAATTTTGTCAAAATTATAAAGTACAATCAATTTTGAGTGTGTTAAAAAAGTTACCTGGTTGTGGCAATTGTTTTTATATTTTTTTTGCCCGTGGAAAAAAATAATTTCAAATTATAATACGCTCGAGTTTTGGGCAATTATCTCTAATTCCAGTGCCAGGAATTTTTTTGATTTCGTCAAAATTGTAAAGTACAATCAATTTTGAGCGTGTTAAAAAAGTTACCTGGTTGTGGCAATTGTTTTTATATTTTTTTTTGCTGAGGGAAAAAAACAATTTCAAATTATAATACGCTCGAGTTTCGGGCAATTATCTCTAATTCCAGTGTCGGGAATTTTTTTAATTTTGTCAAAATTATAAAGTACAATCAATTTTGAGTGTGTTAAAAAAGTTACCTGGTTGTGGCAATTGTTTTTATATTTTTTTTTGCTGAGGGAAAAAAATAATTTCAAATTACAATACGCTCGAGTTTCGGGCAATTATCTCTAATTCCAGTGTCGGGAATTTTTTTAATTTTGTCAAAATTATAAAGTACAATCAATTTTGAGTGTGTTAAAAAAGTTACCTGGTTGTGGCAATTGTTTTTATATTTTTTTTGCCCGTGGAAAAAAATAATTTCAAATTATAATACGCTCGAGTTTCGGGCAATTATCTCTAATTCCAGTGCCGGGAATTTTTTTGATTTCGTCAAAATTGTAAAGTACAATCAATTTTGAGCGTGTTAAAAAAGTTACCTGGTTGTGGCAATTGTTTTTATATTTTTTTTTGCTGAGGGAAAAAAACAATTTCAAATTATAATACGCTCGAGTTTCGGGCAATTATCTCTAATTCCAGTGTCGGGAATTTTTTTAATTTTGTCAAAATTATAAAGTACAATCAATTTTGAGTGTGTTAAAAAAGTTACCTGTTTCTGGCAATTGTTTTTATATTTTTTTTTGCTGAGGGAAAAAAACAATTTCAAATTATAATACGCTCGAGTTTCGGGCAATTATCTCTAATTCCAGTGTCGGGAATTTTTTTAATTTTGTCAGAATTATAAAGTACAATCAATTTTGAGTGTGTTAAAAAAGTTACCTGGTTGTGGCAATTGTTTTTATATTTTTTTTGCCCGTGGAAAAAAATAATTTCAAATTATAATACGCTCGAGTTTCGGGCAATTATCTCTAATTCCAGTGCCAGGAATTTTTTTAATTTTGTCAAAATTATAAAGTACAATCTATTTTAAGTGTGTTAAAAAAGTTACCCCTAAAATTAAAAACAACCGAGGTTTTATTCTTCAGTAATCATTCTTATTTCCAACACGATACCTATTTTTAGTTGAGTTAAAAGTGTTTAAGTAATATTTATTTGCGTCGAGTACAAAAAAAAACGTCGACATAAAATCATGCAAATCTTAGAAACAACTAACCAATCTTCATTCTTTAAAAATCAACCAATTTTACACGTTTCATAATTTTACAATTTTAACTAACACACCAACCTTTTTAATCCTCCTGTGTCCATGCCCACGCCGCCGCCGGTGTCTTCTTTTCTTGTAAACACATTCTCACGATATTCGCGCACAATTTACACACCGATACAATTGTTGAAATACTCAAAGTAAACGAAGAATGAGCGAGCAAAATAAAACAACGCGCGATTGAATTGAACGAAGAGATGGCGTTGACCGTAAATAAAAATTGCACACGCACGGCCTACGTCGTGAATTTGCTCTTACTGCCGTGTGCACGGAAAGGTGTAAACAAGTGACGTCATAATCACGTGATCCCGCGTGGCAACGCAGCCCACGCATTTACCTTTGAGCGTTCTCCTAGAGTTAACGAAGTGCTCGCGCGTTGTTTTTCTGTATAAATATTATACAATTTCTACCGGTGTTTCAATGTTTTTTAATCGAATCGGTGTGGAAATATAGTGACAAGGGGATGGAATTAAACAGTCGGTGCAAACAACTGTTTTCCGGGAGTACTTTGCAGTGACGGTTCGCGGGGTTTTTTCTAGTACGGCCGAGGAACAAGAGGTGGCAATACAGATAGGTAAGGTCAGTTGCAGAGATCTGTATTACCACCTCTTGTTCCTCGGCCGTTACCAGAAAAAACCCCGCGAACCGTCAATGGTACTTTGATTGTGGAAGGCAAAACATGGAGGATGAAAAAGGTTAGTGTTATTCTCGGCGTCCAAAAATGATAGGATTTATTTTGTGCATGATTGTTAAAGAAATTCATGATAATTTTCAAGCAAACTGTGACTGTTAATTTTTGTTTGAGTTGAAGCGTTGAGTAAAAAATATCGAAAAAATATGCATTATCCATCATTTCTGATCAAAATCTGGTCTGGTATAAACACTTTCTTGTAACTCGAGTTTTTTCTTGAGAGCCGCTTATAAAGTCTGGCCGCGCTATGAGGGCATTTGAGGACAGCCCTCACGTGTCTGTTGAGCGGATGCTTTACGCGTCTCAAATGCCTGAGGTTCTCAATAAGCGAACACGAGATGTTGGGTTGCATGCACATTTATCTCCAAAGTTATCTGTAACCTTTTAAGAACCACTTCCGACCCTCCGTTAAGCTCCTCAGACGCCTTCATAGCGCGGCCAGAGTATATTTAACTTCTCAACATTAGTGAACTTGCGGCGTTTAAGATTTTCTTCCAATGTTCGGGAATAAACGAAGCGCCCTGTAAAACCCTCTTGATGTGATAATTTTATTCCCTGCAGAAAGTATAAAAGACAACAAATAAAATGTATAATATATTATAATAAATGTATACATAATTACAATGCTTCTATAAATTAACAATTCATTGTATAATAGAGCATCACGATATGATGTTACAAAAGAAATCCTTTGCATTTACAAATAACGATAACATGATTAAAAGTAAAACCAGCATTTACTAGTAAAGCCAATTGTTTTGGAAGGCACATTCAACGGACGGCTTATGAACTAACGATAATACTGGTCGCATTTGGAATACACTTTCTAGCTGCTCGGATTCTACACAGATTCTAGTCGTGGGTCATGCACGTAAACGAATACTCAATAATCAACAATATTAATCCGCTCGCGGAACTAACGTATAAAATATCAACATAAACAATTGAGAATTGGAATACCGCGCGAGATTTTCTGTACAGGACGAAAGGCTGTACATTACAAAAAAATTAAGAGATTCCTAATTAGTCTTAAATGTTATTGCTTGATTCTCGTGTGTGGAATGTATTGCTCTTCAATACATCGTAAGGGTGTTAAAAGAAAATTAATACAAAATTTGTAGGAGGTAAAGTTTAAAACTTAAATATTATCAGAAACCCATTACAACTTAAGTTACAAAATATATAAATGCAACATAATTATTGGGAATATATGTCGATTCGAGGTTTTGTCAACAGAGTTATAAAATGTACAGTACAGGATGAGTTGCAATATGTAACGGAAACACAAAAAAAATTTCAAATAAACTTTAAATTCTTCCCACTGTACTCAAGCATCATGGGCTTTAGTGACACCTAGTGGCAATGTTATTTACTTTAGATAACGTATCTGTGATACAAACTCTTCTTTATTAACACGTTCGCTGCCACTGACCGACTTGTGTTTTTTAATGCTTTTGTGTTATGCATTTATTTATTGTTTTAACTGATATAATTTTAACTTCTCATGACGTATGTTTTATTTTATTTTACTTTATTTATGTTCGTTAATTATGTCTATTTATTTATCCTGTATTTTATTTAATATTTTAATTATTATAATAAAACACTTTTAACTTTGTTTTGTATAACTTATATATTTATTTTTGTGACTTAAGTTTCGGTAATACAATTACCATTTTCAAACAAGAAGTGTCCGAAACTTAAGTCACAAAAATAAATATATAAGTTATACAAAACAAAGTTAAAAGTGTTTTATTATAATATTTAAAATGTATAACGAAGTAGAAGCCTCCAGCATAAACAATATTTTAATTGTAAGTCAATTCTATCCTCTGACTTGTGTAAACTCTTGGTATTGGCATGAATAAACTATTATTATTATTATTATTATACTAGCGTATGTGCAATCCCAATTGCAGTGGCAACAAACGTGTTAATGATAGAACAATATTTAGCAGTGATTCTATTAAGTTGTTCCAAATTGATTCTTAACCTCTTCACGCCCAGCAACAAACAAAAATATTTAACAAAAAAAAATTACACCTTTAGCGCCATCTATGGAATATTTTTTTCATATTTCTTTGCATAAATGAGTAAGAGGAATAATATTTCGTAGAAAAAGGTAACAACAAAAAAGTAATTTTTCAGGATTATCCTATAGCCCCATCAAAGCCACACGTGCGTGAAGTGGTTAATAAACATTTGAAATTCTTTGGAAAAAATTAATGGCTTAATTATCAAAAATCTTTGCAACTCACCTTGCACACAAGTCAAATAAACTTAAAATCGAATTCAGATTGTAGATCACTGTTTCTATAGTATCAACCGGCAAATTTTTATCACAAGGGTAAGAGCTGTTTGTTTATAAATTAATGCTTCGCGTTTCTCATCAGAGGGACGAGCAGGGCCGGGGGGCCGGCCTGTCTCAAAAACGGATGCGTCAACAGCTCGGCAGCCGTCGCTCTCTGAGCCGGATCCCTCACCAGCATTCTGTCCAGGAAACTCTGCAACCTGGGCGACACCTTATGAGCATTTTTGAGTTTCGGAGGAGGCATCTCACGTATCCGCCTCATAGCCTGTAAAGGTAGCTCGCTGAAGAACGGGGGCTCCCCGTCCACCATCTCGATCACCATGATGCCCAACGACCAAATGTCGACCTCGGGTCCGTAAGGCAGCCTGCTTATCACTTCCGGAGACATCCAGTACGGAGTGCCGACCAGAGATTTTCGCTTGGGCAGCTCTTGGGAGACTTGCGCGCAAAATCCGAAATCGGAGAGCTTCACCCGACCGTCGGGCGCCAGCAGTATGGAATCGGACTTGATGTCCCTGTGGATCACGCCCTGCGAATGCAGATATGCCAGCGCCTTCAGGCACTGCTTGCAAACGGTGGCGATTTGCTCCTCGTCCATCCGAGAATGCGTCACTATATCTGTTAGGGCGCCGCCCTCGAGGAACTCCATGACGACCCACAGTTCGTCGTTCACGAGGTAGGAATCGTACATTTCCACAATGTTCGGGTGGTGGTAGTCGCGCATAATGACGACTTCGTTGAAGAGGAGTTCGCGTCGTTGTTGTTTCCTGAGGTCCATCTTTTTCACGGCTACTTGTCGGCCCGTGTTCCTCTCCCTCGCTATGCACACGGTGCCCGTGGAGCCTTCGCCAATCTTAACGAACTGTTCCAGGTTTTCTCGGGGATCTCTCGACGAGACGACCATTTGTAAAGCTGCACGGAACTGGAATTAAAGAAAATTTATTAGTTCGTTAACCCTTTCAATACCGATTGTTTTTTTTTATTAACTTTGACTCAATTTTTGAGGTTATATTTACATTTTTTAATAAAAATTTGTATTATAGCTATTATTACAACTAGGGAAATAACAACCCAGGGAAATGTATTCATATTTCCCGTGTTGTAATCAATAGTTTTTTTCTGATTGAAGAATATTGTTCTGTAAATAGGAAAATATTGGATTGGAATTTTTTTAATTTATCGGATTGGTAACGTTGCTAAGGGCCTTGTTTGTAAATATCATGGTTGACTTGTTTTGGTATTTGCGTTATTTCATAAATTGGTGAAATGTCAAACTATGTGTTAACGCAAGCGACGAAAGACCGTGAATGTTTGGTTCCGGTAAAATCCAAAGCTGTAAAATCCGTAAAAGATACCTTCCTAAGAAATCGGAGGTGTTGTCCCGAGAGCAATTAAAATAATTCTTGCGAGAAGCTTTTAATGACATTTTTTTGATGTTTATATTTCCCTAGGGAAATATAAGTGTGTTATGACATATCGTAACCAAGGCAATATTACTCGATATTGTTTTAATCAGAAAAAATATATATAATATCCCTATCCTACAATCCAATTCAGGTTGGATTGTGGGATAGCGACCACCCACCACCCCCAGTTCCGCTTTTGTTTCAACTACAAAGTTACGTTTCTTAATATTTCTAAACTTCACAACTCTCGAATAAATTGTCAAAAAAATTTCTTCAACCGAACAGAGTTTTACAATTTAAAATAATGTAGATTCGAAGGGTGGTGGGTGGTTTATAGTTTAAATAAAAGCGGAATCAGGGGTGGGTCCTATCCTACAATCCAATCCGTTGCTCACGCATCTAGATTTTTACTAACAAATAAATTAAACAAGTAGGAAAGACAGCGAAGACCTCATTTTTTCTATTCACTTATTAATTGTTGGAAAAAAGTGTGCGTGAGCCACAGGTTGGAATGTAGGATAGGGCCCACCCACCACCCCGAGCCACAGGTTGGAATGTAGGATAGGGCCCATCCACCACCCCTGATTCCACTTTTATTTAAACTATAAAATCACGTTCCTTATTATTTTTAAACTTTACAACTCTAAATAAATTATTAAAGAAATTTCTTCAACCAAACAGAGTTTTGTAGTTGAAAATAATGTGGATTCGAAGGGCGGTGGGTGGGGCCTATCCTACAATCCAATCTGTTGCTCACGCTCACTTTTTTCCAACAATTAATAAGTGAATAAGAAATTGAGGTCTTCACTGTCTTTCTTACTTGTTCGTACTTGAGTTTTGTAGTTGAAAATAATGTGGATTCGAAGGGCGGTGGGTGGTCTCTATCCTACAATCCAATCTGTTGCTCAGACGTGCAGATTTTTACTAATAAATAAATTAAACAAGTAAGAAAGACAGTGAAGACCTCATTTTTTTATTCACTTATTAATTGTTGGAAAAAAGTGTGCGTGAGCCACAGGTTGGAATATAGGATAGGGCCCACCCACCACCCCTGATTCCACTTTTATTTAAACCACAAAATCACGTCCCTTATTATTTCTAAATTTTACACCTCTACAATAAATTGTTGAAGAAATTTCTTCAACCAAACAAAGTTTTGTAGTTGAAAATAATGTGGATTCGACGGGCGGTGGGTGGGCCCTATCCTACAATCCAATCCG
This sequence comes from Ocypus olens, assembly GCA_910593695.2. Lineage (NCBI taxonomy): Eukaryota > Metazoa > Arthropoda > Insecta > Coleoptera > Staphylinidae > Ocypus > Ocypus olens. The sequence goes on from OU343054.1 coordinate 4,346,107, forward strand.
TTGCTCACACGTCCAGATTTTTACTAATAAATAAATTAAACAAGTAAGAAAGACAGTGAAAACCTCATTTTTTTATTCACTTATTAATTGTTGGAAAAAAGTGAGCGTGAGCCACAGGTTGGAATGTAGGATAGGGGCCACCCGCCACCCCCAATTCCACTTTTATTTAAACCACGAAATCACGTTCCTTATTATTTTTAAATTTTACACCTCTACAATAAATTGTTAAAGAAATTTCTTGAACCAAACAGAGTTTTGTAGTTGAAAATACTGTAGATTCGAAGGGTGGTGGGTGGGCCCTATCCTACAATCCAATCCGTTGCTCACACGTCCAGATTTTTACTAATACATAAGTTAAACAAGTAAGAAAGACAGTGAAGACTACATTTTTTTTTATTCACTTATTAATTGTTGGAAAAAAGTGCACGTGAGCCACAGGTTGGATTGTGGGACCCCCGGTTCGACTTTTATTTAAACTACTCTAATCGGAAGAATGGCGATAATGCCAGAACGGATCAGGGCATTGCCTCTCAGAAAATTAATCGACCTTACCGAGGACCTGATCGACCCCGTCTAATCTAATCTAATTGTGTAGTGTGAAGGTTGGTGACAATGGCATTTGTCATTCAAAAGTGAATGTGAGTCGCTGGTATAAATATTGATTGTTTTTCTTGCAAATCATTCAACACAATGGCTGTGTTAAGAAAGAATACTATAATTGGCGTCTCATTTTTTGCTCGGTCATAAAATAGACATAGATATGTCCCACGTTCCTTCCTTTTTTGGGCTCCCTTGCATCGCAAGTCCAGGGCAAGTGTTCCTGCCTAGAATCCCAAACTATGTAAAGAAATAAAAAAACGAAACTGGTATACCTAATTTAATGGAATATAAATCAATGATAGGTGCAGAGGGAGGAGAGATTGTTAATATGTTTGCAGAATATTTTTCTAAGGTCTACAGTAAACTTCAAACTTGTTGCATCAAAGGAAGAGATTTTTAACCCCATTCTTTGTCTTAGGCTAAGTAAATTACCAAGACCAGATGGCATATCTACTCATCATTTATTCACATGCAACGCCGACCGGAGGCTCGTATAAGCCTCCTCCTTGCTAAAAACCAACAAATGGAGGAAAATCTTGAGCAGGAGGGCTCCTTGTATGACCCAGAAATTAACGATGACGTGAAGTTGAATAAATTCCGTTTTACAATAGAGTAAAAGTAATCTAAAACTTTAAACACGTTTTTCTCAAAACAATTCTATAAATAAATGTACACATTTTGGGGGGTACATCAGGGATTTTAGCGAATTTCACATATATTATAAAGGCTATCAAGACATGGCTTTTGGTCTTTACTAGAGGTTCAGAAAATTATTGTGTCAAAAGTTATAACAATATAAATTTTTAGTATATAAATACTATTTCAATATGGCGCCGAGTAAGCACATCGCAGAGTGTAAAGTGTGTGAAATTAACATTAGTGAGACCAAGGAATGTCTAACTTGCTTTACTTGTGAGTACACAATTCATCTTTCATGTGGTTTAAAACGGAAAGCCGCTGGATCCGGAAAACAAGAATTTCAAATGGATCCGTGATGGGTGTATCAGTGACTTTCCACAGTGCAAGTTACAATATGCTAGAAATGTCAGAAACAGTGCATCCATTGATGTAACCGCTGAAAAAGTTGAAGATAAGATCAATCAACTATTTAGAATAGTTAACAATATGCAAAGTGATATATTAACCCTAAAATTAACAAATAATAATACCAAAACAAACAAAGTAAATGAAAAGGATTCTACAATCAACTCTGTAGTCTATTCTAATGATGTCGCTGCCAGTAACGAGATGGCACCAGAAACAGCAAAATCAACAAAAATTAAATCCACCGCTAAACCGATAAAACAAAAAAATGTAAACAAGCCGGCTCCAGATGGACAACAGAAAAACACTACGGATAAGATGTCTACGATGGAGACTCCCATATTAAATACAAACACAACAACAATACATACGGACACGGATGAAGATCGATTCAAAACAATCAACTACCGAAAAAGACGACCCAGAGCAGTTAGCATTTATGGTACTTCCGACAAGACATCTCTAACGGCAGTCCCAAAACTGATGTATATCCATGCCTCCCGATTTACTCCTACAACCACGGTTAAAGATCTACGAACCTACTTAGGCAGTGACTTCAAAACAGTTGAATGTATACAGCTCGAATCCAAATATCCTACGCAGTACGCTTCATACAAAGTAGGCGTACCATTAGATGATATAAACAGACTCAAAGAACCCGGTACGTGGCCAAAAGGAATTTGTGTAAATCCTTTTTTATTCAGAAAACTGAACAAATCATAAGTAACGATTTTAATAGTATTATGCATCTCAATATACAATCTCTTGGAAATTGTGTAAATGAATTAACTGTGTTAGTTAATAGTTATAACTTTGAGGTAGTATGTCTATCCGAACACTGGCAAAATTCAGAACAATTATCGGCAATCAAATTGCTAAATTATACCCTAGGGTCCTCTTTCTGTCGGGCTGAATCACATGCTGGTGTGGCTATTTATTTTGAAAAGAGTGTCAAATATGCTTGTCGCGAAGATATTAACTGTTTATCAGAAACAAATATTTTTGAATGTGCAGGAGCTGATAGTCAAAATCCTATTAGGAACATTACACACGTAACAATCTATAGAGCTCCAAATACTGACTTTTAAACGATTTCTACTTAAGTTAGAAATTTTACTCAGTATGTTAGAGGCTAACAATAACATCTTTTTTATATCTTAGGTTTTTTTAAACTTCCATACAATTGCATATTTTCATCCAATCTTTTAAATACCTTAATGTCCGGCTGCCTCCTTTCAGGAAAGTTTGCTTGGTATGTTTGTGCTGCAAGATGGGGGTTTTTGTAACACTTGATGTAATTACAAAACATATCGTATTGTTCAGATATTGAATAATTCGCCATTTCAAGTAATTAATATTTATCGATATTACAACAACTTAAGACAATACACATGTATAAATGGTTAATACAACTGATAAACTAATGTAAGATGACAGTTAGTCGTTATAACAAATTTTGTTTTATTTTTATTTATGCCTACTTGTTTTAAACTTACAACAATTAATATTTCCATTATTTTTTATTTTGACATAGGTTGTTGTACATCGTTGAAAAGAGAAAAAAAAAGTCTATTTATGCGTGTAAAAATCAAATATGGCGGTCATTTGAAATAAGTAAGTTGGTATTAATATCTCGGAAACCGCCATCTTGAATTTTATTTTGACTTGATTTCTATGTTTGCCTAATTAAACCAAGTAACTTTTATTTAAAACTTTTTTTCGCATCTTTAATAATTATTGAGATATTTGATTTTTTTGAAAATCGGGATTTTCAGTTTTTTTTAAATATTTTCTAAACTGCTCGGAATTTTGAAAATTTCTCAACATAATCTGAATCAGCATAGAAAACTGCACAACAGTGCCCATTTAACCAGATCTCTAGCTTTAAGAATAAGAAAGATACCAATGCAATCCTACTCTATTTAGGACACCCTGTATATCACACACTACTCATGTTTTTCAATGTGTGAATACCTACGCATTCTCTTGGTGTATTTGGAAACCCAATTTTTGTCATCAAAAATTTACATTGCATTGGCATACTAGATATACAAATACAATGGTATTATTAAGATCTTGGCTAGTAATTTTCCTTTGGTTAGCTACCCTACCGCTTGTAATCACGTTGCGCCTCGTTTAATACCATTTTTTTTGTCTGAACCAACCTTTACTGGGTTAGTTAGGTCGAGCAGTAAGTTGGTGGTAGATTGAAAATAGTAGCGTCATAGTGTTTTACTAAGTGATATTATGGAGTTTCAACAATTAGCAGCCTCATCAATCCAATAAATAATTCGGTTTATAAGACACTTAAACCTGAAGATTTACCAGATTTTTTATAAAATCATTATACTAATTATTATGAAAATATCAGTATATTCCATGTTATAATAATATAACAATTGTATATTGATAAAAAGTACATGGGTGAAAAATTGCCTTAACTGCACTGTAATCTGGTACAAGAGTAAGTACTCTAATTTGAACTTGAGAACAATAACACAATGAGGAGAGTGTTATTAAGTGCTTAAAGTGTCCATCAGGTCAACGATCCACGTACCACACAAATAGTTATTCGTGCTGCATAGGTACAGCCTACATTCCATGGTCGAATCAAAAAGACATTGCACATTGACGGAATCATACCGTTACAACAATAAACGTTCAATTACACGTTTAAAATGCAGCGACATTCTTGTGCGTGACAAGGTAACTGTATCTTGACCAATGCTACTCGTGTATATAAAGGCATTTGACATAATTTCAATCTATAAATAAATAGAATTAAGAGACAGAAATACCAATTGTTAATGGCCCCCAGATAAATACATATATACATACCGTGTGTTCGATAAAAAACGCCCAATGCCATTTCTCTGTTATTTATTGACCGATTTAAATGAACTAAAAAATAAAGTCAATGGCTGTTTAAATACTATAAAATAACGGAAATTATATATTTTTTCAAAATCAACTTCATTGCCAAATGATAGTCAACTTTACATTTTTAAATGGCTGCATATACTTTTCTAATTTTATAATATTAGACATTGTTTTTCTGAATCCAATTATGCCCGTTGTGTTGGTTTTAAGTTAATATTTATGCCAGAAAAAGATAATAATAAATCTTGTTCACAGGATTTTTTTGGTAATAAATGTAGTGTGCCTTGAAAAAAATTCGAATCGACAAATGTCATTTAGTGTGTAAGTAATGTCAACCATTTATTATTAGTGTGTGTTTCAGACGTAATCATGAACAATACCGAATTAACAGACATGTTGCAAATTGATTTTCTATGTAATAGAAATCGAAGAGCTGCGGCACAAATTTATCATCTACGATTTCCAGAGCGGCGAATACCAGAACCTAAATTTAGAAGGTTAGAAGGAAATTTGAGATGATATGGAGCCTTCAAAAAGAGTGGATCAACAATTTCGTGGACTTGCAGAGTTAGACGTTCTACAATAATCACAGAACATCTAAATCGCAAGTGAATTAATACTTGCACTACTTATTTATTCTATTCCACATTGAGTTGTAACATAGGTACTTATTTATTAGGTCCTTATTATTCATGTTTGACATAACCTTACAACAATGTCCAAGGCACGCTAATTATAATTTTTGAAAAATATAATTTTAAATGGAAGATTTACTTTAATTTTTTTCGACCAAAATATTGAACGAAAAACAATATATTGGGCATTATTGGATTCAGAAAAATAATGTCGAATGTAAAAAAATTAAAACATTATATGCTGCCATTTAAAAATTTTAAGTTGGCTATCATTTGACAATGAAGTTATTATTGAAAAAAATCAATGTTGATGCCATTTGTTAGTATTTAAACGGCCATTGACTTTGGTTTTTAGTTCATTCATATCGGTCAATAAATAACAGTTATGGTGTTGGGCGTTTTTTATCGAACACACGGTATACTTAAGGATGTTAGTTTATTGTTTAAATGGTAAATTTATTAAGGGTGTGGGGCACGAGAAATGTACTGTAAATTTTTGCTAGCGGTTGCCATGATTAATGCTTATGCTTAAATTAGAGTGACGCCGGTCTCACGCACTGGAGTTTTCAACTGAAGATTTTTCGAAACGTGTTACTAATAGTTCATGTCTTTTTTTTTAATTTATGCTCTTTGACAATAAAACAAAGATATTTAATCAATTTAAGCTCTGCAATGCAGCAGCTACTCGAAGTAGCCACCCGGTCTCACAGACCAGTAGGGTCACCATTGGCGGGTTAAGCATCATTTCTGAACACACCCCAGGCGATATAAATTACAAAACGTTAGCCAGTTTGTTGTTATTGCATTGAAAATTTATGCCGAGTGTAAATTTACTTATATACGTATTCATAAACATCCGTAAAACCATATAACAGCTGATTACATGCAACAGACCGTTAAAAGTATCAATTTGGCATTCACAAACGATTGTAATGTTAAATCACTTGTTAAATTAAATTACCTGTTCGTGTGTAAGTCTCTGTTCGTGCTGCTGTTTGGAAGCCGACGTGGAAGCGTTCGTTGGAGGTACGTGAGCGTTATTATGATTATTCTGCATCCCATTCTTAACGTTCTGATTCTGATCGGGCCTGTGGGCATACGCGCTGTGCGGCGGTTGCTGCTGCTGCGGTAAACTCTGATGCGATCCTATACTAGAATGTGAATGCGTGTTCATGTGATTCATGGCCATCGGCGGCACGGACGCCATCGAACCGGCCGGGGAGATCTGTCGGTGATTGTTTTGATTGTACGCGTAACCTTCGTGAACGTTACCATTGTGATGTTGGCTTTCGTGGTTCACAACAGACTGCTCGGCCGGGGAATTCTCCCTGATCTGCTGGTGCTTCGCGGGGTTCTGTTCCCGGCGCATCGACGGATATTGCATGATTTGCTCCTCGGGGACGGCCGGCGGGACGTTCGTGTTGTTCTTGATGTCGCGCCGTAACCTGGGAGGACTGGAGGATCGCAGGGAGTTGGAACGCGCGACATTCGATGTTTTCGGAAGTACGATGCCGTTGGGTTTGGCCTGGTGGGTGCTCAATCGGTGCTCGGATTTGTGGTCGCCGCGGACGATCGTTTTCAAATCCAGGATTTCCGTCGGGGTGATTTCGGAGGGATCCACCAGCGGCAGGGGCCTGTTGGTGGATTTTAGGATTTGGTTGTTCCCAACGATGGAGGCCCATTGCAGGGGGAGACCCACATAGCGGCCCTCGCGCTTGTCGAAACCCGTGTGCACCCTGTGCTCGAAATTCGTCGGTGTCGAAATCTGGGGCTTCTTCTTTTTCTTGCTGAACATAGCTGCGCGGTTCTACGCCCCTTTAAAATTCGGTTAAGATGTCAACATACGTACGTATACATAACCTTATTACACTTATAACGGAAATTTTTGTTTTTAAGGCACTAATTTCACGAAATCGGGCACTCTCACTAAGTATTCACATGTTACATCGATATTCGAGGAAGAATCAGCGCGATTATTGATAAAATATTGTGAACTCAAAAGTTATGTAGCGTTAAACACAGTGGTGCCACAAAACAAATAAAAACAGCGAAGTTAGTGGATCACCGCGACTCCTCCCATTTAAGAAATTCCAGAATGCGTAGAGAGAATTGCGGAATTTACGCATTTATATTCACTTAAAATTAATGGTGCACTTAAAGGGGATTGCGTTTTAAAGTAAATATGATTTTTAAAATTTTTGAATTCACTCGTTTTCTGTGCGAATTCTCATGTTTATGTTCCAATAAGAGTGCTGCCATCTGTGGTTAGTTGGGTGTAGGCGTGATTGGAATTTGGTCATATCCTAATGAGAGACGTGTTATTACTTTTAATAAGAACACTCACGCTCTGGAAATTGGCGACGATAACTTTTTAAATTATAATTTACCTTTGGTCTATTATTATTTGTAACGTCGGTTTACTTAACGTATTTTAACAAATTTATTTTTGTTGGAATTTATTTTATTACTAAGAAAATATTTATTTAAGGCAGAAAGACCTCTGGTCAATAGCCATTTGGCAGATTAACAAACTACCATCCTGTTAATTATATGTTTTTTTTTCTATTAATAAAGATGTATTATATACAGGGTGAGTTTATTTTTTTATGTTCTCTTGGTATCTCGGAAACTATAGGAGATAGAGAAACTGTTGAATGGGTAAAGAAGTGCAGTTTTATGAGCCCAATAAAATAAAACTTCAAAGTTTTCAAAAAAGTGAAGGGTAACTAGCAGTGACGGTTCGCGGGGTTTTTTCTGGTACGGCCGAGGTAACAAGGATGGTAATCCAGATAGGTAGGGTCAGTTGCAGAGACGGCTGGCTGCGGGACCGCACCTATCTGTATTACCACCTCTTGTTCCTCGGCCGTACCAGAAAAAACCCCGCAAACCGTCACTGGTAACTAGATATTTTCAAAATATAAAAAGTCTCAATTTTTTCAAATAAATATATATCTCGGCTATTATGACAAATAGAAAAAAACTGAGAAGGACAAAGTTGTAGATAATTTTACGCAGCTTAATAAAATAAACTCAGAAAAATTTTAACGCTTTTATTTTTCGAAAAATGACTTTTTTTAAATAGAAATCATGGTGGGCTATGACCTCATTCGAAAGACTATTTTTTTGTCTTTAGTCTGATATCACATATGATATGGTTATTTAAAAAAAAAGTGAGTCATGAAAAAGATAATTCAAATATATTAATTGTAGGATATCGTCTATATATTAATAACTAAAAAACTTGTTATATACACTATACAATACCTGTGGCAGATGACCTTGTTGTCGACGCAATTTTTTTTTGTAGGTGCTATTTGAATTTACTTGTTACACCAGTGATTAATAGTGAATATTTTAATCAATGGTTGATTAACTTTAAGGTGACCAACTTGTTTACAATGAAAAGAAGGGCACAAATAAATTGAAGAAAAAAATGCTTACTTTAAAAAAAACAGATTTGCTTGTCAGTACTTTAAAGTTTTAATTATGGAGATCATAGCGCTGTATGACGAGTTGTGAACTTTAAAAAAGCTTAGTAAGACTTAATTTAGCTTGCAGAGTAACGAACAGGTTGAATATTTATATATTCAGGCTATATTTCGTTTTCTTGAATTTATTTAAAAAATGCAACAAAATCAGGTTTGTAATTACCGCTGCGTTCGCGCCACCTACCGGACCATAGCTGAACTGCTAAGTACCTATTATTTGCGCACACGAACCAAAATGAATTCAACATTAAGTTGCACTGCAAATGATGGAATGATTAATTCTGGATCGAATGATGTATAAAACAGCTGAGAAAAGTAGGCGGTTTTGCTGTATTTTGTAATTAAAAATTTACCGATAATAAAGTTTACTGTAATGCTCAATACAGGAATTTAAAACATTTTACAGTAGTTTCTAAGCAAATACTTCGTTTAATTAACGAGTACGGTGTTTTGATCGCTCTTTTTGTCTTTCTTCGTGCACTCTAAAACACTATAAATTTCAATATTAAGCTTTACAGCAAACTGAATTACCGACTGCTACAAATGGTAAATTTTCACTTGCTAATTACTGTAAAATCGTCGATTTTGCGTCATTCGATTCAGAATTAAATATTCTATCGATCAACTCATTGCTGAATTTTTACATTTTGGTTACACATATAAAGTTCACGAGTTTTGGCAATAGTTGTACTTAGCAGTTCCAGTGTCGCCCGGTAGGTGACGCAGGAGCGGCGCTAATTACGAACTTGATTTAAATGAATGTTTATTGCTTGAAATTTTGAAAGATTAATTATGGATAATGTGTCTTTATATTTGCCTTGAAAGAAATTATTCGAACTTTGCAGTAACAAAAATGGCTGCGCTGGAAGACAAATTTGAATGACCAAAAATGCAATTTGGCCAGAAATTGCTATGTAAAATCCAAATTTATTTTCACAGATGCTTGAAATTTTGACAGCATAATTATGGATAATGCGTCTTTAAATCTGACCTAAAAGAAATTATCCGAACTCTGCAGTAACAAAAATGGCTGCGCCAGAAGACAAATTTGAATGACCAAAAATGCAGTTTGGCCAGAAATTGCTCTACGAATTCCACATTTATTTTGACAGATGCTTGCAATTTTGACAGATTAATTATGGATAATGTGTCTTTATATCTGCCCTAAAAAAATTATCCGTACTTTGCAGTAACACCAATGGCTGCGCTGGAAGACAAATTTGAATGACCAAAAATGCACTTTGGCCAGAAATTGCTCTACGAATTTCACATTTATTTTAACAGATGCTTGAAATTTTGACAGATTAATTATGGATAATGTGTCTTTATATCTGCCCTAAAAAAATTATCCGTACTTTGCAGTAACACCAATGGCTACGCTGGAAGACAAATTTGAATGACCAAAAATGCACTTTGGCCAGAAATTGCTATGTAAAATCCAAATTTATTTTCACAGATGCTTAAAATTTTGACAGCGTAATTATGGATAATGTGTCTTTAAATCTGACCTAAAAGAAATTATCCGTACTTTGCAGTAACACCAATGGCTGCGCTGGAAGACAAATTTGAATGACCAAAAATGCACTTTGGCCGGAAATGGCTCTGCGAATTCTATATTTATTTTGACAGATGCTTGAAATTTTGACAGATTAAATATGGATAATGTGTCTTTATATCCTTGAAAGAAATTATCCAAACTTTCCAGTAACAAAAATGGCTGCGCAAAAATATATTCTAATCAAAGTGGCGGATCCAATATGGCGATAACATATGTGAAAATGATATAAAAAAATTGATGAAAATTAGTATGAGGGGGTTTTCGAGGTCGCAGATTACAAATCTAAAGTCAAAATTATTCTAAAAAAAAATGGCGGATCAAATATGGCGATAACATATGTGAAAATGATATAAAAGAAATTGATGAAAATTAGTATGAGGGGGTTTTCGAGGTCGCAGATTACAAATCTAAAGTCAAAATTATTCTAAACAAAATGGAGGATCCAATATGGCGATAATATATGTGAAAATGATATAAAAGAATTGATGAAAATTAGTATGAGGGGGTTTTCGAGGTCGCAGATTACAAATCTAAAGTCAAAATTATTTTAAACAAAATGGCGGATCCAATATGGCGATAACATATGTGAAAATGATATAAAAAAAATTGATGAAAATTAGTATGAGGCGGTTTTAGAGGTTGCGGATTACAAATCTAAAGTCAAAATTATTCTTAAACAAAATGGCGGATCCAATATGGCGATAATATATGTGAAAATGATATAAAAAAATTGATGAAAATTAGTATGAGGCGGTTTTCGAGGTCGCAGATTACAGATCTAAAGTGAAAATTATTTTAAACAAAATGGCGGATCCAATATGGCGATAACATATGTGAAAATGATTAAAAAAATTGATGAAAATTAGTATGAGGGGGTTTTCGAGGTCGCAGATTACAAATCTAAAGTAAAAATTATTCTAAACAAAATGGCGGATCCAATATGGCGATAATATATGTGAAAATAAAATTAAAAAAAATGATGAAAATTGATGAAAATTGGTATGAGGGTGTTTTCAAGGTCGCAGATTACAAATCTAAAGTCAAAATTATTCTAAACAAAATGGCGGATCCAATATGGCGATAATATATGTGAAAATGATATATAAAAATTGATGAAAATTAGTGTGAGGGCGTTTTCGAGGTCGCAGATTACAAATCTAAAGTGAAAATTATTTTAAACAAAATGGCGGATCCAATATGGCGATAACATATGTGAAAATGATATAAAAAAATTGATAAAAATTAGTATGAGGGGGTTTTCGAGGTCGCAGATTACAAATCTAAAGTCAAAATTATTCTAAACAAAATGGCGGATCCAATATGGCGATAATATATGTGAAAATGATATAAAAAAATTGATGAAAATTAGTATGAGGCGGTTTTCGAGGTCGCAGATTACAGATCTAAAGTTAAAATTATTTTAAACAAAATGGCGGATCCAATATAGCGATAACATATGTGAAAATGATTAAAAAAAATTGATGAAAATTAGTATGAGGGGGTTTTCGAGGTCGCAGATTACAAATCTAAAGTAAAAATTATTCTAAACAAAATGGCGGATCCAATATGGCGATAACATATGTGAAAATGATATAAAAAAATTGATGAAAATTAGTATGAGGGGGTTTTCGAGGTCGCAGATTACAAATCTACAGTCAAAATTATTCTTAAACAAAATGGCGGATCCAATATGGCGATAACATATGTGAAAATGATATAAAAAAATTGATGAAAATTAGTACGAGACGGTTTTCGAGGTCGCAGATTACAAATCTAAAGTGAAAATTATTCTTAAACAAAATGGCGGATCCAATATGGTGATTACATTTATGAAAATGATATAAAAAAATTGATGAAAATTAGTATGAGGCGGTTTTCGAGGTCGCAGATTACAGATCTAAAGTGAAAATTATTTTAAACAAAATGGCGGATCCAATATGGCGATAACATATGTGAAAATGATTAAAAAAAATTGATGAAAATTAGTATGAGGGGGTTTTCGAGGTCGCAGATTACAAATCTAAAGTCAAAATTATTCTAAACAAAATGGCGGATCCAATATGTCGGCAACATATGTGTATACTAGGGTGGAACTTTTTTTGCAGAATTACAAAATCTACTTTTACGGAAAAGATGTTTTATAATTTTCTACAATAATAAGATGCAGTGCATTCAACATGCTTATGAAATAGAGATTCTTGTTAAACTATAAGATCTCTAATCATGCCGGGCCTTGAGACTGTGATGGTACAGAAGCTACGATTAAATATAATTAGATTGTTTATTCTATAATAAAACATTGCATGACTCTTAGAAGCGTTAATATATTTTCACCGATATAGATATATTATATAATTACTTGAGGAATTTCTATTTATGGAAATACATAACAAACACCGCTATATTGTAATTACTGATCTATTAAGAAAAAGTGAATAATTACGATAAAAATTAATTTTAATTCAAACAATTTTTAATAGTGGCATAAAATCAGACCGAAACTTTTTGCAGATGAATGTTAGTTTACACTTAACAACGAGCCCAACGTTATTGTTCATCGTAAGTACAATGCGTGAATTGATATCTGACTAGCAAAATTTTTTTCACTATGACATGACATTCGTCAAAGTCATAGCAAGGGTTTTTATTAAATGGTAAATGATTAAACTTATTACTTTCTTCATTACGAAGTACGAGAAAGTATTGTGATCGTGATTTTTTTTTTCAAAAATCTTTTTTACGGAAATATCCGTTTTGGGGTCCCTAGATGCCATTTCAACAATTTTTGGAAAAAAAAATGTGTCTGTGTGTGTGTGTGTCTGTCTGTGCGCGCTGTATCTCAAAAACTAATAGAGCAATTGATATGAAACTTCGAAGACACGTCTTATTTGATAATCTGAAGAACTGAAAAGCTTTTGGTAAAATTTCGTACATCGGAAGTGGGCGTTTACCTTAACTGTTTTTTGTTTTTTGCCAATATTTTCTTAAATATGAAAAAATATTACAAAAACATTTAAACAAATTTTGAAGACGACAAAGAAATGAACATCTTCTGCTCGAAAACATTTTTCATAAAATCCTTTTTATTCGAGAAAAAAATGTATTATTATTTTTTTAATTTTAGTTTATAATTATAAAACGATAATAGTTACAGCGAATGTATGTTAATAATAATTGTGTAGAATGCTAAAATGAACAACTTATAAAGAATAAGTTTTTTTCGAAATCCCTTTAGTTTTTGAGTAAACTGAGTTTTTGAATTTGAAGTATAATTTTTACATCTTTCATAATTTTGACGTTTTAAACGTCAGTTTTATCCGAGTTTACACAACGCTCGATGTACATTTAAATATGATTTAAATTAAAAATAAACCCCTGAAAACGTAAATATAAATGGCTATGATACCATCAAGTCGGAGAAAGTTACATAATGGCCACATCACAATTTTTGTATATGTCACGAAGTGAACGCGTCAACCAATAATTACTTTTAAATAATAGCGAAACCACGTATTGTTGACAAACATTCAATCCACAAAAAAATTCCATCGGCTTGAATTTCCACGACGCAGTTCTAGATCTGACCTCATATGTAAATAGGAGTCCTATTTAAGTTGTTTTTTTACGCCGTTTTTGTGTATGGAAAAATGTAATGAATTCATTTTCGCGAAATACACTTATTACGGGAAGACCTTCATTTTTATTTTCTATCATACAATAGCATTACTTATTATTGTAGGAAAATAACAAACGATTTTATTAGAACCCTCCAAGGTCAAATCATTCAAATCGAAAGTAATCGGTTTGCAAAATAGGGCAAAGTTTTGGTCATAAATAAAAATCGCCAATTTTAATCAAATCCGACTAATAGACACACGAGGAACACAGATTTACAATCCGCGTTCAAATCGGATTCTTCGTTTAGGCGCTACGGCCGTTCAAAGTCTGAAAAAATCGATTTTTTTCAAAATTTTCTATAAACTTCATGGTGACTTTTTTCCAATTTTTTCTGGATGAATTTTATCAACGCCGATCGATTTATTTCGTTCTTCTAATGAAGAAAATGTTATTACATTAAGGACCACGATGATTATTAAGAAAGTCGATTTTTTCGATTTTTTCCATTTTCGAGTTTTATTTGCTGACGTATCACGGGCTTCAAATTGACATTTGTACCTTCAAAAGTACATTTTCTGAAGCGTCTTGAAGCGATCTTTTAGGTGACGTAAAGAAACCCCGGATCGAACCAGTGGTTTCTTCAAGATATCATTTTTAATGCAATTTTTGAGCAAAAATAAGAAGGGGGGACCCTTGGATAGAATTTCAGGTTTTCGTCAAAAATAAAAAATCGCCAATTTTAATCAAATCCGACTAATTGACACACAAGGAACACAGATTTACAATCCGCGTTCAAATCGGATTCTTCGTTTAGCCGCTACGGCCGTTCAAAGTCTGAAAAAATCGACTTTTTTCAAAATTTTCCATAAACTTCATGGTGACTTGCTAACTTTTCGCCTATTTTTTCTGGATGAATTTTATCAACGCCGATCGATTTATTTCGTTCTTCGGATGAAGAAAATGGTATTACATTAAGGTCCACGATGATTATTAAGAAAGTTGATTTTTTCGATTTTTTTCATTTTCGAGTTTTCTTTGCTGACGTGTCACGGGCTTCAAATTGACATTTGTACCTTCAAAAGTACATTTTCTGAAGCGTCTTGAAGCGATATTTTAGGTGACGTAAAGAAACCCCGGATCGAACCAGTGGTTTCTTCAAGAAATCATTTTTAATGCAATTTTTGAGCAAAAGTAAGAACCCTTGGATAGAATTTGAGGTTTTCGTCAAAAATAAAAAATCGCCAATTTTAATCAAATCCGACTAATAGACACACGAGGAACACAGATTTACAATCCGCGTTCAAATCGGATTCTTCGTTTAGCCGCTACGGCCGTTCAAAGTCTGAAAAAATCGACTTTTTTCAAAATTTTCCATAAACTTCATGGTGACTTGCTAACTTTTCTCCAATTTTTTCTGGATGAATTTTATCAACGCCGATCGATTTATTTCATTCTTCTAATGAAGAAAATGGTATTACATTAAGGACCACGATGATTATTAAGAAAGTTGAAAGTCCATTTTCGAGTTTTCTTTGCTGACGCATCACGGGCTTTAAATTGACATTTGTTCTTGCGAAAGTACATTTTCTGAAGCGTCTTGATGGGATCTTTCCAGTGGTGTATAGAAACCCCGATTCAAACCAGTGGTTCTTTCGGAACCCTTGGATAGAATTTTAGGTTTTCTTCAAAAATAAAGAATCGCGAATTTTGGTCTAATTCAGGGGTCGCCCATCTTTTTTGATTATCGATCCCTATATAATTTTTCGAAATCTCCATCGACTCCACAAAAGTATTTTTTTGTGAACTCGCCCCTCGAAAATCAGCCATATTTTTGTTTTTTGGCTATAACTTCTGAACAGATCTTGATAGCGTAATTGCGTGTACTAAATTTCAAAGTCTATCCACTGGTGTAAAAAATATGTGTATTGACTACTTTGGGACTGTAAAAAGAATGATTGATATTTATGGCTTGTATTTCCTGTAATAATATTCGTTAAAAAAAATTATACATAAAGACATAAATGACGATGACCTAAAATAGTTTAAGAATTTTTTTCTAAACGCGGGATCCAAATATATAATATATATTCATACATTTCCTTTAAATAAAACCTTTCCACTAAAAAAGGTTCGATCTATTTCTCTTAGGTTTTTTTAAACTTCCATACAATTGCATATTTTCATCCAATCTTTCAAATACCTTAATGTCCGGCTGCCTTCTTTCAGGAAAGTTTGCTTGGTATGTTTGTGCTGCAAGATGGGGGTTTTTGTAACACTTGATGTAATTACAAAACATATCTTATTGTTCAGATATTGAATAATTCGCCATTTCAAGTAATTAATATTTATCGATATTACAACAACTTAAGACAATACACATGTATGAATGATTAATACAACTGATAAACTAATGTAAGATGACAGTTAGTCGTTATAACAAATTTTGTTTTATTTTTATTTATGCCTACTTGTTTTAAACTTACAACAATTAATATTTCCATTATTTTTTATTTTGACATAGGTTGTTGTACATCGTTGAAAAGAGAAAAAAAAAGACTATTTATGCGTGTAAAAATCAAATATGGCGGCCATTTGAAATAAGAAAGTTGGTATTAATATCTCGGAAACCGCCATCTTGAATTTTATTTTGACTTGATTTCTATGCTTGCCTAATTAAACTAAGTAACTTTTATTTAAAACTTTTTTTCGCATCTTTAATAATTATTGAGATATTTGATTTTTTTGAAAATCGCGGTTTTCAGTTTTTTTTAAATATTTTCTAAACTGCTCAGAATTTTGAAAATTTCTCAACATAATCTGAATCAGCATAGAAAACTGCACAACATTGCCCATTTAACCAGATCTCTAGCTTTAAGAATAAGAAAGATACCAATGCAATCCTACTCTATTTAGGACACCCTGTTTGGCGACCTCTGCCCTAAGCGCACGCCAATGGCAAATAATAGTGATTAACAAGTAGTCTCTAGCAATCAATTAGTTTGAAACAATATGTTTCCCTATTTTGTACTAGAGAACACATCCCTAAAATAGTGCCGTGTAATTCTTAAACACCCTGTATATTCATAAATAATTATTTCAAAGAATTACTAAAGAAATATATGCTGAACAAACAACCTTATTATGGTAGGAAATTCCGTACCATAAATAAAATAACATTATATGGCTTACAATCTTCATGACAAAAAATGCGAATTAAATCTGCAAATTATAAGATGTCATACGTGGAAAATCCTGGTAATACGATAATTGCAATATATTACAAGGACGAAAAACGATATTACTTTAATATATGTATGATATTCATGGAAAATTAGGGATTACCAGAATAATTAACAATATATTGACTCGCGAATGAGTATATAAACCGGTCCAAACAAACAAATTAATTCAATTTCAAAATGTTCACAGTTGCCTTAAGTTGTCTCCTGGTGTTGGGTGCAGATGCTGCACAGTTCTACGTTAAAAACAATAGGGGCGATGAGATTTGGATTGGTACCCAAGGTGGTGCCGGGCACTCGCCATTGGCTGGTG
The DNA here is from genome assembly GCA_910593695.2 of Ocypus olens. Taxonomy (NCBI): domain Eukaryota; kingdom Metazoa; phylum Arthropoda; class Insecta; order Coleoptera; family Staphylinidae; genus Ocypus; species Ocypus olens. Next base: position 4,363,482 of record OU343054.1, read on the forward strand.
GTGGATTCGCTCTAGGTGGTAACCAAGAGGTAGGTTTTTTTTACATAATTTTTACTTTCTCCGTTACGAAGTACGAGAAAGTATTGTGATCGTGATTTTTTTTTCAAAATTTTTTTTTACGGAAATATCCGTTTTGGGGTCCCTAGATGCCATTTCAACAATTTCTGGAAAAAAAATTTTTGTGTCTGTGTGTGTGTCTGTGTGTGTGTGTGTCTGTCTGTGTGCGCTGTATCTCAAAAACTAATAGAGCAATTGATATGAAACGTTCAACATACGTCTTATTTAATAATCCGAAGAACTGAAAAGCTTTTGGTAAAATTTCGTACACCGGAAGTGGGTGTTTACCTTAACCGTTTTTTGTTTTTTGCCAATATCTTCCTAAATATGAAAAATATCACAAAAACATTTAAACAAATATTGAAGACAACAAATAAATTAACATCTCTTGTTTGAAAAAAATTTTCATAAAATCATAACTATTCGAGAAAAAAATTTATTAATTTTTTTAAATTTTTGGTTCATAATTATGAAACGATAATAGTTACAGCAAATTTATGTGAATAATAATTGTAGATAATACCAAAATGAACAACTTCTAAAGAATAAGGTTTTTTCGAAATCTCGTTAGTTTTTGAGTAAACCGAGTTTTTGAATTTGAAGTATAATTTTTCCATCTTTCATAATTTTGACGTTTTAAACGTCAGTTTCATCCGAGTTTACGCAACGCTCGATGTACATTTAAAATATGATTTCAATTGAAAATAAATCCATGAAAACGTAAATATAAAGTCGGAGAAAGTAACATGATGGCCACATCACCATTTTTTATGGATTTTTTTGGAAGACTTTTTTTGGGATTTTTTTAATTACATTTTATAAGATACGTTTCATTATATTTTTTAGAATTTTTTTAATGACGAGTAGATTCACATTTTTTAAGGACTTCTTTTTCAAGATTTTTTAAAGATATTTTAAGACTTTATTTCGTGAACTTTTTTCAGGTTCTCTTTCAGGACAATTTTCAACTTTTTCAGGATTTTTTTCTCAAAACGTCTCAAAACAATTTTTTCAGATTATTTTCCAGTAGTTTTTCAGGTATTTTTTAAGGATCTTTTAAGTATTTTTTCAAGAGATTTTTTGAAGACTTTATTTTGAGGACTCTGCTTTCAAAAATTTTTTCAAACTTTTTTCAGAACTTTTTTCGGGTCATTTTTCCGGTTTTTTTTTGAGACTTTTTTTGGAACCTTTTTAAGGATTTTTTTGGGACTATTTTAGTCGAGAGTTTTTTAGGACATTTTCTTCGGGACTTTTACACAGAACTCTTTTTCAGAACTTTTTGATATATATACTTTTTTCAGGGCTTTTCAACAGAATTTTTTGTCAGGTCTTTATATTCAAAACTTTTTTTCAGCAATCTTTTTGCGCACTTTTTTCAAGATCCTTTTTAAATACTGTTTTTCAAGACTTTCTTATAGAACTTTTATTTAGAAGCATTTATTTGGGACTTTTTTTATGATTTTTATGATTTTTTATCTGTTATACTTTTTTACTTTCTCCGTTACGAAGTACGAGAAAGTATTGTGATCGTGATTTTTTTTTCAAACATTTTTTTTACGGAAATATCCGTTTTGGGGTCTCTAGATGCCATTTCAACAATTTCTGGAATTTTTTTTTTGTGTCTGTGTGTGTCTGTCTGTCTGCTGTGTGTGTGTGTCTGTCTGTCTGCTGTGTGTGTGTGTGTGTGTGTGTGTCTGTCTGTCTGCTGTGTGTGTGTGTGAGTGTGTGTGTGTCTGTCTGTGTGCGCTGTATCTCAAAAACCAATAGAGCAATTGATATGAAACTTTGAACATACGTCATATTTGATAATCCTTTTGGTAAAATTTCGAACACCGGAAGTGGGTGTTTACCTTAACTGTTTTTTGTTTTTTGCCAATATTTTCTTAAATATAAAAAATATCACAAAAACATTTAAACAAACATCGAAGACAACAAAGAAATGAACATCTTTTGCTTGAAAATATTTTTCATAAAATCATTGCTATTCAAGAAAAAAATTATTAATATATTTTTAATTTTTGGTTTATAATTATGAAACGATAATAGTTACAGCAAATTTATATGAATAATAATTGTAGAGAATGCCAAGATGAACAACTTCTAAAGAATAAGTTTTTTTCGAAATCTCGTTAGTTATTGAGTAAACCGAGTTTTTTAATTTGAAGTATAATTTTTCCATCTTTCATAATTTTGACGTTTTAAACGTCAGTTTCATCCGTTTTTACACAACGCTCGATGTACATTTAAAATATGATTTCAATTGAAAATAAACCCATAAAAACGTAAATATAAAGTCGGAGAAAGTAACATGATGGCCACATCACCATTTTTATATTGATATATTGATTGGAAACAACGTAATTTCAAGAGAGAAGATATATGGGCCAACGACACTTTAGAAGTATCTGAAGTTAATTTTTGTATAAATTCCAAGAAAACCCTTTTGTAATTGGAAAATCACAGTAAAAATTTTAAACTCATATCTGACAATTATTTTAAAAATTGTAAAAACTTACATACAGTTTGACGGTTTATAGTAATTTTAATATGTAGGTGTTTAATGAATACAATGAACTTTTAATTAACAGAAATATTTTGAAAAGTAAAATTGCGTCTCTAGAATTTTAAATACTATTGATTTAACATTTTCCAATTGTTTTTATATTAGATTAAATCAAACGCCTACTATTTTTTTAAACACAATTATTTATTGTAATGTAATTACAAATTTACTATTATACAGGGTGTCCCACGAGGTAGTAAACAGCCGATATCTCGAAAACGGTTAGTAGTACGAAAATGAAATTTGGTGGCTTTAATTGGTTTGAAATGATGCCCCTTTCTGAATACATAGGTTTTATTTCCATTTCTCCATTTCCGAGAAAATGACATCAACTTCAAAATTTCAAATGGGATACCCTGTATATTGATGGATTTTTGGAAAGGTGATTGAAATACAAATTCATCGATACCATATTATTTCGGAGTTCTATTGTAAATTAAGGGAGTATTGTGAGTAATAATCAAAATAAATAATCGCAGTGACATGGATTAACAAAACAAAACGTTAAACAAAAAATTGAAAACACTTCGTATCAAATGTCCGATGTCAAGTTGATCATATATTCTGATTAAGTGGAAGTAATGCGTCCCATTTTTACATATAACAAGTATGTCGATATGTTCGTTATCTATGGAGAATCTCGCAAAAACAGAAGACTCTCTCGAGTTAAATATCCGAATCTAACGTCGAACAATAGTACCTTCGTCAAGTTAGAAGCAAGAAATAATAATAGAAATAATAATAATAATAATAATATCTTTATTGGTGCAATAACATAAACTAGTTTATGAAGATTACGCAGAGGTTCTTTTCCGGTTGGAAAGCGAAAAGGCCAGTTCTGAACGAGAGAGCAATTATTTGGTGGCAACAAGATGGTGCAGCCCAGTAGTTTCAATTGATTATAAAATATCTCATTTTTTACCATTTGTATAATTATGTAAAATGTTTAAGAATTTTTTTTTTAAATCATAATTTGAGAATGTACTAGAAACTTAATCTAATCTCTCTTACATACAAATTTCTAGTAGATTTTCCAAACTATTACAATCTCAAAAAATTAGTTTATAATTCCCGGAGTGATCAAATTCAACAACTTTATCTTTTCTGTTATACCTAAATAATATTTTTTCCGCCTACCTTTTCTAAAAATTAAATTTTCGGCGCTAAAATGCGAGGTATAGAGGCACTAGGGACTCTAAAATGTTTCATACATTTTCCAATAGAGGCATACTTGTCAAAAGAAATATTATTAAGCTCATAATATTTATCCATATTTTGTAAAAAAAAGTTAAAAAAAAACTGTTCAGTTTAACAGCACGTTATCCCTCAAGGCCACATTAACTGGCGATTTGGTATTCCGTATCAAGCCAATCCAGTGGCGGGTTTACGAACGAGCACTCCTCGGGCCCCATACATTCAGGGGCTTCAAAACTTAGTTCTCAAAATAAAAATTAAAAATTGATTCAATTTTTTTTTATTCATAAAATAAGATGTAGCTTTGTACCCTAATAAATTGTTAAATAATTTAAATTACGTTTACTATGGGCAGCTCCAACCCATTTTGAAAATTCTTCCATCAATGGATTGCAATCATTGAATATACATGCATAGTGTGATGAAAGATGAAATTTCAATTCTTTTCGTGTATTTTATGATAGCACTTAAAACCATGGCCAGACTTTAGAAATTCGTATGGTAATGTATCCTACTCGTTGGGTAAGTTACAGATAGATTCGGAAAGAAAAATAGGATAGGGCCCACCCGCCACACTCCATTTCTACTTAAACCTAACCTAAAAACATTGCTAGATTGAACCAATTTCTTAGACAGATCACGATCGAATAGTTTCAATAGTGTAAAGAAAGAGCGCTTGTGGGAAAAATTTAAATGATATAGTGGAAGGTGGGTGGGTCCTATCCTTTCCTGCAACCCTTTCAACACACCCCAGAGTTTATATACATGAAAACGTTTGTCAAAGATTATTTTCTTATCAATCAATTTACACTTTTAAAACTCTCGTTTGTATTCGAAGGATTTAAGGGTGGGATAGGGCCATCCCACCGCCCTTCGTTGGGTAGTGGGTGGGCCCTATCCCCATAATTAATTTCTTAATTAGGCCACGAGAGATGTTATAGTTTGTAAAGCATAAAGAGTTTGTAGGTAAATTATAAATGATACAGGTGGTGGTGGGTGGGCCATATCGTACCCTTCAACCTCTTGAGCATGCCCCAGAGTTTCTATATATTAATGTGTTTGTTATGGGTCCAAGAAACAGTTAGATTATTTTCTTATCAATTAATTAACACTTGCAAAACACTCGTTTGTGTTTTAAGGATTGGAGGGTAGGGCCCACCCACCACCCTTGATATCCACTTAAACTTAACCTAGAAAACACTATTTGATAAAACTATTTTTTTAGTCAGATCACAAAGGATGTAATAATTTTTAAAGCATAAAGAAAGAGCCCCAATGTTTCTGTAAACGAAAACGTGTATCAAAGGTCCAAAAAACTGATGTATTATTTTTTTATCGATTAATTTACACTTGCAAAACCCTCGTTGGTGTTCCAAGGATTAAAGAATGTGTTTTAAGGATTGGAGGATGGGATAGGGCCCACCCGCCACCCTTGGTATCCACTTAAACCTAACCTAGAAAACACTATTTGATAAAACTATTTTTTTAGTCAGATCACGAGGGATGTAATAATTTTTAAAGCATAAAGAAAGAGCGTTTGTGGTAAAAATTTAAATGAAACAGAGGGTGGTAGGTGGGCCTCATCCCACCCTCCAAGTTTTTGAACACGCTCCATAGTTTCTATAAATGAAAACGTTTGTCAAAGATCCAAAAAACCGTTATATTTTTTCTCATCATTTAATTTACATTTACAAAACCTTCGTTTGTATTCGAAGGATTGTAGGTTGGGATAGGCTCACCGCCCTTCATATCCACTTAAGCCTAACCTGGAAAACACTGTTTGAAGAAACAAATTTTTAGTCAGATCACGAGAGATGTAATAATTTCAAAAGCACAAAGAGTGTTTGTGGGAAAAATTTAAATAAAACAGAAGGTGTTGGGTGGGTCCTACCCTTTCCTGCAACCCTTTCAACACACACTAGAGTTTCTTTAAATAATTACGTTTGTCGAGAGTCCAAAAAACCGTTGGATTATTTTCTTATGAATTAATTTACACTTACAGAACCTTCGTTTGTGTTCAAAGGATTGAAGGATATGATAAGGCCCATCCACTGCCCTTCATTTCTACTTAAACCTAGCCTATAAAACACTGTTAGTTTAAACCAATTCTTTAGTTGGATCATGAGGGATGTTATAAATTTTTATTTGATACTAAATTCATAAAGTGTAAAAAAAGAGAGTTTGTGGAAAATAATTATAAGAAATAGATGCTGGTGGACCCTATCCCACCCTGCAAGCCTTTCAACACGCCCCAGAGTTTCTATAAATGTAAACGTTTGTCAAAGGTCTAAAAAAAACCGTTAGATTATTTTCTTATCGATTAATTTACACTAGCAAAACCCTCGTTTGCGTTCTGAATATTGGAGGGTGGGATGGGGCCCACCCGCCGGCCTTCATTTCCATTTAAACTTAACCTAGAAAATATTGTTAGATGAAACCAATTTTTTTAATCAGATTACGTGGGATGTTATAATTTAAAAAGCATAACGAGCTTTTGTGGAAAATATTTAATTGAAATAGAGCAGTGGTGGGGAAACTTTTTTTAAGACGGGCCATTTGTAATAACTAGACAATCGTAGCGGGCCAAAGAATAATGCTTAATCGTTAACTAATTTATGTGTTCTATAAACATATACATATATTATTACATACACTTATTATTTTAATAGTAAAAAAGCAAAAGGTAACAAAAGTATAAGCACAAAATATAAAATGAATTTAATGTAGTTCTTGATGTGAAGTATTATCACTTTATTTTCTGGTGTCATTACTGGTTGATGGTGCATGAGAAAAATGAAATTGAGACTGTTTCATCAAAATTTCATCATAGTCCGGTTCCATTTGCGAAGCAGAAATTCTTAAAACTGATGAAAGGTGCTCATCTGTAATTCTGTTTCTTAAAGAAGTTTTCCTAAGCTTCATTGTTGAAAAGATTTGTTCGCATATATAAGATGAGCCGAACATTATCTTCATTGCATGAGTAATTAGATTTGGGAAATTATCTGGACTTCAATTTTTATAAAATTCTAGTAATGGTACTGTATGAAAAGTTTGTTTCAGGAGAGTATTACAGTTCAGTTCTATTAACTCAAGTTGAAATTTTGCATCAACTTCTTCGTAATTAACATTGAATGGGGTCGCAAAAATACTAAACTCTGGCTCCATTTTTCTAAAGTCCTGAAATCTCCTTTCAAATTCTGTAGATAGTTTTCTCAAATTAATTTCGTATTTTTTAATCTTATTGTTTGATATAGTGAATTTTAAAGATTGTATTCTTGGAAAATGAGAAAATCAGATTTAGAGATCTGATTAGCAAATAATAATAACTGTAATTTGAAACTTTTCAGGTATTGCCAAATATCGTGAAGAAACTGATTTTTTCCTTGCAATTTGAGATTAAGTTTATTCATGTGTACGAGGAGGTCTGTGAAAAAAGCGACATCAGAAAGCCACGTTTCGTTTTCTAAGACGTCAAATTGATTATAAATGTCTTTATCAAGAAGAAAATTCACAATATCGTCTTTTAAATCCCAAATTCTTTCAAATACTTTTCCAGCACTTAACCAACGAACTTTTGAATAATACAGGATATCGGAATGCTCAGCATGTACGGACTCCAAAAACTGTTGAAACTGGCGATGTAATAATCCTCTGGAACGAATCATATTTACTAGTTTTACAACAATATTAAGTATATGGTCAATATCTAAAGCCGATTTACAGAGAGCATCCTGATGTATAAAGCAATGCAAAAAAACAACATCATTTTCCGGATACTTAGAATTAAATTTCCCAAGAAATCCTTGATTGATTCCAACCATATTAGGAGCACTATCTGTAGTTACATTACATAGCTTGTCAATAGGTAAACGAAGTTTATCGATGCAATTTTCAAATTCACAAAATATATCGGCACCAGTCGTTGTTCCTTTCATTAACTGCAGCCCTGCAAGTTCTTCTGTAATTTCAAAGTGGGCGTTGATTCCTCTTACAAATATGAGTAACTGCGCAGTATCGCTGATATCTGTACTTTCATCCATGGTAATTGAATAAAAAATAAATTTTTGAGTTTTTGTAGTCAGTTGTGAAATTAGATTTTTATCAATATTTTCAATTCTCTCGGTGATTGTTCTTCTTGAGAGAGACAGTGACTGAAAATCCTTTTTCTTGTCAGGGCACATAATATCGCACACATCTATCATGCACTGCTTTATAAATTCACCATCTGAAAATGCTTTATTAGATTTAGCAATATTATAAGCTAACACATAACTGGCTTTCGTAGCGCATCTTTGAGAATGATTAGCTCTCTGAAAGAATTGTTGTTGACTTGATAAATTTTTTATTAAATCTTTCGATTTAATTTTTTTCACCTCTTCACTTAACGATGAGTAGGAGTGGTTTTCGTGTTTGCTCTTGAAATGGCGTTGAATGTTATATTCTTTTAAAACTGTAATAGTTGTATTGCAAAGTAAGCACACAGGTTTTTCTTTAAATAAAGTAAAGAAATATTTCCACGTCCATTCTTCTTAAAAAACTCGACATTCTGAATCCACTTTCCTTTTTTTAACATCCATTTTAGACGTTTCCTACTACGGAGAACAACACACAGAAACGCAATTGACGAAAGCTTACTGCTAACTAATGCTCTTCCGCGGGAGTTTGTTGAGGCACTGGGAGTTTGGGGGATTACACAAACAATTACTCGAGTCACAGCGGGTCGTTGCAGATGACTGACTAAGTCGCTAACTAACTGATCTTCGGGCGGCCTCGCTTGTATTTACCTACCTGCGAGAGTCTCTGGAAGTTTCGAGCGAAGATGAGTCATCTGTTTAGGTCGGATGGATTTGTCCAGAATACTATTGTGTTTTGAATATCGCCGCAGGTAGTTTTTATGCGGGTCGTCACATTACGAAGTAAGAACGCGTTCAAACATTCTCACGACGGCACTCTTAAACGGGCCGGATTAAACCTTTCCGCGAGCCGGACTTGGCCCGCGGGCCGTAGTTTCCCCATCACTGAAATAGAGGATGGTGGGTGGGCCCTAACCTACCCTTCAACCCTCTAAATACATCCTAAAGTTTCTGTGAATAAATACGTTTATTAAAGGACTAGAAAACCAATTAACTTACACTTGAGTCCTAAAGATTCGAGGGTGGGATAGAGCCCACCCACTTCCTTTCGTTTTCACTAAAATTGAATCTAGAAAATACTGTTTGATTAAGCTTGAACTTATAAGGAATAAAAAAACGATAAATATGTATGAAAATATGTTAATTTTTGTCAAAAATAAAATTATTTAAGTCTATTCGCACCCTTCTTATACCGACTTGTCTCTCCTTGAAAAAATGTTTTTTCTTTCTATTTGGATTGTAACAGTTGCATTACTATTTTAAGAAAAACTTCACTACACATTACTCACTATACACTAATGATTACTTTGATATTTTAGATAACCATTAATGCTCCAGATAATTGGGAAGGAAGATTTTGGGCAAGAACTGGATGCAACCATGGCAACCAGCATTGTGAGACCGGTGACTGCGGAAATAGACTAGAGTGCAATGGAGCAGGAGGAACCCCGCCAGTTACTTTAGCTGAAATCAAGCTCAAGGGCGATGCCGGACAAGATTTCTACGATATTTCTTTAGTCGATGGATTTAACGTGAAGTCTTCGGTAACGTGCATCATTTAATATGACTAATTGAGCAATGGTTGAAGCATTAACTTCATGATAATTTTAGAAAGTTAAAACACTTTCTTGGGTAACTTTAAAGTAAAATGGAAATATAGGTTTAAAATTAAAATTCACTTGGTTTGTTTCACGATTAAGTAAAAGAAGTGAATTTTAGTTTTAAAACTTTATTTACATAATGTTTCACCAAGTAATCAATGAGAAACAAGTATATGATATAAAATGAAAAATTGATATTTAATAACTTTAATCAGATATTATTCAAAATGGGTGTCAGTAACAAAATTATGTTTCCTACAGAAGTAGTAGACCTTTTAAACGGTACCACTTTCGACCTATCGTGCCATTTAAAAATCTGGAGTTCTTGGCAAGCTCTCAGGGATGCCAATCGTTTTTGGGAATAACAATATCATTATTCGATTCTTCAATACGGCTTTTGTAATAAACATATTTGTCCCAACTCTCAACTTCTCAAAAAAAAGCCTGATACGGCGGGTGGTCTGGGACACCCTGTGTAAAACTTTTGGATGGGTTTTATTATAAAGTTAATAATGAGTTTTACCAAGTAACAACCTCATCAATGCAACATTTAAAATTTCATAATTCTATAAACAATTACATTGTTTGCAGATCCTTAAACTTATTTCATTCATTTAATGCTTCTACAACAAGTGATGGTTTTCAATGTTTATTTGATATTAAAGTCATAACTATATTTTCAGATTTCACCTATTAATGGAAATGGAGATTGCAAAACACTCCAGTGTTCCAGTGACATCAATGCTGGATGCCCAGACGTTTTGAGGAATGTTATCAATGGAAACACCGTTGGCTGCAAGAGTTCTTGCTTACAATTTAATACCGACGAATATTGTTGCAGAGGTGCCTTCAATGCTCAAACCTGCAATCCGAATACCTGGCAGGTGAATTCCGCAGGATATTTCAAGCAACATTGTCCAGATGCATACAGCTATGCATATGATGACCGCAGTAGCTTAAAGACGTGCACAGCCAATGCATACAGAATTACCTTTGGGTAATATGTACTTAACTTAAGTGTATTATATTATATTTTGTACTAGTAATATTTGTGTTTCAAGCTAATGCTATTAGTAGTATCGTTCAGTATAATATTTTTTTCGTAAATAAAACGTAGGATTATTAAGTTTACAACAAAGCATTTTCGTTTTATCTGCCCATTCACTCACAAACTTGTTAATTACGTAATTTGTTTAGCCACGTCCTAATGGCCAGCTCTAGTAATTATGTAATATGTATCTCTTAAACTCTTCTTCCCTTTATAACAACTGGTTGGACTGATTTAAAACTGATTTTTCTAATCTAGTAAACTTAAAGCCTGCTAAAAATAATACTGAAATTTGCAATAGAAAAACCATTGTTTCTCATTTACCAATTATACCGAAGACTTATCACGAAGTAAACGCCTCCTGTATTAAATTTAGAAAAAATAGAGGTGGCCATCATGAACTTTCTCGGAACGTACAGGCAAGGCGGGCAACCGCCTGTAGCGGCCAAATTTAGGGGCGGCGGCCGGTCGAACATTGAAGGATCAATGATAATTTTGATTGTGAAACAAACAAGAATCCTATGGAAGTTTCGTCACAAAAGTTCAAAGTTCACTATGTATTACGTGTGAGCAATTTCAACAATTATCGACTTACAATAACACATTTGGATTTTTACACAATATTTCAGAGTTATCGAAAAAAGAGGATATTTTAAAAACCACGTTCGGATCTTAAAGATACACTCAGCCACTATAATAATACATATGTTGATTGAATTCAACTTTCAGAAGCAATCATATTTATATCAAAAATTCTAGAAAAGTTTAGATCAAGAATGTCTCAAAATCAATTTTATCTATTGACAATAATCAATAGATAAAGAAGAAACATTTTACACACTTACTTGATGAGAGACAGAAGCAAGTGGCTCAGGTTTATTGCAGAAGCCACAAAAACCTAAACTAAAGAACTATCGCTCGACACCCTCAGGGTACAAGAGGAGCGGATTGTGTATGTATGTACTTGATGAGAGTAGATGTTACATTTTCCGTTTTACGTATATATTTTATTTTGATTATTCACAACCGTAATATGAAACGTTGGGAAATGTCACATTACTAACCGCCACTTCCCACCCTCATTTTATCAACTGACGTTTATTTGATTTGTTTTGACGTTAATGCTATGGCAAAACACTGCCAACTAGACGAATTAAATTTTTATAACGACATTAACCTGAATTTTAATCGTGAAAACTAATGATTAGAAATAGTACACACACCTCGGTGAAAAATTTCATTCCCGTCAGGAGACAAAGTTACCTTCCTATTCTCTTGACGGTAAAGAAACCCTTTTCACCTTGGTATGTTAATAACTATATATTTTATTAATAGTAATTTACGTAACAAGTTCCGAAAGTAATATTTTACGGGATGAGTAGCCTACGGCTCGTCCTGGAATCCTGCGAGTCCTGTAAAATCACTTTTGGAACGAGTTACATACAATATTTTTTCTGCAGCCGTTTTGTATGTTAAAAAAAGCAAAAACACACATGAATGGTATATGACAAGCGCCGTCATAATTAAATACGAAGATGATGGCCGCCTACACATATACTCAAAATCGTCCCGAAAGTATAGAAATCGTTCCGAAAGTGAAAAAAAAATCATCCCGAAAATAACTACTTTCGGTACGATTTATGTAAAGTGGTACTTTCGATTTAATAAATCATACCGAAAGTTTTATTTTCGGGACGGCCGCAGAAAAATATATCTGCAATACAGTTCTATAAGTTAATATTTGTTTTCAATGGTTTTTTTAATTTAAAGAAATATTGATCTTGACACCATGTAACTTTATTAAAACGGATTTTTGTGACTTTGTCATATTTATCTATTTTTTGAAACACTGCAGGGTTTCATTAATTCATTTTTTCTGCAATAAGTGTGAAAAATTATATGGGTTAAGTGTCCACTGTTAGAATTATCGCACGCATCGGCTCTGCATTTTGCATTACTTGTTGCAGTGTTGCGCAATTTTTGCTCTAATTTTATCTCTCAACTCTTATAAAGTCTGTGGTTAATAAACTTAATCAGGTACTCCCACAGAAAAAAAGTCTGGAAGCGTTAGATCGATCGCGGCAGAGATCTCAAGTCGCCATTTTTTGAGATGATACGATTCGGAAATTGTTCACACAAGTTATATAGGCTATAACGCCATCTTGCTGAAACCATTTTGTTGTCCGCTCGCAAGAGTGCTCTGAAGCATTATTTTGTACCGATCTCCATTGCACGTGACCCTTGCAACTGCAGCATTTTCGAATACATGCGATCCATAAATCTTGCGCGAATTTATGCCACAGACATTTTTTAAAAAGAGCCGGAATCGATCTTAAAATAGAATTTATGTTTTTTTTTTTTATTTTTAAAAGGATGATGGTTGACAGGAATTCAGGTTGAGGAAGCGCGGGTGATTTGGGAATTGACGTAGCCAACTAGGGCATTCTGCCACAACCGATAATTTGTATAATATAATCATTTATAATGATGAAAGGGACATACACTAAACATCCATGGACCCGCACGGCCATTTTTCGTTCCGAAAAAGTGACCGCGTGGATTGGATTCGAACCCACGACCACGAGGCCCGTAAGCTGGAGCTCTACTCACTGGGCCACCGCGGCCCACAGAATTTCTGTTGAAATTTTGAATTCGAAAATCATGATCGCAATACTTTCTTGTACTGCGCACGGAGAACTATTATGATCATGAGTTTTTTTGAATACGAAATTTCAACAACATCCGTTATGACGTCATCATTTTTGGAAAATGTATGCGCACGCTCCATGTCAAAACCAAGATTTTTAAATTAAATTTAAAATATAACGCTTATTTGACAGTCTGAATAACTGAAAAGACTTTAGTAAAACACCCGAAAGAGGGTGTTCTTCCCCGACTTTTTTTTTAAATATGAAAAACATTGGAAAAACATTTTAAGAAATATTACAGATAACGAAAAATTGGAAATCTTTTGTTGGTTTTTCATAAATTCCTTGATTATCAAAAAAAAAAATTAAAAATTAAAATTTATCATTTTTACTGTATAATAAAAAAAATATACAAATTTACATTTACGTTACTTGTACAGAAAATGAATAATATGTTAGAATTTTTATAATCACGGGGTGCACATTTCACTCACTCAAATTCCAGTTTAGAGTGCTGCCATTTTGATTACAAGCAAGTTGCGTTAATTATCTTTTGGTATATCAAAAATATGTTATTTCTAAGCAAATTTGGAAATTTTGAAGCAAATTCCGCAATCGATAAGTTTTTTAGAATTTTTTTAATCAGGTGGTGCACATTTCACTCACTCAAATTCCAGTTCAGAGTGCTGCCATTTTGTTCACAAGTAAGGTGCGTCAATCAACTTTTGGCAAGTTAAAAATATGTTATTTCTAAGCAAATTTGGAAATTTTGAAGCAAATTCCGTTGTCGATAAGTTTTTTAGAATTTTTTTAATCAGGTGGTGCACATTTCATTCACTCAAATTCGAGTTCAGAGTGCTGCCATTTTGTTTACAAGCAAGGTGCGTCGATTATCTTTTGGTATGTCAAAAATATGTTACTTCTAAGCAAATTTAGAAATTTTAAAGCAAATTCCACGGTCGATAATTTTTTTAGAATTTTTTTAATCAGGTGGTGCACATTTCATTCACTCAAATTCGAGTTCAGAGTGCTGCCATTTTGTTTAGAAGCAAGGTGCGTTAATTATCTTTTGGCATGTCAAAAATATGTTATTTCTAAGCTAATTTGGAAATTTTGAAGAAAATTCCGCGGTCGATAAGTTTTTTAGATTTTTTTTAAACAGGTGGTGCACATTTCATTCACTCAAATTCGAGTTCAGAGTGCTGCCATTTTGTTTACAAGCAAGGTACGGTAATTTTCTTTTGGTATTTCAAAAATATGTTATTGCCAAGCAAATTTAGAAATTTTGAAGCAAATTCCGCGGTCGATAATTTTTTTAGAATTTTTTTAATCAGGTGGTGCACATTTTATTCACTCAAATTCGAGTTCAGAGTGCTGCCATTTTGTTCACAAGTAAGGTGCGTCAATCAACTTTTGGGAAGTTAAAAATATGTTATTTCTAAGCAAATTTGGAAATTTTGAAGCAAATTCCGCGGTCGATAAGTTTTTTAGAATTTTTTTAATCAGGTGGTGCACATTTCACTCACACAAATTCCAGTTCAGAGTGCTGCCATTTTGTTTACAAGCAAGGTGCGTTAATTATCTTTTTGTATGTCAAAAATATGTTATTTCTAAGCAAATTTGGAAATTTTGAAGTAAATTCCGCAGTCGATAATTTTTTTAGAATTTTTTTAATCAGGTGGTGCACATTTCATTCACTCAAATTCGAGTTCAGAGTGCTGCCATTTTGTTCACAAGTAAGGTGCGTCAATCAACTTTTGGGAAGTTAAAAATATGTTATTTCTAAGCAAATTTGGAAATTTTGAAGCAAATTCCGCGGTCGATAAGTTTTTTAGAATTTTTTTAATCAGGTGGTGCACATTTCACTCACACAAATTCCAGTTCAGAGTGCTGCCATTTTGTTTACAAGCAAGGTGCGTTAATTATCTTTTTGTATGTCAAAAATATGTTATTTCTAAGCAAATTTGGAAATTTTGAAGTAAATTCCGCAGTCGATAATTTTTTTAGAATTTTTTTAATCAGGTGGTGCACATTTCATTCACTCAAATTCGAGTTCAGAGTGCTGCCATTTTGTTCACAAGTAAGGTGCGTCAATCAACTTTTGGCAAGTTAAAAATATGTTATTTCTAAGCAAATTTGGAAATTTTGAAGCAAATTCCGTGGTCGATAAGTTTTTTAGAATTTTTTGAATCAGGTGGTGCACATTTCACTCACTCAAATTCGAGTTCAGAGAGCTGCCGTTTTGTTTACAAGCAAGGTACGGTAATTTTCTTTTGGTATTCCAAAAATATGTTATTGCCAAGCAAATTTAGAAATTTTGAAGCAAATTCCGCGGTCGATAATTTTTTTAGAATTTTTTTAATCAGGTGGTGCACATTTTATTCACTCAAATTCGAGTTCAGAGTGCTGCCATTTTGTTCACAAGCAAGGTGCGTCAATTATCTTTTGGTATGTCAAAAATATATTACTTCTAAGTAAATTTAGAAATTTTAAAGCAAATTCCACGGTCGATAATTTTTTTAGAATTTTTTTAATCAGGTGGTGCACATTTCATTCACTCAAATTCGAGTTCAGAGTGCTGCCATTTTGTTTACAAGCAAGGTGCGTTGATTATCTTTTGGTATGTCAAAAATATGTTATTTCTAAGCAAATTTGGAAATTTTGAAGTAAATTCCGCAGTCGATAATTTTTTTAGAATTTTTTTAATCAGGTGGTGCACATTTCATTCACTCAAATTCGAGTTCAGAGTGCTGCCATTTTGTTCACAAGTAAGTTGCGTCAATCAACTTTTGGCAAGTTAAAAATATGTTATTTCTAAGCAAATTTGGAAATTTTGAAGCAAATTCCGCAATCGATACGTTTTTTAGAATTTTTTTAATCAGGTGGTGCACATTTCATTCACTCAAATTCGTGTTCAGAGTGCTGCCATTTTGTTTACAAGCAAGGTGCGTTGATTATCTTTTGGTATTTCAAAAATATGTTATTTCTAAGCAAATTTAGAAATTTTGAAGCAAATTCCGCAGTAGATAATTTTTTTAGAATTTTTTTAATCAGGTGGTGCACATTTCACTCACTCAAATTCCAGCGCATTTAAAAAAATTTTTTTCGCTTGTAGCGGCGTAAATCATAGCACCGGCACTGTATTCCATGTTCAAAAGATGATCATAAAAATTTATCAGATGGTCCTCGGTCCAACCCCGAGCGGAAACACTTTTAGATTACACGCCTTTGGAAAAGGTCATTTGGTACCAATTGATCACGTTGGTTAGGATAAGCATTTCCGTGGTGTAGTGATTATTACATCCGCAAAGACAACGATTCTGTAGTGAATAATATTATTATCTAAAATAAGTGTACATATTTATTTTATAGAATATTATATACAAAATTAAGTAAAGTACGTATTAACCAAATGTAATTCTGTATGAAGAGGCGCTGCACGTCTTTAAGCTACTGCGGTCATCATATGCATAACTGTATGCATCTGGACATTGTTGCTTGAAATATCCCGCGGAATTGACCTGCCAGGTGTTTGGATTGCAATTTTGAGCGTTGAAATATCCTCTGCAACAATATTGATCCGTGTTGTACCTCAGGCAAGCACTTTTACAGCCAACAGTATTTCCATTGATAACATGCCTCAAATCATTGGGGCATCCATGATTCATGTCATTGTGGCACTGAAGTGAGCTGCAACCTCCGCGTCCGTTAATAGGTGAAATCTGTAAATGGAGCAATTATTTTAGAACAGGTAGCTCTTTTACGTTTCATTTTTGTTTGTTTAATTTAATCGACTTTAAGGGCAGTTCAATAGCCCAAATAAATTGTTTATATAGTTCATCCGTTGAGAGCTGACGGTGACTCATGCATTTTCGTACTAAGAATTGCTTTGCATTTTATATCTACCTTTTTCTATCATGTACGAAACAGTATGAAATAAAAGACGAAACGTGTGTCTGCGTGTTAAAGAATAGGGCAGCGTAAACGTAGGTCTAAGCTCACGCATCGCTTCATATAAACACACAAAACACGCGAGCGCCACGTCAAATAACATAACCGTAAAAAGTTTGCGCGAGAATTTTTAAATATCCCGCCAAAGAAAATCAGCGCGGCACCTAATTTTCTTACGGACATACGTTTACTTAAATCTTGATTCATGCGATTTTAAACGATGAGTCACAGGCAGCTCTCAGCGGCCCGTATTTAAATATTTAAATATGTAATTAGTAATGTAACATAGGCAACTTAATGTACACATACAAAGTGGGGGATCTTTAGAAAAAAGATCTTAAAATAAAAAATCATGGCACACTTGAGGTTTTTTTTAATAAACATACTTTATATTTAAGTAATGTTACGTGTTTGATTGAAATTTGCAAATGTTGGTTGTGATAGAATTTGTAGCAAAAATTGTGCATAAAAAATGGCATTACTGCGGACATAATCTTCTTAATTAATGACTTAAATTGTAACCTATTAAGCCATCAATATTAAAGTGAAATATTATTGGTTGGCTTTAATTCATCACACATTTCCAAGATGTAACTTTTTACGTTATAATTATGTTGTACGTTACCGAAGCTTTCACGTTAAATCCATCGACCAAAGATAAATCGTAAAAGTCTTGTCCTCCGTGTCCCCTAAGATTGATTTCAGCTAAAGTAACTGGAGGAACGCCTCCGGCTCCATTGCATTGAAGTCTGTTTCCGCAGTCACCGGTATCACAATGCTGGTTGCCATGGTTGCATCCAGTTCTTGCCCAAAATCTTCCTTCCCAGTCATCTGGAGCGTCAACGCGTTTCTGAAATGTTTTAATCATCATCAACTCTGTCGTCAAATTTCGGCATTAATTTGCACATAAAGTCTTTTAATTCTACCCAAATTTGACATTTTTCTAGAGGCTTAAGGGTTTGAGTCAAAATTAGTCTTGTTTTTTTCAAACCCTTCTCAACTTTAAGTCAAATTTCGACAGTAATTTGGACATAAAGTCTCTTCACTTTGATGGCGGAGAGATGTATGCACAAGAGAGGACTGTGTGTGAATGTGGAGAAAACGAAATGGTTGAGAGGGTGATTGGGAGTTATTTGGGTTTAAAATAACTCCGTAAGTAAATGTCAATTTCCCAACAACAAAAAAACCTATTTTATTGTTTATTTTTAAACCATTAATACCTCTGTAAATTACAATTTGAATCATTAAAATCAATTTAACCATTAAAAAATTGCTGCGGCAATATTTATTATTGCAGGATTTTTATAGCACTTTTATTTCAAAAGATTAAAGGATTATATGTTTATCGGTGATTTAATGCTTAAATTATCAAAATCATCGCTTAGAATTGCTATTTAGAAGCTTTTAAACATTTTACATTCGGATGTCCGCCCGTCGTCGCCATCTATTAGACGGTGGCTGAACTGCTAAGTGATGTTTTTGAACAGCGCCAAAATGCTCGAACTTTATACTTATTGTCAAAGTGTTAATATTCAGCAATGGGCTGTGCATGAAAAGGTAGACGATTTAATTCTGAATCGAATGGTGTATAAAATAGCCGAGGAAATTTAGCGGTTTTCCTGTAATTTGCGAATGAAAATTAAGCACGACACACTTACCGACATTTACAGTGCACTGTAACATAAAAATTCAATAAAGGAGAATTTGCTGTATTCTTCAATCAAATACGGATTACAATACTTATTCCTGATTAATCATTCAACTATTTATATTGTTAATGCATTACAATAAGAGAAATATACGAGAAATCATAATCTAAGTAGAGGGCTCCACCTGTTATCGTGGGGATAAACTACTTAATAATTTATGGATGTAATAATTGTTGTAATAATAAAAGAATATTTAAAAACTTAAAAAGAATGTTGTCTCGTGATTAAATAAATTCACTTGTGGATATTTACGTACTTAAATTGCAGAAACAATATTTTATAATATACACGCCTAATCTCAAGCAACCCGATATACGCATAACTCGAATTAATTTATTATTAAAAACTTCTAATTTTATACGTAACAGGGATAAACCCATAAGTGTAATCCTGAGTAAAGCTTCAAAAATAGTGGGAATATTTAAGTATTTAAATTGCGGAAACAATGGTATTATATAAACGCCTACTTGTAGGCAACCCAATATACTATAACTAATATTATTTTTTATTAAAAACTTCTAATTTTAAATATAATAGGGACACAAGCATAAGTGTAATCCTTAGCAACGCTTTAAAAATATTACACTTATGGTTTTGTCCCTGTTACGATTAAAATTTGAAGTTTTAAATAATAAATCATTATTAGTTATACGTATATTGGGTTGCCTGCAAGCAGGCGTTTATATAATATAATTATTTCTGCAATTTAAATACTTTAATATTCACATTATTTTTTAAGCTTTACGGAGAATTACACTTATTGTTTTGTCCCTGTCACGTTTAAAATTGGAAGTTTTTAGTAATAAATTAATATTATGTATGCGTGTATTGCATTGTCTGTAAGTAGGCGTTTATGTAATATAATTATTTCTGCAATTTAAATACTTAAATATTCGCACTATTTTTGAAGCTTTACTGAGGATTACACTTATGGTTTTGTCACTGTCACCTTTAAAATTGGAAGTTTTTTATAGTAGTTATGCGTTTATCGGGTTGCCTGTGATTAGGCGGATATATTATAATGTATTGTTTCTGCAATTTAAATACGAAAATATCTACAAGTAAATTTCTTTTATTATAAGATAACAGTCTTTTTAAGTTTTTAAATATTCTTTCATTATTAAAACAATTATTAAATCCATAAATAAAAAAGTAGTTTATCCCCACGATAACAGAGGGTACCCTCTATGAAGATTAGGATTCCTCATATATTTCTCTTATTGTAATGCATTAATAATATAAAAAGTTAATTGAATAATCAGTAATAAGTATTGGGACCCGTATTTCATTGAAGAATATAGCAAATTGTTGTGCATTTAGGTTTTAAGTTACAGTGAACTGTAAATGTCGGTAAGTGTGTCGTGCTTAATTTTCATTCGCAAATTACAAGAAAACGCCTAAATAGCCTCAGCTATTTTATACACCATTCGATTCGGAATTAAATCGTCTACCGTTTCGTGTACAGCGCATTGCTGAATATTAACACTTTGATTATAAGGATAAAGTTCGAGCATTTTGGCGCTGTTCAAAAACATCACTTAGTAGTTCGGCCATCGTCGAATAGATGGCGACGAGGCGTGGAAATGCGAATGTAAAATGTTTAAAAGCTTCTAAATAGTAATTCTGAGGCATGATTTTGATAATTTGAACGTTAAATCATCTCAAAACTTGTAACCCTTTACTATTTTCAAATAAACGTGCCGTAAAAATCTCGGAATAATAAGTCATCTCGTCGAAATTCTACATTCATTTTAATGATTTAAACGGTAATTTATGGAGGGATTAAAGGTTTAATAATAAACAATGAAGTAAGGTTTGTTGAATTTAAGAAGAATTATCTAATTTGGTTGAAAAGTCGCTGAGTTATGTGCGAAAAACCCCAAAATGCACACTCATAACTTGGTGCCAAATCGTCGTAGGAACTTCGTTCTTTGAGTCCTGCATAGGGAATTGATCAAATTTTGATGCCTTTATGGTGGATCGAGTCGACAAATTTTTTCCAACTCCGTACACATCGTCAAAGTTGAGCATAGTTTACTGAAAAAGTTTTTTTCACAGGGTTGCTAGAGGGGGTTGGAAGGGTTTACGTTAAAAATATATTTCAGTTGTGGCCACAATATGCATACCCATATTATATATTTTTTTAATTAATTGGAAGCTTGGAACTCATTTCTGACAATTTGGGATATAACTGTAGAAAAGACCCGTGAACCGGTTCGGAACCGTTCCCGACAGAGAACCGTTGGCGAAAAAGTGTTAATAATTCATTAAAAATTCATGCTGAGCTTAAAACCACAGGTAATGCCATGGCTCCTTGGCTCTATATAACGAGCCGCTCCTGAGCAAAAGTATTTAAATTTGAATTTAAAGAAGCATACCTCTTCGTGTCCTCCCAAAGTAAATCCACCACCAGCCAATGGCGAGTGTCCAGCACCACCTTGGGTACCAATCCAAATCTCGTCACCCCTATTATTTTTAACGTAGAACTGTGCAGCATCTGCACCCAACACCAGGAGGCAACTTAACGCAATTAAGAACATTTTGAAATTGATACAATCAGTTGGCTCGGACTGCCTTATATATACAATGATGAGTCAATATGTTATTTATTAAAATGGGATAATCATGCGAGAACATCATAATAATTGTCGAATCTGTAGTAAAATAGTAAACAAGTTGTTTGCAATATCACTTTGATATCAATGGGTTTTTCCAAAGCGAATGTTTCTAAAAGAATTGGCCCGGTCAGTCACACTTAATTGGTGTATTTTCTATCGGGATGTTTCTTTATAATAAGCTATAATTAATTGGTTAAGTATATCATTATCAAGTAACAAGTGTATAATTATCTTAAATTCAAAGTTAAAAATAAAAGAACTATTTCCAAGAAAATCGCGGGATGAGAGGAATCCATTCTTACACGATCAACGGAAGAAATAACTGGTTAAAAACACAAAAACTGAGGCGAAACACGTGTACCCGGTGGGACACAAGGAACGGCGAGAGATCAGCTGATCATAAGAACGGCCATTACTGTTTTAAGCAGTTTGGGCCTTTAAAAACGGCGCCCGTTTGGCTAATCACAACAACGTATTTTCGCGGCTATAATTTGATTTAGTCCGCCTGGTTATTAAATGAGGCAATTGTAATTATTTTTAAGGAAGACTTGTTGATGGAAACTCGAGTCGGGGAAACTCTAATGCTGGTTTAGCTAACTAGGGCATTCAGCCACGACTGATTTCTAATAATAATTCGTATTTCAACGAAAATGAACCTAGACAGGTACATACTAACACACCTTATTGTGAATTAATTATATTGTTCTGTATAAAAATGTGTCTGTAATAAAGAGGTTGTATATATGGAACAAACACGATCACTATCACGGCCAATTTTCGTTAGAAAATGACGGCGCGGATGGGAAATTATAGTAGGCCACAGCAGCCCCTGTCATAAATCATAAAACAAAATGTTTGTGAGTAAATGTCAATCGTTATTCGTCGATGACTGATTAACTCTTGACTGGAATACTATTTTTTTGAAACGCAACTTGTGTACTGGGATATTAAATGACCCCAAATAAATCATTACCTATAAATTTTATTAAAAAAATAATTTTCAATCGAAATCTGGTTGTCCAAATGGAATCAGTCCCTCCATATTTAAACCGTTCATCACTTCCTATTCTCCCGATATTAAAATTAATAAGTCCACATATCTCCCACGTACATCTTATTTCATTCTAAACTCTTTAAACCTCATTCCCAGTTAACTACATGCCATTTTCGTGCACTTACATTGCAAAACATGGGTTTCGTAACGAAAACACAATATTTATAAATCGATAAGCCTTCCCTTGCTTGACAACGGTTCCCTCCTATTCACGCAATGTCGCATCGAGTGAATCATTCTTATTTTACCATAACAATAGCAACCATGGCTATCAACTACTGTCGAGAAAATCTGGGATTTCCACCTGCAACTACCCAGCAATAAACATTTTTTACCACGTCAACATCCAAAAATCTAAATTTAAGGCCAAAACGGCTAAACAATTTTTTTTTCCAGAAATTGTTGAAATGGCATCTAGGGACCCCAAAACGGATCCGTACTTCGTAAAGGAGAAAGTAAAAAGAAACAAGATCGACTTACAATATCATTTTCATATTAACGGGTTTTTTCCCGAAATAATAATTGCTAAAAGTGTTGTGTGTATCCAAGGATATAGGTCACTTTTAATCTGTTTAATTTTTGTTATTTTGCATATCGGATTGTTTTTCATTGCGGGCTATAAATAGTTGATTAATTATTTCATTAATTATTAATTATTTACATTTCTCATTTATTTGTTCTTAAACTAATTATGATGGTTGCATCCTATACATAATTAGTCAGAATTAAATTTAGCTGTGGATTTAACATAGTGAATATCGTTTTTCACGTTTATGTCAAAAATTAAAAATCGCCGATTTTAATTGAATCCGACTAACTTGCACCCGTGGAGCACAGATTTGAAATCTGCGTTCGATTTGGAGTTTTCGTTTAGCCGCGACGGCCTATAAAAGTGAAAAATTTTCATGGTGGCTTGACAATTTTTTTGCATTTTTTCCTAGATGAAATTTTATAAAGCCAATCGATTTCACTTGTTCTGCTGATGAAGAAAAATGTATAACATAATGGTCTACTATGATTAATAAAGAAAATGATTTTTTCGATTTTTTCCATTTACGCGTTTTCTTTGCTGTCGCGTCACGGAGTTCAAATTGACATTTGTTCTTGCGAAAGTACATTTTCTGAAGCGGCTTCAAAAGATCTTTTCAGTGATGTATAGAAACCAAGAATCGAACCAGTGGTTTCTTCAAGAAATCATTTCAAAGCCAATTTTTGAGCAAAAGTAAGGGTACCCCCCCCCCCCCCTTTCTATCGAATTTCACGTTTTTTTTTTTTTACATTTTATGTTCTGATGAAATCTGTATTCATTGCGCATTTATTGTAAATATGTTTGTTAGTATATGTATTCTTGGGTCATGACCCGTTAATTCAATAAAAAAAAAAATTCAAAATCGCCAATTTTACTCGAATCCGCCTAACTTGGACCCGAGGAGCACAGATTTGAAATCCGCGTTCGATTTGGATGCTTCATTTTGCCGCTACGGCCGTTTAAAGTCTGAAAAAATCGACTTTTTTCAAAAAAAATTTAACATGTTTATGGTGACTTGCCAATATTTTTGCATTTTTAACGTCAATCAATTTAGTTCGTTCTTCTGATAAAGGAATAGTATATTGTACTACAACGAGCATATAATGATGGCTATTAATCACGAGAACGAGGTTTGCGGAACGAGCCGTAGGCGAGAGGAGCAAATCGTTTGAGTGATTAATAGCCATTATATGCAAGTTGTACAATATACTTTGTTCACGAAAATTAAAATCAAGATCAAAATTTAATTCAAAATTACAATTAGAATCAAAATTAAAATCAAAATCAAAATTGAAGTTACAATTACAATTGAAAAAATTTAAAATCAAAGTTAAATTCAATATTAAATAGGGTAAACAAAATATTATCACAAATCGCGTTCTGTAAATAAAAGCGCGAATTAGCGTGTTTAATGACCATATTAAACACGCAAATGCGTGTTTAATGAAATTGATTGTTAAATGTACCCCATTAATTTTGCCCATACAATTAAATAATGCGCACATTATAACATTTTCGTGAACAAAAATAATTAAACTCCTGGGGGTTAAACCACAGAACACATACCTTTAGAAGTGAAACCTGCATGTTAAATTTCGGAAACACGATTTTTGGCGCCGCCTGGTGTCGGGGTGGCAAATTACTACGATTTCCGCGCCAAAATTTAAAAATGTTGTACTCGTCTACACGATATATTTCAATTTAATAACACTAAAAATATAATCAATTATGTTTTTTGAGCACATAATTGATTATACTTTTAGATAGTACATAAATGTAGAAGTTACTGGTTTTGGTAAAAGAAAAAAGATTGGATTTCACAAAATAAAAATAAAAATAGGCCTACATGGAAAAAATATATTTAACAGAATAATTATATACATTATTATTAAAAAAATTATCAAATATAAAAATATCACAACAATCGGGTATTAGGGTCTTGTCCAGGTGCAATGTTCCATCAGGTCTCTTCGTTCTTCTTAGGATATTTCTTTCAGGCGTCGTAACAGGTCAGTTGTTTGCTCGTATCCAGGATTCATGGCATTAAAATAGTTAAAAAAGTAAATTAGTGTAGTTATATTGTCTTACTTCTTGGTGTCGGAACAGCATTGCAATTTAATTTTTTGCGGAAATGGTTAACAAAATGTTTATGAATAAAATGATCTTCACATGAATGAAAATTTAAACAATGAAGACTGTTCAATATCACAAATGGTTTTCCATGTTTTAAGATATACTTCATTTTTGGGAAATTTATAGAAATATTTATTTTTGTAGTCGACATTAGTTATATCGGAAAAGAAAGAATTTTGACATTCTGGATATTTACAAGAATATTTAATACGGCCATTTGATGTTTCCATTACTAATTAATACAAGTGACGAGTTTATAAGACAGAATATATAATAACTTACCTTCAAACATAAATTGCTAGCACTCACAGCACTATTGAGGTTAGTTGATAAAAATGGTGAGACTCATTAAGCGTTGCCGCATATACATCGAAGTATAAAATATACAATGCACATGATTATATTTAATAAACAGTAATATTATACTTTCATGAGTTATTATGACAAATATAAGCGATAATGAGTCTAATTATGTTTAAAACATAATTTTAATTGTTAAAATTATTACTTTGTAGTGAAATTTAAAGATTATTAAAAACGGTAATCCCCATAATAAGATCTTTGATAAATCTGGCAACATCGAGGGAACCATCTTTGGAAAAGCGGCAAATTTGAAATTCCCCCTCGCCCCACTGTCCTGGGGTGGCCCACATACTTTCGTGTTGCCGATATTCGTATCTCGGCTTCATCCCCGTGGGTTAAACCATGGTGCAAAGATTACATGGTGTGCCTACACGGCCGCGTTCTCTCTCTAAAATCTTCCCCTCTCTCATTTGGCCGATGCTCAGTGATGCAACCTTGTAAAACTACTTGCTAAGCTAAAAAAAGTCGATATAACTAATTTAAATGTCTGTCGCACGTACTTTATTTAAATTTCATATATCATATTTTTTCGTATTGTTTAGTGTGCAAATAGCAAATTAAACATCTAGAACCACATTTATTAATTTATCGTGTTTTTATGTCGAAATCGAATTTTAACGTGTTTTGCAATTTATTTTCGTTAGTGTTGATTTTTATAGTTTCATTTTTCATGGTTGGTAATTGCAGCATCAAAAATATTCAAAAGGGGCGTGGTACGGGAGTTATAGGCACACCATGTAATATTTGCACCATGGATTAAACCACAGAACACATACCTTTAGAAGTGAAACCTGCATGTTAAATTTCGGAAACACGATTTTTGGCGCCGCCTGGTGTCGGGGTGGCAAATTACTACGATTTCCGCGCCAAAATTTAAAAATGTTATACTTGTCTACACGATATATTTCAATTTAATAACACTAAAAATATAATTAATTATGTTTTTTGAGCACATAATTGATTATACTTTTAGATAGTGCATAAATGTAGAAGTTACTGGTTTTGGTAAAAGAAAAAAGATTGGATTTCACAAAATAAAAATAAAAATAGGCCTACATGGAAAAAATATATTTAACAGAATAATTATATACATTATTATTAACAAAATTATCAAATATAAAAATATCACAACAATCGGGTATTGGGGTCTTGACCAGGTGCAATGTTCCATCAGGTCTCTTCGTTCTTCTTAGGATATTTCTTTCAGGCGTCGTAACAGGTCAGTTGTTTGCTCGTATCCAGGATTCATGGCATTGAAATAGTTAAAAAAGTAAATTAGTGTAGTTATATTGTCTTACTTCTTGGTGTCGGAACAGCATTGCAATTTAATTTTTTGCGGAAATGGTTAACAAAATGTTTATGAATAAAATGATCTTCACATGAATGAAAATTTAAACAATGAAGACTGTTCAATATCACAAATGGTTTTCCATGTTCTAAGATATTCTTCATTTTTGGGAAATTTATAGAAATGTTTATTTTTGTAGTCGACATTAGTTATATCGGAAAAGAATTTTGACATTCTAGATATTTACAAGAATATTTAATACGGCCATTTGATGTTTCCATTACTAATAAATACAATTGACGAGTTTATAAGACAGAATATATAATAACTTACCTTCAAACATGAATCGCTAGCACTCACAGCACTATTGAGGTTAGTTAATAAAAATGGTGAGACTCATTAAGCGTTGCCGCATGTACATCGAAGTATAAAATATACAATGCACATGATTATATTTAATAAACAGTAATATTATACTTTCATGAGTTATTATGACAAATATAAGTGATAATGAGTCTAATTATGTTTAAAACATAATTTTAATTGTTAAAATTATCACTTTGTAGTGAAATTTTAAGTTTATTAAAGACAGTAATCCCCATAATAAGATCTTTGATAAATCTGGCAACATCGGGGGAACCATCTTTACAAAAGCGGCAAATTTGAAATTCCCCCTCGCCCCTCTGTCCTGGTGAGGCCCACATACTTTCGTGTTGCCGATATTCGTATCTCGGCTTCACACCCGTGGGTTAAACTACCAGTCGGTCTAAAAGGGGAGGAACTTAAACTAACCCTATACTGTGATCACTCTCCTCGTCGTCGGTTTTTGGGCGCGAGTCAAAGGACTGGCAATATAAACGCGTACGTTTACTTGAAAAGATTAAAGGATTGCAAGTTTGGCGGTGATTTAACGTTCAAATTATCAAAATCATCCCTCAGCATTATTATTTAAAAGCTTTTAAACATTTTACGTTCGCATTCCCACGTCTTGTCGCCATCTATTCGACGATGGCCGAACTACTAAGTGATGTTTTTGAACAGCGCCAAAATGCTCGAACTTTATCCTTATAATCAAAGTGTTAATATTCAGCAATGCGCTGTACACGAAACGATAGACGATTTAATTCCGAATCGAATGGTGTATAAAATAGCTGAGGCTATTTAGCCGTTTTCTTGTAATTTGCGAATGAAAATTAAGCACGACACACTTACCGACATTTACAGTTCACTGTAACTTAAAACCTAAATGCACAACAATTTGCTATATTCTTCAATGAAATACGGGTCCCAATACTAATTACTCATAATTCAATCAACTTTTTATATTATTAATGCATTACAATAAGAGAAATATATGAGGAATCCTAATCTTCATAGAGGGTACCCTCTGTTATCGTGGGGATAAACTACTTTTTTATTTATGGATTTAATAATTGTTTTAATAATGAAAGAATATTTAAAAACTTAAAAAGACTGTTATCTTATAATAAAATAAATTTACTTGTAGATACTTTCGTATTTAAATTGCAGAAACAATACATTATAATATATCCGCCTAATCACAGGCAACCCGATAAACGCATAACTACTATAAAAAAACTTCCAATTTTAAAGGTGACAGTGACAAAACCATAGGTGTAATCCTCAGAAAAGCTCTAAAAATAGTGCGAATATTTAAGTATTTAAATTGTAGAAATAATTATATTACATAAACGCCTACTTACAGACAATGCAATACACGCATACATAATATTAATTTATTACTAAAAACTTCCAATTTTAAACGTAACAGCGACAAAACCATAAGTGTAATCCTCCGTAAAGCTTAAAAAGTAATGTGAATATCAAAGTATTTAAATTGCAGAAATAATTATATTATATAAACGCCTGCTTACAGGCAACCCAATACACGTATAACTAATAATGATTTATTATTTAAAACTTCAGATTTTAATTGTAACAGGGACAAAACCATAAGTGTAATATTTTTAAAGCGTTGCTAAAGATTACACTCATGCTTGTGTCCCTATTATATTTAAAATTAGAAGTTTTTAATAAACAATAATATTAGTTATAGTATATTGGGTTGCCTACAAGTAGGCGTTTATATAATACCATTGTTTCCGCAATTTAAATACTTAAATATTCCCACTATTTTTGAAGCTTTACTCAGGATTACACTTATGGTTTTGTCCCTGTTACGTATAAAATTAGAAGTTTTTAATAATAAATTAATTCGAGTTATGCGTATATCGGGTTGCTTCACATTAGGCGTATATATTATAAAATATTGTTTCTGCAATTTAAGTACGTAAATATCCACAAGCGAATTTATTTAATCATGAGACAACATTCTTTTCAAGTTTTTAAATATTCTTTTATTATTACAAAAATTATTACATCCACAAATTATTAAGTAGTTTATCCCCACGATAACAGGTAGAGCGCACTACTTAGATTATGATTTCTCGTATATTTCTCTTATTGTAATGCATTAACAATATAAATAGTTAAATTATTAATCAGGAATAAGTATTGTAACCCGTATTTGATTGAAGAATATAGCAAATTCTCCTTTATTGAATTTTTATGTTACAGTGAACTGTAAATGTCGGTAAGTGTGTCGTGCTTAATTTTCATTCGAAAATTACAGCAAAACCGCTAAATTTCCGCAGCTATTTTATACACCATTCGATTCAGAATTAAATCGTCTACCGTTTCATGCACAGCCCATTGCTAAATATTAACACTTTGACAATAAGTATAAAGTTCGAGCATTTTGGCGCTGTTCAAAAACATCACTTAGCAGTTCAGCAACCGTCTAATAGATGGCGACGAGGCGCGGAATTCCGAACGAAAAATGTTTAAAAGCTTCTAAATAGCAATTCTAAGGGATGATTTTGATAATGTAAGCAATAAATGACCACCAAACATATAATCCTTTAATCTTTTAAAATAAAAGTGCTGTAAAAATCCTGCAATAATAAATATTGCCGCAGCAATTTTTTAATGGTTAAATTGATTTTAATGATTCAAATTGTAATTTACAGAGGTATTAATGGTTTAATAATAAACAATAATAGTATATTGTACAACGAGCATATAATGATTTACTCAAACGATTTGCTCCACTCGCCTACGGCTCGTTCGGCAAACCTCGTTCTCGTGATTAATAGCCATCATTATATGCGAGTTGTACAATATACTTTGTTCACGAAAATTAAAATCAAGATCAAAATTTATTTAAAATTACAATTAGAATCAAAATTAAAATCAAAATCAAAATTAAAGTTGTAATTACAATTACAATTGAAAAAAATTTAAAATCAAAGTTAAATTAAATATTAAATAGGGTAAACAAAGTATTACTCATCTCCGTCTGTTATCGTGTGGATAAACTAGGGCATTATTTAAACGCCCAATTGTGGGTGACCCGATATACACTTAACTACCATTAATTAAATATTTAAAACCTTCTGATTCTAAGCATAGCAGGAATGAAATTATACTATGGTATTGTAAAAACAATGAATTCAATAAGCACAATTTACTTGAAGAGCTAACATATTTATAGTATTATTGAATTTGGCGTTATTAGCCTTCAACAGTGACGGTTCGCGGGTTTTTTCTGGTACGGCCGAGGAACAAGAGGTGGTAATACAGATAGGTAGGGTCAGTTGCAGAGACGGCTGGCTGCGTGACCGCACCTATCTGTATTACCACCTCTTGTTCCTCGGACGTACCAGAAAAAAACCCGCGAACCGTCACTGGGTGCTAGAGGGGGCGCAAGAGGTTACGCTTAACTTTGATGAAGACGTTTTTCGCCCTCAAGGATTCATCAAAATCGATTGAAAATACGCCGAGTTATGGCGGTTTGAAAGTGGTTGATTTTCAAGTGTTCCATTTTTTTCCACCAGTATATTATAAGGGGATTTCCCCAACAAACAAATTATCACCGCCCACAATAAAATACGTAGCAGATATTTTTTCAAAATGGTCGCAATCGTATGAATACCATAAAACGGTTTAGAACAAAATAAATTCTATTGGATTTTCTACCATCTACTATAGGAAAAATTAAGGCACTAAATACCTAAAGGTACGTGTTCTGTGCTAAATGCGCATCTCATTCTAACAGATGTATTCGAAATTCTACTAACTTGGCAACACTGCCATTTTGCACAACTACTTGATTTATGCAAAAATTTATGAGAAAATCCCGCTGATTTATGTGTCTGCTTTACAAAAACTTTACTTTCTCCGATTTGATGTTATAAAAGAAATTTGTAAAACCCATCGGTAATTCGAAAAAACCTGAGTTCATTTTGGGATTACCTACAATTAATGATCATCTAAATGTCAAGATTTTTTTCACAATTATAGACAAAAAAAAACCACAAATATTTCTTTTTTATTAGTACATTGAGTTTAAGAAAAACGTTTTATTAATTTTTTCATTGTCTTCAACATTTTGTGATATTAATGGCGATTACAAACGCACAGGAAGTTTTCTCGGAATCATCAGATGAATATTTAAGTTGAAATTTCAAATTCGAAAACAATACATTCCCCTATTTAATACACAGAAAGTAAAAAATCGAAATCGTCTGATGAATTTGCAATATGGGTATCGAAATTTGCGCTTTTAAGTCTCCAGGTGCTGTACATGATTTCATAAAAAGTAAAAGTTATACAGATGTAGTTTGTTGTCTATTTATATTTTTTTAAAAGGAACAATGGACACGAACTTCACGTCGCTTAAGTAACACAGTTTTGGCAACGCCGCTCCGCGAGAAATTACTTCAATGTGTCAAAAGTGTCTCATTTATTTTCTTTTACTTGAAGAGACAACAGTGATCAACCGCTGTATTTAATATAATTAATAAATAACACCATCGATCTGTGCGACGAGACGACGGATCCAGAGCGGAGAAAAATCACTGCAGCGCACATCACACGGCGAGAGCCCGACGAAAAACCAAGGTAACACCGCGATTTATTACGTGCAATTTTAATAATACAATTTCGTTACACTTTATTCATAGACCGTTTTCACCATTCCGTCTCTCACTCTGCTTGACCAGAATTAGCCATTCACATGGTGTTGCGGTTGTGAAAGTCGGATAATGCTCATGCCAAATCCTTTGTTTTGCATGACCTGTGCAGTTAACCTTGCATCTCTTTCCTGGTTAATTTCGTTCTCTGCATCATCATCATCATCATCCCCGTGCAAAATCATCCCGACGCACAAAAGGCATTCCGCCTAGTCGTCGCGCTCCACTGAGGACTTTCTCTTACGCTCTTGACCATCTGTTCCCATTGGTGAGAAAAAAACCCCCGCTTAAAATTAGCACAGGTGATACCAGTAAGTATTTGGCGTTAAATAGTTTGAATCGTTTATGATATCACTGTTATTCTGAACGCATGAATAATGGTTTGTTTTTATGCAAATACATGCCAGGTCTTAATTTTTCTCCGATGTCAACGTACTAAGGTGAGAATAGAATATATTCTTATTCACGTGTATTTAAGGGTCAGACTTATTATCAGACGTAAGGGGTTATATTTTTGTAACATGACAAGAAATCAATGATGGTGTTTCATCCAGTTTACAATACAAACTTTTCTTATGGAATTATGCAGCTGAACGACTGTGTGGTTGATAAACAATTAGGCAAAGCCGTGAGATCAGAAAGTCGAAAATAGTTTGCAACATATTTTCTGAAAATCCCTATAATCATTCAAGTAATATTATATTGGCTGCCTTGAATTCTTGTATTTTCGTGGTTTCTTGAGGTTACTTGTCTAAAAAAATAGACAAAATCGATAGATACCGTGTGATCAAAAAGTCGAAAATAGTTGGCAGCCCTTGAAACATAACCCAACTTTCAGAAATTCAGTGGCGTCGCTAAGAATGGGAAATTTAGCATGGAAAACGCTGAAACGTAAATAATTAAACAGCTAAATTATTGATAGTGATGATCAGTTCGAGAAATAACTGCTAATGTTTAAAATAGGCAAAATCGGCAGATAAAAACCAGGGGTGTGGAGTCGGAGTTGGGAGAGGTGGAGTCAGTGAATATTTGGGGGTCGGAGTCGAAGCCGGAGTCCGGAGGCGGCAAATTTGAGGGGTTGGAGTCGGAGCCGGAATCAAAGTCGAAACAAAAAAAAAGTTGAAGTCGGAGTCGTTACATTTTTATCACGACTCCACACCCCTGATAAAAACACAACAGACTATTTTTAAAACAAGATGTCAAAATAAACAAAATATACACTGCTCTGCATTGGAGAATTTCGGACAGCCAATATAATTTTACTTGAATTATGCTAGGGATTTTCAGAAAAAGCGCTGCCAACTATTTTCGACTTTCTGATCTCACTGTATAAAAACAAAACTATTTTTAAAACAAGTAACCTTAAAAAAATCACAAGCTGTCAAAATAAACAAAATGCACACTGCACTGGAGAATTCCAGACAGCCAACATAATTATTCTTGAATTATTATCCCTATTTTCAGAAAATGCGCTGCCAACTATTTTCGACTTTCTGAGCTCACTGTAGAAGCAAAAAAAAAAAAAGTTAGAAGATTCTATTACGCATTCAATTGTCGAACTGCTCGCACAACTTGCATTACCGAAAATAAAAATATTCAGAAATTGAACGATGTAAATATTCGACACAGAGCGGTGCTTCCCCTTGTTTTCTTTTAAATGATACGCAAAATGAATGATTGATTGTTATTCTAATACTACGTCGGTGTCGGTTTCGTAGTCGGAATCGGAACAAAAAAATTGAGAAATCACCGCCGGAGTCGAAGTCGAAACAAAAAAAAAGTTGAAGTCGGAGTCGTTACATTTTTATCACGACTCCACGTCCCTGATAAAAACACAACAGACTATTTTTAAAACAAGTAACCATAAAAAATCACAAGATGTCAAAATAAACAAAACATACTCTGCTCTGCATTGGGTAATTCCGGACAGCCAATATAATTCTACTTGAATTATTCTCGGGATTTTCAGAAAAAGTGCTGCCAACTATTTTCGACTTTCTGATCTCACTGTATAAAAACAAAACTATTTTTAAAACAAGTAACCTTAAAAAAACCACAAGCTGTCAAAATAAACAAAATGCACACTGCACTGGAGAATTCCAGACAGCCAACATAATTATTCTTGAATAATCCCTATTTTCAGAAAATGCGCTGCCAACTATTTTCGACTTTCTGAGCTCACTGTAGAAGCAAAAAAAAAAAAAGTTAGAAGATTCTATTACGCATTCAATTGTCGAACTGCTCGCACAACTTGCATTACCGAAAATAAAAATATTCAGAAATTGAACGATGTAAATATTCGACACAGAGCGGTGCTTCCCCTTGTTTTCTTTTAAATGATACGCAAAATGAAAGATTGATTGTTATTCTAATACTACGTTGTTAACATCGGTGTCGGTTTCGTAGCCGGAATCGGAGTTGGAACAAAAAAATTGAGAAATTGCAGCCGGAATCGAAGTTGAAACAAAAAAAAAGTTGAAGTCGGAGTCGTTACATTTTTATCACGACTCCACACCGCTGATAAAAACACAACAGACTATTTTTAAAACAAGTAACCGTAAAAAATCACAAGATGTCAAAATAAACAAAATATACTCTGCTCTGCATTGGGTAATTCCAGACAGCCAATATAATTTTACTTGAATTATTCTAGGGATTTTCAGGAAAAGTGCTGCCAACTATTTTCGATATTTATATTTATTTCTCACATCAAATGATAGATGACCCACCATATAAACCATGTCCGCCGATAATTATTACATCAAGATACAACATTTGGTTAATTAGGAATTCCGAATCTGGGGGCATTTCACCTATCTTATCCGGGGGGACCCTTTAATGGTGACGCCGGTCTCACGCACCGGAGTTTTCAACTGAAGATTTTTCGAAACGTGGTACTAATAGTTCTTGTTTTTTTTTTAAATCTATGTTCTTTGACAATAAAACAAAGATATTTAATCAATTTAAGCTCTGCAATGAGGCAGCTACTCGAAATTGCAACAAAAAACAATAACGGAGAATAAAGTTATTCGACACACCCAGTCTCACAGACAAGTAGGGTCACCATTGGTGGGTTAAAGCACATCGACAGGTAAAGAAAATTCTTGGCACTTGGAAACAGGTGATCCGTACACACGAGTTTTTGTTTTTTAAGAAAGAAAAACTGCAAGCCAACGTGGCAATCAGGATGCGATACGTAGGCGTCCCACAATAGGCTAATTCCTCATCTTCCCACTAAATGTTTAGCCCTCATTTAGCTCATAAAAAACACAATTGAATTTAGGAAACTAAGCAATATTCTGGCCGCATTGCAAAATCATCATTTCCACGTGCAAACATTGTATTTCCTGGACACTCGGGAGTGTCGTTTACGTAGGTATTAAATAATACTCGTGCCAGAGAGTAACTTTCTGGCAGACCGTTTGTTTGGCTGTACCGACTATTTTCTATTCTTAAAAATCCGCATACAGGTGTCTATTTTACAGTAAAACATGTGTTATGCAATTCAAAAAGTGATCTTATTCTTATCCCACAGTTATTTAATATTTGTGACTATATAACTGAATTCTGGCGAAGCCCAAATATTTGCATTTCTACATACCCGGTCTATAAATATGAAACTGTAATTTTTGTATAGAAAATACACGTTTATTGTATGAAGATTATAAAAAATATTTTATTCGAAGTATTGCCCATCACTAGCTATACATTTTTCCCACCTGTCTGACAATTTGTGGATGCCACGCCAAAAAAACTGTTGCTCTTTTGAGGCAAACCTCAAATTACTTCGTAAGAAGTAAAGCACTGCTCGGCAAGTGCATGTCCCATCGATGCAAATAAGTAGTAATCGGACGGAGCCAAGTCTGGTGAGTAAGCCGCATGCGAAAGTATTTCCCAACTAAACGCCTCAATCGTTTCCTTGACCAGTTTTGCTTTGTGTGATGGTGCATTATCATGAAGCAAAATCACTTTGTGTTGCCTTTTTTGATATTCTGGTCGTTTTTCACGCAAAGCTCGATTTAAATCGATCATTAGTTGTCGGTAGCGTTGAGTGTTAACGGTTTCGCCAGGTTTTAGCAGCTCATAATAGATCACACCCTTCCGATCCCACCAAACACAGAGCATTGTCTTCCGTCCATAGCGATTTGGCCTTGCAGTCGATGTCAGAGGTTTGCCTCCATCTCTCAGTGGTAATTGTGTCTGAATAGTACCAATTGTGCATTAACCTTACACTCGGAACAAAGTTCGTTGACCCTCGCGCAGACACTGATCTGGCGCGGAAACCGAATTCAAAGCAAATCATGTGTAAATTATAATTTCTATTTTTATACACCTAAACAAAATTGTAAATATACACTCCAGATAACGAATTATCTGACAATATCATGCAAATAAATAAATATATTGTGTTGTACACAAGCAACAAACTTAAACATATTTTTTTTGTTCTATTTTTAATAATTGTGAGCCATATCTTAAATTTAAATTTAATTATTAATTCCTAATGAAATGAATGTTATTTTTAATGAAAACTACAAAATTGTTTTGATTACCAAGACAAAGTCCCGACTTATGCTTCAATAGTGGTAGGGGTGTTGAATTCAAGCTGGAGTTCACAAATTTGTATGCAATTACAAATAAATGAATGATGGCAAG
This sequence comes from Ocypus olens, assembly GCA_910593695.2. NCBI lineage: Eukaryota > Metazoa > Arthropoda > Insecta > Coleoptera > Staphylinidae > Ocypus > Ocypus olens. Next base: position 4,400,081 of record OU343054.1, read on the forward strand.
GGAGTAACCCATGTGTTCCCCTCCAAATTTAGGCAGATTGTGACGTTTTCGTGATACGTTTTTGTTTTCTCTCAGCTTAACTTTTTGGGTCCTTGGGGTCGTTGGAAGCACATCGTCAAAAAACACCAAACAGAGCAATAGCGCTTATCTTTATCGATTGCGGAGAGGCCCGACAAAAAAACTCAACAGCCTCGCAACGTGTTAAAAACATGTTTAGGGGTAAACTTTTTCCTCGAAAATTAGCCAGATTTTTAATTTTCGGCTATAACTTCTGAAAGAATCATGATAGCGTTATTTCGTAAATGTACAAAATCTCAAAAGCCTATATTGTATAGGGATCATAAGGAGTTATAAAACTCAATTTTGGTTTTGTTTAAACTAGTGATCATGAAACCTTTTTTAGTGGAAAAGACTTATTCAGAGAAAAATGTTTTTGAATGATTCTTGGAAATTGTCATTTTATATGACTACGACATAAATTTGCACTTGAGTGATAAGATTATAAAATTATTCATTTATCCATAATCATTTGTGCTTCCCCAGATTTACATTCGCCTGGTATAAAAGTGGTTACCCGATATCTAAACTGGAGAAGTTTGCAGTGGCGGCTCGTCGGTGAGGCACAGATTTAATATTATCTACAAATCTTTTTTTTTTTTTACTTTGGCAGGTGCCCTTCAGTCACATCGAGTATGTATTTTTCATATTGAAATAGACATCCACAAACACCCATGCCCTCGCCGGGATTCAAACCCGGGACTTTTTTAAATCGCCCTATTTTCCTTTACGTTACTTAAAATATTAACTATATTTTGTTTATCTAAAATATTAAATTTACAATTTGATGATGTATGATCTTTACTGTTGGAATGCTTACCAATAGAATGCCCTATTTTTGTTAAATCGTCATAACCTGTTTTATGCCATATCGACTCTGACAAAATACTTCGAATTAACAACCACATGCACTTGAATGATAGATATATATATAACAATCTTTATTCTCAGTTTATCTACATTAAATACAGTACAATATATTTTCATTTTAACTTTTGAAAGGGCTATCAACCGTCAGTCTTTCTGCCCGGCGTTCCATTTAGCTTTATTATTTAAACACATGTACTTACGTATTATAGGAGGATATGTAGTCTTTGAGGGTGGAGACAGGATGTTTAAATTTAGGAGGGATATTAGGATTTCTAGGGGTGCATAGTTGATTCAACACTTCCGTGTTTTCCTCATTACACGCGAACTTTTCTGCAAGAAATCTTATGCGTTGGTCTATGGGGGTTATGTCCGTGAACTGGTACAGTAGGGTATTAGATGGGTTATATAGAGGATTTTGAGGATGTCTGAGTTTAGTGAGGATTCGGAGACAGGATCTTTCTGCAATTTGTAGGTTTCGGAGAGTGGCAGGACGAGGATTTAGATATAGAATGGGGGTATATTCGATTAGAGGGCGGCATATCATCTTGTAAATACTGATCGCCGTTTTTACACTAATGCCTTGTTGCTTGTAGGTTAACCTATAACCTATTATTATTAAATATGTAATAGTATTAAACTGTAATCTGCCAGAAAAATTGTTATTACTGCTGTTATTAATTGTCACTATTATTATTTTTTATTAATTATTTATGTAATTGACTTATTCCATATCAAAGCTGTATTATCTTTAATTTATATTATGGTTTTATGATCAGTGAATAAAAATGTTTATTATTAATGCCCGAAAGTATGAATGATAGATTTTTTTGAATTAATAATAAACTAAGATCAGGGCAAGGCCTTTTCATACCTTTTATATAAACTTTATCATCGTACGACAACCGGCTAAATGGATTTTTAAGCAAGAAATTTACGATGTCTACAATTTCTTAGAGCTATTTTTGTCATCCATTATAATACAGGGTGTAGTGGAACAAAACGGAACATAGGATTTTCAATGTCAATTCCTTTATACTGGAATATTATCTTCCCTGATCATTTTAGAGGAAACATGTAAATAAATGTTTTGTAGAGTAAAAATTCCTGCATGCTGTCATGCTATTATTTATTTTTTAGCATTCATAAAAACCCTAAAAATGATAAAATAAAAATGGTGATTTTCACGAAAATAATGGTTGCCATGAAATTAAACAAAAACGGTGCGCTGTTGATTTGTTGGCTTCTGTCAAATTTATTGTATATTTCATAACTGTTTACAAGTCTTTTCATTAAAAATGTATTTTATTCAAGAAAAAGTTCAAATTGTGAAGTGGTGCTATGCTAGTAGCAGTTTTCGTGAAGTGCGGGTTATCACGTTGTAATATTTCTTGGTGGCACTGGTAATTTCATGGCAACTATTATTTTCGTGAAAATCATCATTTTTATTTTATCATTTTTTAGGGTTTTTATGAATGCTAAAAAATAAATAATAGCATGACTGCATGCAGGAATTTTTACTCTACAAAACATTTATTTGCATGTTTCCTCTAAAATGATCAGGGAAGGTAATAACATTGAAAATCCTATGTTCTGTTTTGTTCCACAGCACCCTGTATAGTAATAAATACTATTTACTGATGAATATTAATAAGATTACCTTTGATAACTAACGTTGATCAACGGACGACAGAGTGAAATTAATAGATTACTTATGAAGGCCGCACAACAAGGAAACGGTAACGAGAATGGTAACCAAAAATTAAATAATACGATTTGCATGTTGACATACACAACTAATAAGTAATAACTAATATAGCTGGGTATATTTTTGTTCCCGGGTTGTTGTGAAGCTGCCTCAACACAGCTGATAACGGCGAGTGCCGCGAGTGTTCTCTCTATCACGCGGGTGATTTCCGACCGATGAGAAGCCTCTGAGGCTCGCCTCCAATATCCAAATAAATCTGCACATTACAGCGAATGAGATACTACCGTGGACAAAAAAAATGTCACCCCTAATTTCTCATGTGTCTATTATTTCTTATTTTTTAGTGTTGTGAATTTGACTTATGTAACCTTAATATTTGACAGTGACAGTAATAATTAGCTTAATAAGTTTGTGAAGATAGGATTCTTCGAATCGTGCATTTCGTGGCCGATATACTTTCGTTGTTCCATTACAGGATGATTGAAACCTTTTTTATCTGAAAATATTACTTTACTCCAAAAGTCTTCTTGCCTCGGAAGATATTCCAGTGCAAAACCAATTCTGCTGTCCTTATTAATTTGAGTCAATTGAGGTTTTCTGGCTGCGGCATGACAAGATAACGCACTTAACTTTAGACGTCTACAAGCTGTTCGGGAACTTCGGAAAATTTGTTATGATTGCGGCATTTCTAGCATTTTCAAACGGATTGTCTATTAAATAGTTTATAACAGCATCATTTTCTTCATTATTTGAAACTTTTTGGCGGCCCAAACCTTTAATCTGCTCCAATTGCCTTTCATTCCTCCACATGTTTGAATTTTTTTGCACTGTACCTCTACTAACATTCAATTCAGCTGCTACATCATTGATATATTTGCCATATTTAACCTGCATAGCAATTTGTGCTTACTTAAGTATGGCATATTCAATTTATGTTCATATATCTATATGGTTAACACATATCTGACAAAATTGACATTTGCCGGTTTGTCAAATGAAAAGTCATATTTACATTAATAAAATTAGGGGTGTCATTTTTTTTGTCCACGGTAGTATGTGTAAACTGTATGGAGGCATATTAAGTTGCATAAATTCTGATTGTGCCGGTTTACATTTGCCTCAAGTCCGGTCTGCGAGTGCATGCTAATTCGAATCGTTAAAAATTGGAAACATTCCGTTAATACAACCATTTTTGATTAGTATATAATTAATTATTGATATTAAAGCCAACACGGAAGAAATTTATTGAATAAATTTATATTTTTATAATATAGAAAATTAATGGGCGGCAATGCCTCCCCTGAAGAGCCTTCAAGCTGAAACTGGTCCCAATATAAATTTTCATATATTAAGTATCTATTTTCAATATAACAGTTTTGTCAACAACTAAAATTCAACAATGTATCATATTTCTAGTTAGCAACTTATTATAAAGTTTTCAGGTAAATATACTTTACTACGATTATGTTTTCATAAAATATTTACAACATTTAGCTGAATTATGTCCGTAGTAGCAGCTGTTATTTGGTTAATCGTTTAACATAATCGTTGTAATTATTCGATACAATCCTCAATGAAATACCACAGTTATTTTCGCTTGTTGCAGATTAGAAGGAACATCACTAATCGCTGCAATTACAACTTATTTGCTAAATCTCTTTGTTAACAAAAATGTGGGCCTGATGAATACCGTGTGTTTGATAAAAAGCGCCCAACGCCATAACTCTGTTATTTATTGACCGATTTAAATGAACTAAAAAAGAAATTCAATGGTGGTTTAAATACTATAAAATAACGGTAATTATATATTTTTTCAAACTTAATTGATGTAACTCATCTTTATTTGCTCCATATAATTCAAAAATGACAAAAAAATACAGGGTGTTCCATTTAAAAAAAACAAGTTTGGTCTGTAACTTTGTTATGAGACACCTTGTAGAAATTTAAATATTTTTAGGGCGTGCAGCTCACTATTATACACAACTTTTGTATAAAACATTTTTCGAAATTTTGAAAAATAAGCACGTGATTGACCGTTCCCAGAGCTCTGAAACACCCTGTATATGAGGGGAACCGTAAATTAATCCAAGCATCTTCGATGACCTCATTCACAGTTAGTTTGTGTCGAGATACTGTCCCGCAAACACGGAAGTTTTGTTATTACGTTCAAGCTTGGTTGTAAATTTTATTTTTTGGTCAAAAAATGTTTGTTCTACAAAGGAGGAAAGATGTCAACGCCAACAATAGAAGAAACACATTTACGACATTGTATGCTATTTTTGTTTAATCAAGGAATGAAGACAAAGCAGTGAACAAAATTACCGATACTAAACAAGATGGTTTAGAAAGTTTAAAAATGGAAATAGGAATCTCAAAGATGCCACATGAAAAGGACAATCCCAAAAATTAGATGATGATATCCTGAAGACGATCCTCGTCAAAAAATTGAGGAATTATCATTGAAGACTATCCATGGTCTCCAGTTCAGGATCATCTTCGTCGCATAGGAAAACTGTACAGGCAAGGAATTTGGGTTCCTCATCAAGGGAGACGGCGCTCGATCAAGGGTGTACCATCTGCACGTCTCGTTATGAAGAGCTGATCCATTTTTGCAATGAATTGTAACTGGAGACGAGAAGTGAATGCTATACAATAATCCTGTATGAAAAAAGCCATGGCTGCACCTGTTCCGACACCTCGACCATCACTAACGATAAAGAAGGTCCTTGTTTGTGTGTGGTGGGATTTTTCTGGAATCATTGCTTGAATCTGGTCAGACCGTTATAGCGACAGTGTATTGTGAACAACTCGAGTGAATGAAACAGGAGCTCTTATAAATAACAATCTGTTTTGGTCAATAACAAAAAAAGGATCCTTCGAAATTATAACACGAGACCTCATGCTGCAAAAATAACACAGGAAAAAATAAGGGAGCTTACTTCATCCACCCTATTCACTAGATCTCGCACCCTCTGATTATCGCCTTTTCAGATCGTTGGAGCATACATTAAGAGGTAAAAAATTTACCAATGTTGGAGAAGCGAAAATGCACTTGGAAAAATTTTTCAAATGAATAATCGAAGGACTTCTTTAAAAAGGGAATCGAACAATTGCCTTTAATGCTGGCAAGAAGTGTTAGAAAATGATGGAAATTATTTTGTTGATTAACCCTTTCACTGCTAACAGATTTTGGAAGCAGCACTCTAGGAGCTGAAACTTTTTTTTCTTGATAATGTGGAGTCTTACTGTAACTTACTTTTAAACTCAAAAGGATTTGAAAAATGGGACTGCAATTCGTGTATATGTTGATGAAGCCTAAAGCCACCAGACCCACTTACCATAGAACAGTGGTCGGCTCTAGAGCCGCATGTGGCTCTTTGGCTCCTTAAGTGCGGCTCTGGCACAAATATCCACAGAAGGCGCAATAATAATTTCATTAAAAAAGAAACTTGATAAGAAAAAAATTACATCTTACACAACATAAGTGGTCTACTTTGAATGACCTGGAGAAGGAAGACATGATCATTTTCAACACTAGGAATAGTATTCGTGACTCTTACGATCAACTAAAAAAGCTCGCGTTTGCTGTTCTTTCCCTTTTCGGTTTTACATATACATGCGAACAATCTTTTTCAAGCATGAACATTATCAAGAGTAAACTGAGAAGTCGTCTTATTGATGAGAACTTGCCTAAAGTTAAAAACAACAACATACAAACCTGACTTATAGTACAATCGCGCAGAGGTGACAGTGACTCATGCTTTTTCGATCTAATCATCGCGTCTGGATAAATATCTATACTCGTTCGCAAGCTTAAGAAAAACGAAATGAAATACGAAACGCATGTCGATATGTAAATTCAAGGACTAAGTGTAACGTATGTCTTTTCTCATCTATTCTAACCTCAAAATTCACGTACTTATATCTCCGATTTTGATTTAGTTAAGAGCAGATTTGATTGTATCCATTTCATTAATAAAAAGGTTACATTTAATGACAAATTTCCAGTTGTCTTTACCGATTGCCGAAAAATGCACTCGCAAAGTTTCGTCGGGAAAATATTTGCACGCTCGAGAATTTTTAAATTTCCCGCCTTGACCGAATCGAATTATTTGATGGACATACGTTTACTAGAAACTTAATTCAGGCAACATGAAGCGATGAGTCACTGTCACCTCTGCGCGATTGTACTGTACTCAAACTTTCCAAGGAATGCAAGCACATTGTTCGCATTAATAAATATTTATTAAGTATGAAATTTAGTTTTATTTAGTGTAATAAAAGTTTACTAAACACGCAGATTTGGCTCCCAATTTTTTTCTAAATTGTTCTAATGTTCCTATTTGGCTCTTTGGTTAATAAGTTTGCCGACCACTGCCATAGAATATACATGACACATTTAGACGTCATCAGCACTCAATAGGTTAACTGGTGACCTTGGGTCTGTGAGACCCATTGCATTAAACATTCACTCTTAAACTGTAGCCCAGCCAAATAGCCTCCTACTATTCAGTTGTGGCAAAGTTTTTGTTATTATTTGTAACCATATACATCTAGCGAATTATTGAAAACTCTACAGTACGTCACCAGGTGTGTGGCACAAATACCACATCACCAGGTAAGGGTTAAAATTTCTTTAATAAATATATGTTTTTCGCTAGCAAACAAGATTTTGATTTTCGGTCGCCCTTATACATCGACTTCAGTTTCCAGTTTTCAGAGCCCCCTATATAGCAATTTTGTTTATTAACGTAGCCATTCAAATGGAAATCGTCATCCCTAAAAATTATTTTTTGCAAAAGTTTCAAATTTCTGCAAGCAGGCAGGCTTGATTTCTTATGTTAATTGAACCTCATATTATTTGGAAGGATGAATAATTCAGGTGTTTTCGATGCCATGGCAATATTTTCAATTGAACATCTAGTTTGAATGCGTTTTGGTGTCTTCACATCTAGTGATCCGCTTTCTTTGAATGTCTTTATTAACTTCCAAATAGTGCTTTTGCATGGCAAACGATCAAAGGGGAACACTGCTTGAAGTTTTCGTGCGTTAGTGAATATTTGTATGCATTCTGCAATTGTGTAGCGTCCCGTGATAAATTCTGATAGGTTATGAAAGACAACTGTCACATAAAAACTTCAAAAATATTTACATGTGAAAAATTGTGCATAATAATTGTTCACCTCTTAATGGAACCCTCTTTATACATACATAATCCGTTCCTCTTCTACCCATCGGGTGTAGAGATTACCATCTTCAAAATGACTTGTCACCCAATTGCATGACAGAAAATAACGTTGGATCAACACAATTTTAAAATTATAAGCATTTACTTGTATTACTTGCCGTATATACTTGTAAATATCTCTTGTATTGTAATTCAAAATTCTTCCTCTGTCTGTTTCAGATTATGGAAATGATGGTAGATTTAGACGTGTCACCCTGTACCCGAACGGAAGATACGAAAGAAGTTATATCAAAATGGATGGAGAAACTCCTCAAAGGAGTCCTATCGATATCAACCTTCAAAGAATATTGGCGCACGTGGGTGCCCCGGCTGTACAGTCCCACGTTGAACGAGAGCTGCCTCAACTGGAGCTTCAACGAAGACGAAGCCACAAGAATCCTTTTCAATCCGCTGGAAGAATTCATTTGCAACGGAGACCCAACCACAGTTTTGAGCACGCTGAGTCAACTCGATAAGCCTCCCACGGTGTGCGGACGCGTGTTCAAATTAGGCGAGCCCACTTACAGTTGCAGGGAATGCGGTATGGATAACACGTGCGTACTATGCGTGGACTGTTTTAAAAGGTCCGAACATCGATACCATAAGTACAAAATGGGTACGTCCAGCGGAGGCGGGTGCTGCGATTGCGGGGATAAGGAAGCGTGGAAGAAGGCTCCGTTCTGCGACATGCACATCATAGGCACACAAGAAAACAGTGACAGTTCCAGATCGTTGCCGGAGGACCTCGCCGAAAGGACTAGAATCGTTTTCGATGCAGTTTTGTGGTACGCGTACAACTTACTAACACTCGAACACGCCGCAGATTTAAGAATGCGCGATTCTGAGGATGAGCTTTTCGACGTGGACACTTACTGTACGATATTGTATAATGACGAGGTGCACACTTTTGAGCAAGTCATACAGACCATCAATCGCGTGATTAAATGCACTCAAAGGAACTCGATTGAGTACGTCACGAATATAGATAGGGAAGGAAGGGCGGTCGTCAAGTGTTCACATTTCCAACACTGTAACGACCTAAAGACGGAAATAGAGAAATTTACATCACGACACGGAAGCAAGCCTCTGAAAGTGCTGGTTGTGCACTCGCACACGGTGGCTCATCAGATTTTCGCCCTCAAATTGTTATCGTGGTTGCAAACATTTCTGGGTCATGGAGAGGGTTTCAGGAGTATATTTGCTGAAGTAGCTTTAAAACCGCAACAGTCGGATCCTTGTATAATAAAAGGTATACTTTTAAGAGACACTCAACTCTGGAAGAGCGCGAGGACCCACTGCCACAGATTGCTGATATCCGGTATGCTCTTAGAATACGAAAATAAGAAATCCTTGGCTAAAATGTTCACGAAAAATTATGGAAGCGTGATGAAGGACTTTATAAAGGACGACCACGACCATTCGTTTTCCGTTTCTTACTTGGCCGTTCAGTTATTCACAGTTCCAACCCTGGCACACCACCTGATTGCCAACGATGATGCTCTCTTTATTCTATTAAACACTTTCATTTCCGAATGCTCCAGGAAGTGCAACAACGCCGGTAAGTTGGAATTCGAAAGAAGCGTCACATTCAAGCGCGCTCAATACATTCTTTATGACTTGAGGTACTTATTAAGTGCAGTACCAGAAACCTGGACTGATGATTTAAGGAAGAGCTTTTTGCAAGGTCTATCTGTGTTATTAAACTTATTGACGATGATGGAAGGTATGGATTCCGCAACCCGGCAAGTCGGTCAGCATATGGAGTACGAGCCTGAATGGGAATCGGCCTTCAATCTCCACATCAAACTCGCGTATTGTATATCTCTGGTATTAAAGTGGTGCGGCACCGATAAAGTGGTACTCGTTAAAGCGTACCGAGCAACGTTGAAAAAATTATTCGAGAATCCATGCTACGACATCAACGATAAAGGTGAAATCCGGGAGTTGAGAGATTTCAGCATTCAATGCTTGAATTACGACGTATCTTCTAAACCGGTATCAATTCATCTTCCACTATCGAGATTCTTGGCGGGATTGCACTTACACCTGGAGAAGTTCGGCTTGGCCTTTAATGGGCCGGAATTCCAAACCCCGAAACCCACCGCCGTGCAGATCATTGAACCCGTTCTGCGAACGCAAGTGATGATCGCCCAAGTTCACGCCGGAATGTGGCGCAGGAACGGGTACGCATTACTCAACCAAATATTCTTCTACCACAACGTGAAATGCAGAACCGAGATGTTAGATAGGGATGTTACACTGTTACAAATCGGCGCTGCGCTTATAGAAAGTGACGAATTCTTGATACACCTCCTGAACAAATTTAACCTGCTTAACTGGGCCGATAAGAATTTTGAAATGAAGAGCCGCGAGGAGGACAGCATGAGGCAGACCATTAATTTAGTAGAGGAATTTCTGCAATTGCTCATCGTCATCATCGGAGAGAGGCATATTCCTGGAATAGGCAACGTCACCATGGAAGACAGGATCAAAAAGGAGATTATCCAGCACTTGTGCATCAAACCCTTACCCCATTCGGAATTAAACAAAACCATACCCGACGATTTAACCCACGAAGCCGAGCTGGACGAGGTTATCGATAAACTGGCGGTGTTCAAAAAACCATCGCAGACCTCGGGAAAGGGAGTTTACGAGTTGAAGCCTGAATACTTCGAAGATTACAATGTGTTTTACTACCATTACACCAGAGAGGAGCTTTCAAAATCCGAGGAGGAGCAGAGGAAGCGGCGAAAAAATGCCGGTGAATTAGAGTGCTGTCCGCCTCCGCAGTTGCCGGAATTAAATCCCACATTTACTATGATGTTAAATTTATTGCAGTGTGATGTTATGTTGCATATTATGGAAACCGTTTTGGAAAGATCGATTAATTTACGCGCTCTTAGTTTCTCCGAGCTTCAACTGCATAAAGTTCTTCATTTGATTGGTTACGCGTTACAGGAAGAGCAATCGAAGAGATATCCGTTTTTATTTTTCAGCGAGAAGGCTGCCAGGTGGAAAATTCCCACGTATTTAGAAGAACTGTTGAATAGTCCCAGAGTGGAAGCACATAAAGGTCTAATCCAATGGACGATAAATAAGTTTAAGCAGGTGATGAAGACTGATGATAATTCTAGCGAGGGCGCCTCAACTTCGATGGACGTAGAGGAGTCGGCATCGTCGGCCATGATCGATGACGAGAAGGAGCGTCGTGCTAGAAAAGCCGCGGAGAGGAGGGCGAAGTTAATGGCTCAAATGACGGCCATGCAAAATAATTTCATCAAAGAAAACGCCGCCATGTTTGAAGAAGCGACGGCCGAGGTTTCGGCTAAAGGTGTGCCGGATCCTGTCATTATGGAAACTACGGAGTTTGTGGACGACGTTAGAATCGCTCTGGGCCCGAATCAAACCGCCAGGATGAGCGTGGAGAAACAGTATATTTGCATCCTTTGTCAGGAGGAACAAACGGTGTCGTCCGAGGATTCTACGATGGTCCTAGCTGCTTTTGTTCATCAAGCAACCGTGTTATGCCAGCATCGTAATAAAAACACGAACCACTCTCCGCTGTTTTTGAATTCCAATTTAGGCCCGGCTCCGCACACGAGCACTTGCGGGCACGTTATGCACAGCTCTTGCTGGCAGCAGTATTTTGATAACGTGCTCCTTAAGGAGCACAGAAGGCCGTACCGATTGAGACACCCGGCTAGTTTCGATGTAGATAAGCAGGAATTTTTGTGCCCGCTGTGTGAGTGCCTGAGTAACACTGTTTTACCGCTAGTACCACCGCTTAGCTCCATACAGTCCAGCTATCCGAAGAACGATATCGGCTTTGAGGACTTCTTGAATTGTTTGAGTACGACTATTAGTAAAAAATTGAAGATATGCCACGGTATATTCAAATGCCACGAATCGTGTTCTAATGCGCATTGCAATGATTGTGAAAATGCTTCGAATAGCGGAACGGAACCCGATTCACCGACGGAGTGTGATTCCAGCTGTAGCATTCAGATGCATCAAGTTTACCAGTCGAGCCCGCACGAGCACCTGAAGCCGGATTTGGGTGACAAGGCGGAGGAATTTCTTAAGCTCTTCCCTTCAGATTATCCGGATCTTAATATGAGTTTAAGGGAGATGATCCAGTTGTTCACGCAAGTGACGTACACCAGAGGCTTATCCGTTAATCCACACCCGACTGATCGTAGACTGGCTCCGATGGCTTGGAAATCGTGCTCGTACACAATTCACTCCATCGAGACGATATTAAGGGATGCGAATAAGCCTTTGTTGGGACAATTATCCAGCAGGCACAGGGATTGTCTGGAAAGTCTGGTTAGAATTATGGGCGTTTTAGGAAGCACGTGGCCCAGGAGTGTGGTGATTAGTAGCCACGCGTTGAAGTTGTTATCTATTCTGTTGGAGCATCCCAATGAAGGTCCGTCGATATTGGAATGGGATTCGCTAGGGTTCCTCATCCCCTTAACCTTCTCCTTACCTAGTTTGTTCTGCAAAGACGTGCCGACGCCAGTACCAACCGGAGGCACATTAGAGTTGCACACGTTACGGCTAGTATTCATCAGTCATATTGTGAAGATATTAATTACCACTGATTTTAACGAAATCAGCCCGGGAATGGAGATGGATGAATGTGAGGAGAAGGAAAGCGAACTCGTGGAAGTGCTGCAGTTACTGAACAAGGAGAAGAAAGATTTGTCCGCTCGCGATATCTGGAAACACGTACAAAACGCTTGCATACCTTTCTTGAGGTGTTGCGTTCTACTCTACCACCACCTAACCGACGTCCCGGGCTCTTCGGTTTTGCAAGAAGTCGGCGGTGATACATACCAAAACATGTGTGCATACCTAGATTTAGCCCACACGCCTGAAGATCTATTTGGATCCGAGTTGGTCATGAAGTTGGTGGAGAAATGGTATAGACACGAAACGTTGCAAGTACACCTGAAAGGCCCGTTGGTGCCGTTCATTAAGGAACCATTACCGATCAACCGCTTAGTGGAGTTACCTGCCGATTACAGCGAGCTGATCAACACGGTGTCATCATTCACCTGCCCGAACAGTGATCACGAGGACTCGAGAAACCCGACAATGTGCCTAGTTTGCGGGGAAGTGTTATGCTCGCAGAGCTACTGCTGCCAGACGGAACTGAACAAGGTCATCATCGGTGCGTGCAATTACCACGCGCATAAATGCGGCGCCGGTTTTGGAATATTCTTGAGGGTTAGAGAGTGCGAAATAATGTTCCTCGCGAGTCCCCATAGAGGGTGCTTCGTTTCGCCGCCTTACCTTGACGATTACGGAGAGACGGATCAGGGATTGAAACGCGGCAATCCCCTCCACCTGTGCCAAGAACGTTACAAGAAGCTCCAGTCGCAGTGGCTGAACCACAGCATACACGAGGAAATCGCTAGATACATAGAGTCGAGTAATAACATTGTACCAACGCAATGGCAGCATTTATAATCTGATTGTTCACTGCATAAAAAAAAAATTATATAATCGTGTGTACTGTTGTGATTTAATTCTATCTACTAACAATCTTTGTCACTTCACAGAATTGATATACATCTATATATATATATTTTTAAATGTACTTAAATAGAGATTGCACTGCAAAATGTTAATATATATACTTGAATATATAAATGATACTCTTTACACGTTTGAATTAATTGTCGTTTTTTGAGATTTCACCGATGGTTTCCGGTGGATGTATTATAATGGTATATAATTTTTGATTTGCGTTAGTGATATAGAAGTTTAAATTAGTATCGAGGACATTGTATATAATTATTTTACACTAGAAAACTTGAGCGATACAATACATAGATATGGCTGCTGTTATTGTAATATGAAGTGTAATTAGGCATCATTATACAACCGATTATGATCTGTTACGCAATAAATATATAAAAGCATTCATTTTGACATTTTCTTTTAACACGACATTAAATATCAAGTGGGCTAAATTTTTTAAATGTTCTTTAAAACACTTTGTTCGGACCAAAATAGATGGATAGAATTGGACTGCAAACAGACCCTCTATGCGGCGGATACTTAGAGGAAGACGAAACCCCGCAACATCAAGTGTATTCAAAATGCAACGCTTAGCACTATTCGACAAATTTGGGCTTGTTTTGTACTAAAGCATTAACCACTTCGCGCCCATGCTGCTTTGATTGAGTTACAGCATAATCCCAGGTTTATTGAAAAATTACTTTTTTGTTGTTACGGTTTTCTACAAAATATTATTTCACTGTCATAAACTCATTTATGCAAAAAAATATGAAAAATATTCCATAGATGGCGCTAAAGCGGTATTTTTTTTTGATTTGTAAAATATTTGTTTTTTGCTTGTCGCCACATGTGAAGAGGTTAACTGCAAAAAATTGAGGTTTGGATTGGATTTGTCTCAATGAGGTGGATAATTTAAGCGTTCTCCGTGGAAAAAGTACCGAAGGATACCGCATTGATACTTGGATTATGCAGCAAATGCTTTGAGTGCTTTTTGCACTCGTACAGATTGGAAATACAATCTTGACGAATTTGAAAGAATGGCAAAGGAAAGGTGAAGTTAGATAAAGGCATGTAAAGATCGTTTTCGGAATGAAATACTTGTCAATATACTGAAACCAGGATTCAGTTCGAGCAATGATGGTTATACGGTAAATGCGATTTTTCAGCAATCCTACTTTGGCTTCAGATATAACAGGTGTCGATAAAATGCTAACAAAACGTTTGAACATCATTTTAAAAAACAGTTACTAACGGATACAGCATTGACATGGAAGAATTTGAAAAATACTGCGGACTTTTACATATCGTGCGAGCCACGAAATTTTGTTTCAGAGTTGGCTGTGAGATAAACGAGGTAAGTCGCATATTGAATAGTTCAATTGAATTAGATTTAAAAAAAATGAATTAAACTCCGACATGACTGCTTTGTTTCTCTCTCTCGGGCATGGCCAACTCGGAAACAAAATTCTGTGTCTCGCACCTTGATGATGGTTTGTGGAGGGCGACCAAATATTCGCAGCACTTAGACCATTCGTTGGTCCTTTGTGCCACCTCCTGAGCCCTACCCCTCAAGCCAACCTAAACTTCTTGTGAAGTCAAGTAGTTGGCCGTGTGGAGTGTTTCCCGGTTGTGACCAATCTGGCCACTCCTCTCCGAATACGGACCACCTGAGTTGTTTGAGTGACTCACATTCACACAGGATGTGTCTTAGGGTCTCCTCTTCTTGCTCGCATTTCCGACATAGGGGATCTTTTACCACCCCTATGTTATGGAGGCTCGCACCTTACTAACTACAGGGTGTTGTGAAACAAAACGGAACATAGGATTTTCAATGTTAATTTCTTTATACTGGAATATTATCTTCCCTGATGATTCAGAGGAAACATGTAAATAAATGTTTTGTAGAGTAAAAATTCCTGCATGCTGCATAAATAATAGCATGGCTGCCATGCTATTATTTATTTTTTAGCATTCATAAAAACCCTAAAAAATAAAATAAAAATGATGATTTTCACGAAAATAATGGTTGCCATGAAATTAAACAAAAACGGTACGCTGTTGATTTGTTGGCTTCTGTCAAATGTATTGAACACTTCACAACTGTCGAGAACAGTTTTAGCTTTACTGGAACAAAATGATTGTATTCAGATGAGTTTTACTCATATTCAGTGTTTTGTAGTTACTGCGCTCTTCCCAAGGATGGCAGTATAGATATCACTTGGAAAAGGCTTGTGGGCTGGATATAGGAAACGGGGCTACACAAGAGTAAATCTTCAGAGGGGGCAGAAAGACCTAAGGTCGATAGCCCAGACAGAGGCATACTAACAAACTTGTATATAAATAAAACGTTACTGTGTATACTATATATGTAAGTGTCTGAATAAAGATGTTGATGTATGTCTTCAGAGGTGCACATGACGACCGTAGAGACTCAGTGCAGGGATGCATAAAAAATGACATGGAGCTAAAAACTGTTTCTTGGAAAAAGCTCCTGAGTGTAATAGACAAAACAGGACTGCCACAGAACTAAATCTTCAGAGGCGCACAATAGCACCATAGAGACTCGGTGCAGAGAAGGCCAAGGACCTTTTGGTTACCATTTGGCAACAATTCAATATTTCATTGCTGCAGTGTTTTTCAAGATGGTTCGTTTGATCTCTTTGACATGCATTAAAATTTGACAGTTGACATTTTGTATCCTTCAAAATTTGATTGTCTTGTATTATGTAGGTGAATACATACCTGTTTTAATATACCTTACTTGTATATCAACGATGGTAAGGTATGTCGATACATCCAAGGAAATGAAATTTTGTCGTCAAATTGTTGTCACCGTATGATAAGTTGTGCCCTTCCATTTTAAATTCCTTAAATCGCCCACACTCACTTTACACCACAAATTAAAATACACAGGAAACAATTTTTAATTGCACATTAGCACAATTAACTACAGACAGCATTAAAATTCAACATTCAAATGTCAACAATGACTGCACCATTTATCAAAACACTAAAACAAGTTATTACAACACTATGAATCAATCGGTGACGGCTCGCGGGGTGACTCATGGTACGGCCGAGGTAGCAGAGGTGGAAATACAGATAGGTATGGTCGGTTGCAGAGACACCTATATATGTACCATGAGTCACCCCGTGAGCCATCGCTGGAATCAATAATGATCGATAAATAAATGCGGCCTGACGTGTGGAAACTGTCAAGTTGACAAAGCGTTTTTAAGCGCCCCACCAGATCCGTACAGTGTGCGCGCGATTGCCGAACCTACGTGTGTCTTATGCAAGAGTTTTTTTTAGATCTTTTATAGACGCCCCCATAGTGAGACAGTGTTGGATTCCTCCCCTTGAGAGGTGGGAGTATACCAACTATACCTCATTTAATAACCAGGCGGACTAAATCAAATTATAGCCGCCAAAATACGTTGTTGTGATTGGTCAATCGGGCGCCGTTTTTACACAGGCCCAAATTGCTTAAAACAGTAATGGCCGTTGTTATGATCAGCTGATCTCTAACCGATCCTTTTGTCTCACCGTTTTCACGCGTTTCGCCTCAGTTTTTGTGTTTTTAGCCAGTTATTTCTACAGTTGATAGTGTAAGAATCGATTCCTCTCATCCCGCGATTTTCGAGGAAATAGTTATTTTATTTTTAACTACGGATAAATACCCAGCAAATGTTTGGTGTCATTTTCGGCCCCCAAGAAACGGAAATGGTTGGATTTTAGAGCATTAACGCTTCAACAATCCAAAATTATCTTATATAAAGCTTTATAAAACTCTCCTCCAAGTTGAGCGTTATAGAGTCCGGACCTAAACCAAGGTCAAACGCGGGGGATCTGAGTGTTACGTAAGACCGCTTGTTAAGAGAGTTTATATACTACGCCAAGCTCTGAAGAGTGGGGGTCTAGCGAAACTAAGGTGGGAGGGGATCCATGACTGCGTGACATCGCAGAGTTTCGCTTGCAGAGTTTGGCCTACATGTCACATTTTGACGTTTGAATTATCAAAAGCGAACAACGCGTTTGACAGTTGTACAATTTCAAAAATCAAGATCGTGATTTTGAAATCTCCGAATGTTAAAAAGGTGCAATTTTTTGTACTTTGTGTTAATTTTGTGAAACAATTTTGTAGTCAGTTTGAAAATAACACTAAATTAACCATATTTTGACGATTTTTAGCGTAGTAATTATTTTTCTTCAACCCCTTCGTGTACTTGTGGTACACCAAACAATGCAGAATATCTTCATCTATTATGAGAAAAAGTTTAAACAACAAACGTCTTTCCGTTATTGATTTATAACAACTTAATCCCAAAATGTTGGTGATTTTTAGCATAATTTTTTTTTTCAACTCCTTCGACGGATTGACGATCAACTTGTGGTACACCAAACAATGCAGAATGTCTTCATCTATTATGAGAAAAAGTTTAAACAACAAACGTCTTTCCGTTATTGATTTATAACAACTTAATCCCAAAATATTGGTGATTTTTAGCGTAATTATTTTTTTTCAACCCCTTCGACGGAGTGACGATCAACTTATGGTACACCAAACAATGCAGAATGTCTTCATCTATTATGAGAAAAAGTTTAAACAACAAATGTCTTTCCGTTGTTGATTTATAACAACTTAATCCCAAAATGTTGGTGATTTTTAGCACAATTATTTTTTTTTCAACCTCTTCGACGGAGTGACGATCAACTTGTGGTACACCAAACAATGCAGAATATCTTCATCTATCATGAGAAAGAGTTTAAACAACAAACGTTTTTCCGTTATTGATTTATAACAACTTAATCTCAAAACGTTGGTGATTTTTACCATAATAATTTTTTTCAACCCCTTCCACGGAGTGACAATCAACTTGTGGTACACCAGACAATGCAGAATATCTTCATCTATTATGAGAAAAAGTTTAAACAACAAACGTCTTTCCGTTATTGATTTATAACAACTTAATCCCAAAATGTTGGTGATTTTTAGCATAATTATTTTTTTTCAACCCCTTCCACGGAGTGAAGATCAACTTGTGGTACACCAAACAACGCAGAATGGCTTCATCTATTATGAGAAAAAGTTTAAACAACAAACGTCTTTCCGTTATTGATTTATAACAATTTAATCCCAAAATGTTGGTGATTTTTAGCATAATTATTTTTTTTCAACCCCTTTGACGGTGTGACGATCAACTTGTGGTATACCAAACAATGCAGAATGTCTTCATATATTATGAGAAAAAGTTTAAACAACAAACGTCTTTCCGTTATTGATTTATAACAACTTAATCCCAAAATGTTTGTGATTTTTAGCACAATTATTTTTTTTTCAACCTCTTCGACGGAGTGACGATCAACTTGTGGTACACCAAACAATGCAGAATGTCTTCATCTATTATGAGAAAAAGTTTAAACAACAAATGTCTTTCCGTTATTGATTTATAACAACTTAATCCCAAAATGTTGGTGATTTTTAGCATAATTATTTTTTTTCAACCCCTTCGACGGAGTGACGATCAACTTGTGGTACACCAAACAACGCAGAATATCTTCATCTATTATGAGAAAAAGTTTAAACCACAAACGTATTTCCGTTATTGATTTATAACAATTTAGTGCCAAAATGTTGGTGAGTTTTAGCATAATTATTTTCTTTCAACCCCTTCGATGGAGTGACGATCAACTTGTGGTACACCAAACAATGCAGAATGTCTTCATCTATTATGAGAAAAAGTTTAAACAACAGACGTCTCTCCGTTATTGATTTATAACAATTTAATCCCAAAATGTTGGTGATTTTTAGCATAATTATTTTTTTTCAACCCCTTTGACGGTGTGACGATCAACTTGTGGTATACCAAACAATGCAGAATGTCTTCATATATTATGAGAAAAAGTTTAAACAACAAACGTCTTTCCGTTATTGATTTATAACAACTTAATCCCAAAATGTTGGTGATTTTTAGCATAATTATTTTTTTTAAACCCCTTCGACGGAGTGACGATCAACTTATAGTACACCAAACAATGCAGAATGTCTTCATCCATTATGAGAAAAAGTTTAAACAACATACGTCTTTTCGTTATTGATTTACAACAATTTAATCCCAAAATGTTGGTGATTTTGGCAACAGCAATATTTAATATTTCACGTTTAATAAAACAGATTTATAGATTACAAGATTATCAGCATTTTAACGTTTTATTTATGAAAATCACAGCTGCGTTTCGTGTGACGAGTTGTGGGCTTTTAAAAATTCAATTAAATCAAGTTCGTAATTACCGCCGTGTTAGCGCTACCCATCGAACGACTGCTGAACCGCTAAGTGCATATTGCCGCCAGCGCCAAAACACCCGGACTTATACCTGTAACCAAAATGTAAAAATTTAGCAATACGTTGCACTGCAAATGATAGAATATTTAATTCTGAATCGAATGGAGTATAAAATAGCTGGAGAACTGGGCGATTTTGCTATATTTTGTAATTGAAAATTTACTGTCGGTAATAAAGTTTACTGTAATGTTTAATATAGGACAAACAGTTTATAGTAGTTTCTAAATAAATACCAGTTTAATTAATAAGTACGGTGTACTGATTGCTGCTCTTTTATCTTTCTTAAAGCGCTCTAAAGTAATATAAATTGTAATATCAATCTTTACAGAGAACTAAATTATCGACAGCTACAAGCGATAAATTTTCATTTGCAAATTACTGCAAAATGGTTCAATTTCCTCAGCTACTTTATACATCATTCGATTCAGAATTAAATATTCTATCATTTGCTCTGCAACTCATGAATTTTTACATTTTGGTTATAGGTATAAAGTTCGGGTGTTTTGGCGCTAGCACTTAGTAGTTCTGCTATCGTCCGTGAGATGGCGCAGGCGTGGCGGTAATTACGAACATGATTTAATTGATGTTTAAAAGCTTACAACTCATCATATGATTTCCATAATTGAAACTTTAAAATGCTCATTTTTTTAAAATAATAGCTTTGCTTATACATATTGGAATGCCAATTAGCCTTATCACTCGCATAAATAGTCTAATTTTAGGTATGTGTATGAATAATTACAACGACTCTCTAATTAAAACAATAAATCCAATTAAACTCCGATGAGGTGCGATCACCTCGAACGCAAAGCGAGCAATGCCAGACCTGTTAATTTCCAAGAGCAATGAGATCACGAAATGACGGAATAATCATGAAATCGTGTGCGTGTGTGAGGGCGTCCGCTTTTTTTGTCGACCGCCGTTTCCTGCCGCCGGCGATATTTCGACGCACAACGTTGGCCACACTTCGAAACAACTTGTTGGATCGGCGACCGTCGTTCGCTTTACAAACGTCAAAAGTTTGTATGTGTCAAAATGGCGTTTGGATTTGTTTAGCGAAATAGTATCGGTTGGGTGTGGCATTCTTCAATAAATCCGAGCGGCGATAATATCGAGGAGTTTGATGAGTGCGCGCCCCGCTACCAGTTGCACCAGTGCCGAGTGATTCATTGCGCCAGTCGCGTCTCATAGGTTATACAACACATTTCCATCCCTTACCCAGTGTTCATCCGCGCGAGTGCCCCCGGATTACCCCCAAAATGCTAGATGAAGTGTCATGTGTCGAGGGGATGACGACTGATTGAATGTGAAGATGTCACGGTTAGCTGATTACTTTGTCGTAGTGGGATATGATCACGAAAAAGAAAGTAAGTACTCCTAATTCCCCATATAAACCCCCAGCGCTGTTATTAATCGCAACCTCGAATTACAACGGCATTAAATCATTACTATTTTTACACCAATTATTCTCTCATTACAAGCCGTGCTTCTTTTTTTTTTAAATCGAATAATATAAATTATGTATTTACATCGTGTAATTTAAACAGAAACCTAGATCCCTAAAAACAGAAACACTCGCCGCTAGAGTGTGTAAACAAAAAATGTGTATCATGCACTCATTGGTTTATAAATAGCTGCACTAATTATAAAAAGAGTGTTCTTATTAACAGATGTTTATTAATGGTAGACACTGTGGCGTACACAAGTTTAATCTAATAGGCAAACAGATCTGTTTCCTGTTTTCTTCGGATACATCGGTGGTAATCACCTGGATGTAATCGTGTTAATTGGGATCTAAATTTTCATGCAATTACGCTTAAAATACAGATTTTATGCTTGTTTAAAATAACTATTTTCATAGACTGATGATGTTTGCATTTATTGGATCATTAAAAATTCAAATAAGATCATTTGCAATCGGATGAAAGTCAAATTGGATTTATGCATAAGTATGAAACTGAAAAACAGATTTTCCTTGAATATTAAAAATTCAATTGGCAATTGGGTGAAAGTCAAATTGGATTTATCCATAAGCACGAAACTTTGAAAAACCGATCTTTAATCATTAAAAATTCAAATAAGATAATTTGTAATCGGGTGAAAGTCAAATTGGATTTATACATAAGGACGAAACTTTGAAAAACAGATCTTCTTTAGATACTTTTGCAACGCTATTAATTTATGCATAAAACCTCGATTTTGAAGGGTAATAACCTGTTTTTCTAATATGTTATTTATTGTGCTTAACGGGGCATGGAGTACGAGCAGGATCCTATGAAAAATGGGTATTACAGTTGACCTTTAATGATGGTGATTTACAATTTGAGCGGTGAATGGGCGAAATATTGTTTTCTTTTTCTTAACCCAGATATGCCTACCGTTCTATATGCAGGACGGCAGTTTTAAAGTTCCTCCTAAAATTATATTTGGAATACCGTCGGCGCCATCTATCATTTTTTTTATTCGAAAAGTGTGCTCAGCGATTATTCATTGACAATTGACAGAAAAACTAAATCTAACCTTTCTGTGTTTTTAGCTAAAATTGCTGGACGTATCAGTGAATTCTGCTTTTTTTTCTCAGTGTACTTACATTCAAACATACTTACAAACATGAATTGTTCCCTATACTTTCCCATGCCTCTTAAAAATGCTTAATTTGAATTCATAAATTGTAGCAGTCAATCCAGGTTAAATGTATTCTCTAGTGCACCGGGCCGGTGGTACATACCGTGTGTTCGATAAAAAACGCCCAACGCCATAACTTTGTTATTTATTGACCGATTTGAATGAACTGAAAACAAAAGTCAATGGCCGTTTAAATACTAACAAATGACATCAATATTGATTTTTTTCAATAATAACTTCATTGTTAAATGATAGCTAACTTAAAATTTTCAAATGGCAGCATATAATGTTTTAATTTTTCTACATCCGACATTATTTTTCTGAATCCAATAATGCCCAATATGTTGTTTTTCGTTCAATATTTTGGTCGAAAAAAATTAAAGTAAATCTTCCATTTAAAATTATATTTTTCAAAAGTTATAATTAGCGTGCCTTGGAAAAAAATGACAAATGATTTGTTGTAAGGTTATGTCAAACATGAATAATAAGGTCCTAATAAATAACTACCTACGTTACAACTCAATGTAGAATAGAATAAGTAGTGCAAGTATTAATTCACTTGCGATTTAGATGTTCTGTGATTATTGTAAACACTAAGTAGAACGTCGAACTCTGCAAGTCCACGAAATTGTCGATCCACTATCTTCGACTTTTTAAAGGCTCCATATCGTCTCAAATTTCCTTCTAACCTTCTAAATTTAGGTTTTGGTATTTTCCGCTCTGGAAACCATAGATGATAAATTCGTGCCGCAGCTCTTCGATTTCTGTTACATAGAAAATCAATTTGTAACATGTTTGTTAATTCACTATTGTTCATGATTATGTCTGAAACACACACTAATAACAAATGGTTGACATTACTTATACAATAAATGACATTTGTCGATTCGAATTTTTTTCAAGGCACACTGCATTTATTACCAAAAAAATCATGTGAACAAGATTTATTATTATCTTTTTCTGGCATAAATATTAACTTAAAACCAACATAACGGGCATAATTGGATTCAGAAAAACAATGTCTAATATTATAAAATTAGAAAAGTATATGCAGCCATTTAAAAATTAAAAGTTGACTATCATTTGGCAATGAAGTTGATTTTGAAAATATTTTTTTTTTAATTACCGTCATTTTATAGTATTTAAACAGCCATTGACTTTATTTTTTAGTTCATTCAAATCGGTCAATAAATAATGGCGTTGGGCGTTCTTTATCGAACACACGGTACATGGAAGGGTTGTTGTCTTGGGGTAATTAATTACTTTGCTCTCCATAAAACTTAACTTTATTGCTTGCAGGCTGGTAATACACTGCTCGTGGCTCGCAAAACTGCGCAGATGTTCCTCCGCATTTTTGTGGCCACAACAAACTGACACACAATTCTTAAATACATTACATTTCCCAGACAACTCTAATAAATTTGGGAACTTTTTCTGTTTACAGCGCCATCTATCACGAACTCAAAAACAAGTTTTTGACAAAATTTACTGACTTCGGTGCATCAACAATCTGGCTCAATTGGTGCATGAAATAAATTTCAATATACGTCATTTTTACGGTTTTTGTCGATTATAGCGATTATTTACTTTTGAATTGTCAAATCTGACAAACTGATTTGTTGCTTCAAGGCACCCTGCAATTGAATTAGTACCACTATAGGCAGCACACAAAGCTTCACTGTATGGTTCGCTGTGAACTGTCAAAGTGTGTTTTCTAAAATTGAACATACGAAATTTTACATACTCACAATTAGCATGTTCAGGGATTAAAAATTCGCGCTGTGTATGTATATGTGAAAATGCAAATGATATTTGGGGTCTACTACAGTTCAGTTACACCCGGTGTATTAAAAAACGTCGAAGCTAATGCAAAATGATTTGTGTTTCATACAGAAAAGAAATGAAATAAAAGTAATTTTTTGTCTATAGTTATGAAACTGCAAGAGAAATAATTGTAGAGAATGTCAAAATGAACTTATAAACAAAAGGTTTTTTTAACATGTAAAATATAAAAATATACCATCAAATTGTAGGAAGTTACATAATGGCTTCATCAAGATTTTTTTCTACTTATACTTTCTCTAACACTATTACTTGTTTGAGGCATTTATAACAGTGTCAGTGTAGTAACATTAGTAATATTTATACCATATGTATAAAAATTATTTAGATAAGGCATGGCCATTATAAACAAAATCACGGTCTTGGATTAGTTCAGCACGTTGTTGACTTTATGTCAAATTATTACTTTGAACAACTGGTGGCGAAGTCGTGATGCGACGTATCAAACCTGCAACGTACGTTCCGAAATACAAAGCCACCCTTTATGTAAATAATTTTTATACATATGGTATTTTTCAAACTAGTGTCCTTTTCACTAATAACATATCTACATTTATGACCATACACCTAAAAACAACCGTAATAGTTATTTGCTTATATAATTTAGCAGTTTATACTTTCATGGCCCTATTAATCATTCATGCTTTCGGCTCTTTTACATAACACTTTCCATTATTCTATTGACTATTAAAAAGGTAGTTATGTATGTGTGATACTTATTTGTATTGATTTTAAAAAATGGTTTAGTTTACAGTACACTTTAAATTATATGAATATATTTGTACATTTTTTTTTTCGTAAGACATGTAAAAATTGAACAAATGTTTAAGGTTATGTTTGCATTTTCATTTACATATGAAGTATGTTCATTAAAAAAAAAAACCTCAAGTGTGCCATGATATTTTATTTTTAAAAATTTAAGTTGGTAAGATATATTGAGGTTATGTTACTTGTCAAATTAAACATTAAACTGTAGTCAATTTATACATCCTTACGTTAAATTTTTCACTATAAAATTATATTAAATGTTTTATGTGACTTCCTTCTTCTTGAACACAAGCCTGAACTCTTCGTCGCACACCCTCCATTACGCTCGGCAACAACACTGGATATTGTTAATTTCTATAAATTTATCTCGAATTCGTTGCCGCATGTCTTCTAGATTGTGTACTGGTTGTGCATAAATACAATTTTTCAGGTGTGGCCACAAGAAAAAATCGCATGAACGGGGCGGCCAGGGAATCCGTGCATTTCGACTTATTATTCGGTCCTCAAAAAATTCCTCCAAAATGGCCAAATTATCCACTGTGCAATGAGGAGTTGCTCCGTCTTGATGAAAATATCCACTTTGCAGTTCGTCATCTTTTAATTCATTTATAAAAGGCAATAAAATCTCTGTATGATAACGGTTAGTTATCATACCTAAAATGAATGCACGGTTATTGATTTTTATTATTAATTATAAAAATAGGATTTTACCTTCAAAGAATATCGGTCCAACTAATGTTCTCCCACTAATCGCTGCCCAAGCGCCAACTTTTCTGGATTTAGTGGTTTCTCTCGATATATACGAGGATTTTCATCCGACGAAATTCTCATAGTTTGGGAATTAATGTACTCATCCTTGTAAAACCAAGCTTCATTGGTAAAAAAAGTAATTTGTAAAACATCCTCGTTTACATTTTGTAAAAACCACTGACAAAATTCCAGTCGTAATTCCAGGGGTAATCAACAGGAAATAAATAACTCTTGCACCGATGTTATGCGATAAGGGTATACTTGCAAATTTTTTTGTAGAAGCTTGTGGCATGTTCCTACCGATAAATTAATTTGCTGTGACAAATGACGCAGAGAAGTCGTAGGTTCATCTTCCAAAATTTCTTGGGCTGTGTTAATAGCATCTTGAGTTCGTTTAACTGGTCTACCACTTCCTGGTTTACGGAGAATACTATCCTTTTCACGAAATAATACAACAGATCGTGATAAGGTATTTTTAAATGCATCATAAATAATGGGCACGTTAGGAAATTCTTCCTGAAACTCTGCTAAAGGTGCGTCGAATGAATACACCCAATTTCCGTCCACTTTAATCCCATTTCGGAAATAACTTCCAATTAGAAACGTTTTTTGCTGGTTGCTGTAAACCATTGTGAGCACGGAATAATTTTGACTTCTAGAAAGATCTGACGTTTATATGTCAATTCCCAACAAGTGTGAAGTGTGCCAACTGAAATTTTTAAAACAAAAAAGTCATGGCACACTTGAGGTTTTTTTTTAATGAACATACGATACTTCTGTTCACGTTTTATTCTCACCGCAGTCAGGGTGTTTTTTCATCCTTCTATTGGCATGTTGTATTTTTGCTAGTAGTGATTGAAGTATGCTGTTAACCTATAATTTCAATAAAATGTTGTCAAACAATGTTTTTACTAGTGAATGAGGGACATTATAAAATGCAACATTCCACTACGCATAACCGAAAAAATGCAATGACATAACAAAATTGTTAGTAACTTTTTTACTATCAACAAAAATGTCGCCCTAACAAAGCCTACTGCAGTGAGAATACAATGCGAACAGAGTTTACATGTTTAATACCCAGCTGCACCACATCCGATTAACTTTAATCAGTGGTTAGTATACTTGGATCAATGGATCTTTGTGTGTACGTCATAGACAGCTGAACCAAGCTCCGATAACATTTTCATGCGTTTACTCTCTCTACTATAAGTTAAATTAGATGCAACCAGATGTGCACATATGTCGTCCAAGGTGAGAAAACTCAGCCCTCGACAGTGACACACACGCAAAGATCCATTGATCAAACTATACCGGTTTGTACTAATTTAAAACACAACAATTTTATTCGCAAATTGTTTACACAATAACATATTGATCAAAAAGACATGTTTAAACGTGATTCACTTTTTAACCACGATTAAGTACCTGCGGTAAATGTTTAATTTACCTAATTGGGCATATATTTAAGGGCATTTTCATACATGGTTTTATTTTTTAAATCTGAATTAATCAAAAGAGATTATATCGTGTGAGCCACAAAATTTTGTTTCAGAGTTGGCTGTGAATTAAATGAGGTATGTCACATATTATTATTAGTTCAATTGAATTCGATTTAAAAAAAATGAATTAATCACAGACATGACTGCTATGTTTCTCTCTCTCAGGCATGGCCAACTCTGAAACAAAATTCTGTGGCTCACACCTTATTTATAATCAGGTATTTCTTTAATATTGTGCTAGGCTGAATCATCTCATTGATATATGCAATTATCCCATTATGAATCAAATTGTAATGATTCAGACACACAAATCTAATCATTACACATCATTAATTTATAATCTTA
Source organism: Ocypus olens (assembly GCA_910593695.2). NCBI lineage: Eukaryota > Metazoa > Arthropoda > Insecta > Coleoptera > Staphylinidae > Ocypus > Ocypus olens. The sequence goes on from OU343054.1 coordinate 4,427,645, forward strand.
CACTGATTAATAAATATGTGGGGACACCTCGAGCATAAATCCAGTGGAAATCCGAGGCAGCTTTGGAGCGGTTACCATGGATACATTATAATTTTTTTGAGAGAAGAAATAACTTGAACGTGTATTTTAGTCGTAATAACTCAACGAGTTCAAACATTTCCATCATCTATGTCAGTGGGTCCTAACCTTTTCAATATTGTTACCCCTGTGACTTATCAGGAAAACTGATTTTACCCCGACCTTACATTGTTATCAATACAAACAATTACAAGCAAATTTGTAATACATTTTTATTAATAACACAATTTTGACAATTAAATAAAACTGAGTAAGTATGGTTGCCTACTTGCGTTGAGGTGATTGTTCAACGATTGAACACAGGTGTTGGCGATCATATGTTCAAAGTTAAAATAAAAGCCGTGTATATAAGCTATGACTCGTTTGCTTGTAACGCGTTATATGTGGAGCCGGCCTAACCCACCAAGCGACCGGTCGCGCTAATCAACTAACCGCAAATTTCAAACCACCTCGTTCAAACGCATGTGAAAGTGTGGAGAGGCTTTAGCGGTGTCGTTAATAAATTTGGTTTTGTGACTGATGATGATCAATCCTAGTCTTCTTTACCCCTCAGAAAATCCCATTTTACCCCTCAGGGGGTAATTACCCCCCAGATTGGGAACCGCTGATCTACGTTATTTCGTAACAACGTATGAATCAACGCTTAATTAGTTTATTGGATTCGTGATTGTGATTGTTACAAATGCAGTAAACAAATTGGGGTGTTGCAATGAAATATCAGATATAAATGTTATACTATTATACCTACAATGATTAGTGACACCGATTTGCATTTTTTTGTCATTCAAGGTAGTCGGCCATAATGTTTTATATGCAGCTTATAATCAAACTTAATAGACCTACCAAAATTTTTCAGCAATGGTCAACAATCGTTATACTAGGTTCCCCATAATAGGCTACCCATTTTAATATTTGAATTAATTTTTTTTCAGTTAACAAAACAAACTTTTTATTATACTAAATTACAGCTAACTCTTTGGGATTTATGATAACATAAATATTTGGCTAATTTAATTCTAACTTTTAAAAATCACGTCTTCTAAATGACCTCCACCAACTTCAACACATTTTTCAATATTAGATAAAAAGTGGTTCATTACACGGCGTAGCAAACCTTTGTCTATTCCTTCAACTTCTTCACGAATTTTGACTTTGAGTTCCTGGATTGTACCTGGACGACTTGCAAACAATTTGGCTTTTAAATATCCCCACAGGAAAAAATCGGGTGCCGTTAAGTCGGGGGACCTCGAAGGCCAAGGCAAATTTCCGAATCGAGAAATGAGTCGGCCATTAAACATTTCTCGCAGAACCCGCATTGAGTTTCTGGCATTATGAGCTGTTGCCCCATCTTGTTGGAATAGTAAGGCATTGTTTAGTAATCCTCGTCTATTTAATTCTGGAATGAGGAATGTCTCTAGCATGTTTTTACGTAGCGCTCGGATGTTACTGTTACAGCGCGGTTATTTTTATCCTCAAAAAAATATGGACCAATAATACCAAAAGATCCTACTCCACACCACACAACAACTTTTGGATTATGGAGGTTCTGTGTAAAGATTTCACGAGGATTTTCATTTGACCAGTATCTAAAATTCTGTTTATTAACCATGCCGTTCAAATAAAAATTTGCTTCGTCGCTCATTAAGAGACTGTGAATTGCTCCTTGATGTAAATTCAAAAATTCTTGACAAAATACTAACCTTGCTTCTTTATCTTGATTTATAAGTTGCTATGCCATTTGGTATTTATAGGGATGAAATTTTAAATCTCTTTGAAGAATTCGATCCAAGCTATTCTTTGATATTCCTAGGATAGGGGTTTGTTGATTAGCAGACCTTTTAGGAGTTCTCGTAAACGCAATTCCAACTCGTTCAATATTTTCTGGTGTACGAACTGTTCTTCGACGTCCAGGCTTCTTCAAATTTTGTACAGAACCATTTTCACGCCAATGACGAACCCATAACTTAACAGTTTTACGATTTGGCGCGTGACCTCTATATTATTATTAAACTGACGCCGGAATGCACGCCTAACTTCTTCTATCGAATTGCTTCTTATGTAAGTTTCTACACAAAACACACGTTGTTGGACTGAGTAATCCATGAAAGTTAAATAATTATGATGAAAACTAACAAACTTCTCGTAGAAAAATAACGTTCCACAATATTATTAATATAAAACTTATTTGTGACAGGTGCCTACTTGATCAATAATTAACTTAAATCCCAAAGACTACATAATCCCACAGAGATAAACTTATTTAGTTATCTCGTAGGGAATTAATTAATAAATCAAATGGGTAGTCTATTATGGGGAACCCTGTATAAACCGATATATCTAATTAGATAAATATAATCTGAGGTTCTTTTGATGATTAAATCCACTTGTAAAATCCAAATATTCACAACAAATCAGCGTTGATTGGATCAATTTCTTATACCGTGAGATCAGAAAGTCAAAAATAGTTGTCAACGCATCTTCTGAAAATCCCTATAATCATTCAAGTAATATTATATTGACTGCCTTGAATTCTCCAGTACAAGTGCATTTTTGACATTTTGTGGTTTTTACAGGTTACTTGTCTTAAAAATAGATGGAACTGGCAAATAAAAACAAAACTATTTTTAAAACAAGTAACCTCAAAAAACCACAAGATGTCAAAATAAAAAAAAATGCACTGCACTGGAGAATTACAGACAGTTATTATCCCTATTTTCAGTCAATTATTTTTGACTTTTAGATCTCACTGTATTTAGAATAACAATTATATAATATTATAATGAAATGATTATTTTTCACAAGCAAATAATTTTTTAAATTCTTCGTATTAAACTGGATCAATTTCATTATAATTATAACTTTGTAAAAAGGAGAAATCACCTCATAGTTATATAATAATTTAATTTTCCAGGAGGCGGAATAAGCAGCGGAATAATTTTACAACGATTCCCAGAGAAAGATTGGAGCGACACACCATTCATAGACGGCATAGAATGGGTACGTTCGCGTCAGTGCACGAGTTACATTTTCATTACCTGGTTCTGCTATGTGTTTACAGTTTTGCCAACCTCAAGGATGGGCCCTGTCGACCGACAGGCAAGAACCGCGGTTCTTCGTCTCTGTACTTACAGATATCGACGCAAACAGGCACTACTGCGCCTGTTTATGCTTCAACGAGACCGTCTCGATCACACCGAGCAAACCAGTTGATGAAGTGAGTATAATTGTAGTTTGTAATACAGGGAAAATCACCGCGTGCCGCACCATACTTATAGGTATGTGCTGCTCTATAAACAGTTAATATTGCCATGCCGTATTGAAACCGTTTTGAAGACTCGATTCAGTTTGAATACCGCATGGAAACACTCGTCAAAACGTATTGAAGCCGTATTGAATTTCAAGGACGATACGGTAAATTTCTGGGATCGTATCGAGTTTTGGATTCAAAACTAGTGCATGGAAACGCACGAGTGTCGAATATTCAATAAGATCATGCGAAGACTGAAGCTATGCAAGTGGCACATGCTGATTTTGCTTATTTCGCGTTGTAACCTAAAAATTTGTATTATGTTATGATTTAAACACGGCGTAAACAACGCGATAAGGTTATGTTTGTATTTTTCGAGATTCGCTTAAACGCGCCCTCTAGCGAGAGTATTGAAATGCACTAACGACGCATGATACAGTTTCGAAAACTGTTACCGTCACTATCATCAAAAATTCAACAATAACAAATTATGATTTAAAAAAAGGGATCTTTTACAGACCACAAAGTATACCTCATTTTGCATTATCTAAAACCATTTTTTTTTCCATTTATTATACCGAATGAATCCAGTTTTTAATTATTCAAAATCAAAAATCATTTTTTTTTTGACTTTGGCAGATGCTGTTTTTTTCTTCAGCATAAACAAATTTTGTAAGCAACTGCAATATTAATAATCTATCCTTACAGGAAGAAGACACTTTAGAGGGAGATACTTCTCTGGTTCGTCCATTACCTGCAATATCTCATCATAGTATAATGTACGCTCCAAAATGTTTGGTTCTTGTCTCGAGGCTGGATTATATCGAAACTTTCCGGGTAAAGATGTCTGGTTCAACGCCTTCATAGGATTAACATGATATTCAAATTGCAGAACTGTTTGGGTATAATTTACACCGTGTACGTTGAGAACATCGCCGTACCCTTAGAAACGTTGGTCGGAAACATCTTGGGTTGCATACAGGTTCCCCCGCCGGGCGGTCCGCAGGTTCGGTTCAGCATTGGAGCCGGGGACCGGCAGGCGCTGCAGCCGCCGATAAGTCCATCGTTGCCGGTGACTCATTCTTCTGTTAATTTATTATTTCTACAATTAGGTAAGAAAACATTATCACCCAGGGGGTGGCTATCGGGCTTGAGCCCCCCCAAGTATACCGAGCGTTAACCACCAAATCTGGCCAGGAAAATAGTGCTTTTTGGAATTTTATTTAATTTTAATGTTATTTCTGTTACATTTTTATTTAATGACATATTAATGAATTTTGGATGGATGTTTGTTTGTGAGTTTTTATATGCTTGAGCATATAATTTCTGGGTGCGCACCTGCCAGACACTGTCTATAATAATGTAATTAATTAATAAACAAATTAGTTGTTTCAATAAGTTATTTGTTTATAGTCTTAGTAAGACTTAATTTTTTTGCTTGCAGATTAACGAACAGGTTGAATATTCATATATTCAGGCTACATTTCGTTTTCTTGTATTTAATTAATTAATAATTAATTTCATTAAATTAAATTAGATTATTCTCTAGAAACGAAAAAACTTTTTCACAAACGGGGGAGAGAAATGATTACTTCTCTCCCTGCGAGGTTTAATTATTTGTTTTAACTGTCACGACTGACAGCCTTTTTTTAGGTTAGGTTTTAGAAACGAACGTTTTACTCTTAAAATATCCCGTTTGTGAAAAAAATAGTATACCCATTTTAAATTGCCACCCCAAATATCTCGAAACCTAAGCGACATGGCAAAAAAATTTTCAGTTAAAAGTTGTAGGGTCCGGAGGGGGACATACCGTGTTCGATAAAAAACGCCCAACGCCATAACTGTGTTATTTATTGACTGATTTGAATGAACTGAAAAAGAAAGTCAATGGCTGTTTAAATACTATAAAATGGGGGTAATTATATATTTTTTCAAAATCAACTTCATTGCCAAATGATAGTCAACTTTAAATTTTTAAATGGCTGCATATACTTTTCTAATTTTATAATATTAGACATTGTTTTTCTGAATCCAATTATGCCCGTTATGTTGGTTTTAAGTTAATATTTATGCCAGAAAAAGATAATAATAAATCTTGTTCACATGATTTTTTTGGTAATAAATGTAGTGTGCCTTGAAAAAAATTCGAATCAACAAATGTCATGTATTGTATAAGTAATGTCAACCATTTGTCATTAGTGTGTGTTTCAGACATAATCATGAACAATAGCGAATTAACAGACATGTTACAAAGTTATTTTCTATGTGATAGAAATCGAAGAGATGCAGCACGAATTTATCATCTACGGTTTTCAGAGCGGCGAATACCAGAACCTAAATTTAGAAGGTTTAGAAGGAAATTTGAGACGATATGGAGCCTTTAAAAAGTTGAAGAGAGTGGATCGACAATTTTCTACTTAGTGTTTACAATAATCACAGAACATCTAAATCGCAAGTGAATTAATATTTGCACTACTTATTTATTCTATTCTACATTGAGTTGTAACATAGGTACTTATTTATTGGGTCCTTATTATTCATGTTTGACATAACCTTACACCAAATTACATTTGTTACTTTTTTTCCAAGGCACGCTAATTATAATTTTTGAAAAATATAATTTTAAATGGAAGATTTATTTTAATCGACCAAAATATTGAACGAAAAACAATATTGGGCATTATTGGATTCAGAAAAATAATGTCGAATGTAAAAAAATTAAAACATTATATGCTGCCATTTAAACATTTTAAGTTGGCTATCATTTGACAATGAAGTTATTATTGAAAAAAATCAATATTGATGTCATTTGTTAGTATTTAAACCACCATTGATTTTGGTTTTTAGTTTATTTATTTATTTATTTATTTCAAAAAAAACGGAATATCTCCAATTTGTAACATGGTATAAACTTAAATATAATCTAAAACTACCTTAAATTTAAATCGTGTACGTATGTACACACAAAATTAAAAATACTGCAAAAATTATACATGTGACGGTTATCTAACCATCAACCAAGTTGTTCAAAATGTATCGTAAAAACGCAACAAGTTGGTAGAAAACGTCAAAATCGATAAACCCCTACCCTAGCACACTTTCGAGGTTAATGCGCAGTAGATGTTTTTTAAACTTTGAATCATTCATATCGGTCAATAAATAACAAAGTTATGGCTTTGGGCGTTTTTTATCGAACTCACGGAAAGCTGGTGGCCTTGTCATTAATTTTCAAGGTCAAACAAATGTCAACTTTGATTTTTCAAATGGAACCTCCTATTTTTTATTGCGTAATCGTATTCTATGGGAAAAAATACAAACTTTTTGTAGGAAACGTTTTTTTTTTCAGAGTTTTTTCACGAATTTTGTCCGTCATGTTGTTTGAAATATCACATGAATCCAGGCTGTGAAGCATGCATTACCCTCGGCATTAACATCAAAGCTGCGGGAGCAGAGAAACGCGATGAACCGTCAGGCGTTCCGCGCGACGTCTGATGGCATTAAGTTTCATCAATATTCAAACTTTTCAATTAATTAGTACGACAACAGTGCAGAACATGAAGGAGAGGATTAGGGCTGCTTTTCGAGCAATTTCCATCCAAACCCTTCGAACTGTTCAAGTAAACTTTCGCCAGCGGGTGCAGAAGTGCATTGACTAGGACGGACACTTGATCGAGCATTTGATCTAAGAAGGAGATCGAACCTCCTGCCACTGAAACCATCGGGCCAATGACGTACAAAATCCCATCGGCAACCTCCTCGTGGTGCACACCGGGTGACGCTAATGCCGTGGGTAATGCATGAATCACAGCCTGGATTCTTCATCTGAAATTTTAAACATGACGGACAAAATTCGCGAAAAAAACTCTTAAAAAAGCATTAAAAAAAACGTTTTCTACAAAAACTTTATTTTTTTTCCTGTAGAATACGATGCCGCAATAAAAAATACGGGGTTCCTTTTGAAAAATCAAACTTAAGACCTTCGTTTGACCTTGAAAATTAACGCCAAGGTCATTTTCAAGGTTACCAACATATGTCCCCCTCCGAACCCTACTACTTTTATCTGAAACATTTTTTGCCATTGTTCAGGTTTCGAGATATTTGAGGTGGCAATTTAAAATGGGACTCCCTGTCAGAGCCCTGCAGGAGCAGGTTTTTGAAAGCCCGGCCCGGCCCGGCCCGATCGTGAAAATTTGAAACCCGGCCCGGGCTGGCCCGATGAAAAGAAAATGTGCTGCGGGCCCGGCCCGGCCCGAAGTTTAAATTTTTTTAATTTTGATTATACCATTTCGAAAAAAAAGTTTAATAACCAAATGAAATAATAAACTTTCAATATTTATTATTTTTGTGAATTAAAAGAAGACTCAATATTTTTTTAATTCACTTAGTTGTCATTTTCCAGAGTCTACAATAAATTTCAATTTACCCAAGCCCGGCCCGGTCTAAATTTTCCATAGGTAGGCCCGGCCCGGCCCGGAGATTGTAAAATATGACCCAGCCCGGGCCAAAGCCCGGCCCATGCAGGCCTCTGCACCCTGTATATATATTTCGGAAAAGAATGCTACTTTTTCCTCGGTGTGTTGTATAAAATTTGCACCTAAGAACAAATCACCCATTTTTATCTCTTGATATATAATTTACTATTGGTCCAAACTTTATAAAAACTTGTTTTATTTCAGGTATAAAAAATGTTATAGTATTATTCTGTGCCATAATGACAGAGCATAAGATATTATTCCATTCGAAGAGTTATAATAGGCTAACAGAAGCGTGCCGAGCCCTGACAGCTCTAATGTATCCGTTTAGATACAGCCACGTGTACATACCGCTCCTTCCGGCCGCTCTAGTTGAGGTTCTCTCCACACCGACACCTTTCATCATGGGCGTCCATTCTTCTCTTAAGTCTGAAGTAGCTGAATTGGTAAGCCTTTTTTTCACCTATTTTTGTGCGCCACATTCCCCCCAAACTCAAAGTTCACTTGAAGATGCGCAGAAATTGAAATAAATTATTTATACTTTCATTAATAAACCTAGAAGAATATTTCTCGACTGTATAAAAGGTGCAGGTATCTTCTTCACGCAGATCTATTAGAAAGGATGAGATTAAAAGAAGTGGTGTTTGGGCCTTTCGTCCAAAAAAATCATAATTTATTATCGTGTGAGCCACAAAATTTTGTTTCAGAGTTTTCGTCTTGAAAAATGCTACAAAACATGTCTTAAGCTTCATTATACTTTTTTCGTCTAGATTCTCGTTCAAGTTTTGCTTTCGATTTCCGTTCAATTTATAGTTCATTGCATTCGATATAGAGGGCGCCGCTAGCGGACGACGTAATTATCAACCCACTAAATAAAAAAGTATTTGTGTAAGTCTGAACTCCACTTATATACCATAATAAAAATATCAACTTGAAACCCGCTACAAAAATAATTGACTTATAACAATACTGCGACTGGAATGTTGCTTGCACAAACAACTCATGCTTGTTGGTTTTTGTTTCTGTCGTTGGTAGTACCGAACTTGGACCAATATCGAACGGAAAATAGGACCGGCTGCATATTTCTATTCAAGAAACTTGAACGGAAATTGGATGGAATTTTCTGAATTACATTCATACTAGATTGTCTCGAAACAAAATCGAATGAGAATCTAGACGAAAAAAGTATAATGTAATTCAAGCTTTATGAGTTTTTCTGCTAGATATCCACCTGTGCCCTTATAATTGGTAAATATCGACAAAAATTGAAAAATCAAGTAGGAAACATATTTTAAATTGGTTATAACTTTTTTACCATGGAAGATACAAAAAAAATTAAAAAAACAAAATTTTTGTCTTACAAAATGTTACAAAAAAGTTTTTATTAGTTTTTTGTCTGAACCTCAACCCTAACCTGTAAAATTGAAAAAATCGAAAAAAAAGAGGAAAATTAGATTTTTAAGGATGACGCACCACTCAAAATGTATTAAAAGTTCCTGTCAGAGGTAAAATTAATCGACTTTTATAAAACAGTGAAAAAAACGGCTTGCGCCTTAACGATTTCTACCTCAAAAAATGAGAAATTTGTTTTTTTAATTTTTTTGAGACACCAAATGACCTTGGATGACCTTGAAAAAAATTCTGTTGATAGGTCTCTTGATAACCTATCTTGATACATTTTTTCAGAATTTTGCATAACACTCCTCGTCAGATAAAAAATTAAAACAAAAAACCCTTTTTGACCCTTGGTGGGGTGAGGGGAGGGGTGGGGACCATATAAACCATGTCCGTGGATAATTCTTACTTCAAGATACAACATTATTTGGTTAATTAGGAATTCCGAATCTGGGGGCATTTCGCCTATCTTAACCGGGGGACCCTTAATTATAGATTTTAATAATAGTAAAACTAGAACTGACAGTTCTGTAAAAAGAGTTACTGCACATCTGCCACTAAATATTATTTTAAATAATTATAATAATAATAATAACACATTTATTTCTTTAAAACATACTTACACACAACATACAAGCATCAAAGAAGAAGACTATACTATTATTTTTCTAAAGTGGCGTTCACGTCATGGAAATAATAATCATAATAATGACAACACAATTTTACAAGGTTGCCAGCTCTCCTGTATATTTAAAAATGGCTGCAATCAGCTGTTGTGTCAATTATACAAATAAATAAAAAAGTAATCGTTTTCTGATATGTTTACATACAGCGTGTCAATTTGAAATCTTTCAATGCGAATATCTCTGAAAATAAACAACGAAAAAAAAAAACAAGTCAAACGTCAAAAATGTTTGGTTATGCACAAATGTATGAGCATGGTTAGTGAAAAAGATTTGGCATCGTCGCGAATAAAAAATCATGGCTGCCAACATAACATAATTTTCTACATGATTGGCAGGCGAAAATTGTGTGCCAGGTCAATACGCCGGTTACTTATTTATAACCACCGGTGATCAATTTTATGTAACAAATGATTCTCAGATTAATTTCGATTCTTCAACTAATTTTATGCATATTCTCGAAAACAATCACGTTGGTACGAAAGAACGTCATTACACACGTGCTTGATGACGTGAACGCCACTTTAGAAAAATAATAGTATACCACTATTATTAATGTATAATCATTACTTGTAACCATTTTAGATGGATGTAATAGTAGCCGATCTGGACGGAGGCTCAATAACCGTACCAGACGGAGTATCCCTGCCACTACTACCGGAGCCCCTGCTTAGCAATGTACAAGAAGCTTTAAGTATAATCCTACAACCGGAACTGAGTTGTGCGGACCACGCATTCCAGCCCTTGGCGGTGCGAGCTCCCCAGGGAGTGATGCTCGACAAAGAGATAAGGGCGGTGTTCATGAGACTCTTTGCTCAACTCCTGCAGGGCTACCGCAGCTGTCTCACGCTGATTCGAATACACCCCAAGCCGGTCATTACGTTTCACAAGGCCGCCTTCCTGGGGGAACGAAATCTGATCGACTGTGATTTCACGACGCGCGTCCTCGACTGCATGTTCTTCACCAGCTTCGTGGCGGAGAGGGGCTCCCCGTGGAGGCCGTGCGACGTCTGGGACGAGCTGTACAGCAACATGGGGGACTATTTAAAAATGGAAATCCAGGATGCCAGGATACTGCTGGTACATTTGCAAGAGCTTGCGCAGCAGCTGTATACGAACGAGAGCCCCAACCCGCAGTCGTACGCACAAAAAATCTTGGTTCCGCCCGAGGGCGCTTTCGCCAGGATACACCAGCCTCCGTTGCCGCTGATTAATTTACAACAAGTACAAGTTATCATAGATGAAGGGCTGTCGAAAAATAACCTGAAATCTAGGTAAGTTGGAATTTAGCTCCGCATTATTATACAGAGAAACTAATCAGGTTTTTCTTTGTTTACCTAGCGGGGACTATGCATGGTAAGGTTGTCGTGTTTATGTGTATACTCAACTTGCTTTTGTATTACCTGCATGACATCGTAACCACAAATTTGTTTTGATTTCTGTATATTTTGTTCTGATGGAGATAAGTAATGGGAAATTTTCTTTAGGTTACAATCATTAAGACCAATACAGCCGAGGATCGTTCCAATGGGACCACACATATCAAATCTAAACGAAAATAAAAATATAGTTAGTAATTCGGCTAGACGCTTAGAGGTGAGTTTTTAATAAACACATTTTATATAAGCTTACATTGATTAAGTATAAATTTATTAAATAATCATATTATTTGTTTGTAAATGTTTCTGTCATCAGGTTACTGCTAATTTATTTTTTATGCTTTTATTGTTTAAAAATAAGTATGAAAACTCCTTATGTTATAATAGATAATTTTGCTGGACCATAAAATCGGTTGAGTTTAATAATAATACAAAATATTTTTTGATCAGTTTAATCCAAAGCATTAAATTCATTTCTATTTGTTGAAAATTAATCAAGAATTTGGTTTAATTTACAAACTGTCATAAAAAATAAACAAAATAAAATCAAGTAAGCACATAACAAAAAATTTAAATCTCACAATTTATTCTGTAAAATCCTAAAACTGGACGAAAAATCCCAAAATTTAACCCAAATTTCGAAATTTAGACATTAAAATTCAGCGTTTGGGTGCTAAAATCCAAAATATTTACCCCTATTTAGGCCCTAAACACCGAAAATTTGATATAAACTTCTGAATATAGGCCGTAGTCCAAAATTTCGAAAAGTTCTGGCTTTTTTGATTCAAAATTTGAGTACAAAAATCTCATTTATCGATTTCAAGTCCAATTTCAATTACAAAAACAACTTTATCATGATATTGGTGACAATTGATTGATGGTTGAGGCGTTAACTTCTTGATACATTTTGGAACTTTAAATAAATAAATCGATTTATTTCCAACAATTTCGTATCTAGATTAAATATAATGATTGTAAAAATAAAAATATGAAAAATAAATGATACAATAAAACAGTTTCTTTGTTAATATCAAACTTTTTTATTGACTCAAGTTTTCGATCAAAACTTTTTCGAAACTCGAGTCACTAAAAAATAAAGTGTGATATTTACAAAGAAACTGTTTTATTTAAAATTGGTATTTTGAATAATTCGCTTCGTTTTACAATAATTAATTTAGTAAAGATAAACCTATCTAATGAACACAAAAAATATCTGACCTTGTGCGGAAAAACCTCTGTTTTATATATCTGTTTAAATACAAAATATTGATAGAATAAATAATCTAGTGAGTGTAAAGAGTCGCCACTGTGATTTTCTATTGTTCGTGCCCCTTAGCAGTTCAAAAGATTGCCGATAGATAGATACAGGACGGCAAACCTAACTTGCCGTTGCGCAGTGGCAAAATTGTGGGCGGAACCTTCGAAGGGCGCTCTCGATAGATTTCGTGAAGAGTTCGCGTGCCTGGTACATTCAATTATGTTGAGTCGTAAATGAATAGCGCACGCGAAGAATATGTGCTTCCTTATTACAGAGACTGTACTCGGCCAGCTGTAGAGAGAGAGCTTTCGCTTGCGCGTCTGGCCAACTTACATTTGCCGTCCTGTAGCTATGATTTATCATAGATAATGGCAAACGAGAGAACAACTCAATAAGTAAACTCAATATAGTGGCTGTGGATTAAAAGCAGGGCCAACTTATCTAGAACGCCGACCCTAGATAAATTCGATTTAATTTTTACCTTAAATCCTCTTCTAAAGCTCCATTTCTAATAACAATTCAAAAATGTATTCAGTGACTGACATTGACACATAAAGAACGTTTACACAGCTGAAAATATAGTATAGTAAGTATAATATAGAAAAAGCTGGCTTTAATAAATGTTTGTGAAATCAGAGATGAGTAGAGATTGACAAAGGAATACAAACGGGCGAGCCTGCTGTTTTCGTCCATATGCTAGCGCCACCTAATAGGAGACAATCCGAAACAGGTAACCGAAACCGTCATGTGATCTTATTAATATGTCAACGTCAATCTATTCATCGGCGTAAAAACGCTCGTGGAGCAAGAGAGAAAGCTCCGGGAAGAAAATTTTAGTGGGCGTGGTAAGGGATGGTGTAAGAGAGGAAGACTTATGGTAAAAATTGAGTGAAGTAAGATCACAAGACTGTTTCAGTTACCTGTTTCCGATTTTCTCCTGTTAGGTGTCGCCAGCGTAGGGACGAAAAAGCCAGCTCGCCTGTTTGCATTGGCGTTAGCGATCTCTCTACTCATCTCTGGTGAAATCCACTGTTAGACATTAAAATTCATAATTTGGGCGCTAAAATCAAAAATTTTGGCCCACGCACCGAAAAATTGATCTATACCAGGGGTGGTAAAACTTTTGATCACTACAGGCGACCTGCTTTTTAAATTATATGCTGTGCTACCAACATTAAGCGATAATAAAAAAGTAGTAAGTTAAAGCCATAAATAACTATTTTAAATTTAATTTAACATTTGAATTGTCAAAATCCGATAACGTGTTTTGGAGTTATTAACTTGCAAAAATGAAAATTGTCTCTTGGTGCCCGCATCTGTGTCGAAAACGAAGAAAATGGGACATTCTTCATCGCTAATTTTGTAAAAATCCATAACAGTTACCCAAAGCACATACACGTGTACACCTTTTAAGATTTCAAATGTCAAAATCCACCTACACGTTCAGTAAAAATTTATATTGTCACTTGATGTGCTAAAAATAAATCAAATGCTAAATTAAATAGACGAGATTTAATTTATTTAATGCTTCTGCAACAAGTGAGGGTTTTCGATTTTAATTTAAAGAAAATGCTACTTTTGACATCTTGTTATTTTGCTGACTACTCTCGTAACACTTTGATTAACCTTCCGGACGGGGCGCCCTAAATCTTGACACCGTAGCGGGCACTGGGTCTCAGAGACCCAAGCCAAAAAACAATCTCCTGCGTAAAGTTTAACTAAATTTTATTTTTTAATTTCAAGTAACTAAAATATCATACAAACTCTTCGCTTTGCAAACGTGAACTAAAGAAGAAATTATTAAGGTATGTAGTCGGCTAGACAAATCGAAAAAACAGTCTGCAGAAAATTGACGAACGTTTATTCACGCACGGGTCTCACGGACTTGGCGCCCGGCTCGGAAGGTTATAGAAATAATTTGCACATTTAAATTGTCAACATTTGCAGCCTCATTTCAGAGTTATACAGGGTGTTTTAGAGCTCTGGGAACGGTCAATCACGTGCTTATTTTTCAAAATTTCGAAAAATGTTTTATACAGAAGGTGTGTATAATAATGAGCTGCACGCCCTAAAAATATTTAAATTTATACAGGGCGTCCCATAACAAAGTTACAGACCAAACTTGTTTTTTTTAAACGTAACACCCTGTATTTTTTGTCATTTTTGAATTATATGGAGCAAATAAAGGTGAGTTACTTCAATACTCCCTATACCTATTGTTAGCCGTTTTCGAAATATTTGAAGATTTGTTGAAATGCATGGTCTGGGTGAAATTTTATTTTTGCCCCAGTGATTGACGTTGAACGATTAAAATTCTATTATTTGGTTGAAGGTTCGAACTACAGAGCCAACCATGATTTCATACAAAAAATTATACAGGGTGATAAAAAAATGCGGTAGAAAAACTCAACTTGAATAACTTCGTTTTTTCAAATGGCACACCCTGTATTTAGTGATGTATTCTCAAGTAGAATCCAATTATCTTTCAGATTATAATAATTATTCCTGATATGATAATCGCTGAATACAAGAAAACTATTGAGATTAGGAACAGGGAACCCTCATACAATCTGAAAGATAATTGGATTCTACTTAAGAATACGTTACTAAATACAGGGTGTGCCATTTGAAAAAATTATTATTCAACTTTATACACGTTTCTGAGTTATCAGCTTTTAAAAATCAAAATTCTACCAGTCTTAAAATTGTGTCTAAAACAAATGCTTTTCATTCTTTTGCAAACAAACTTTTCTAAAACCTATTTTTGACAATCAATTTGTGTATCTTTAAACATTTTTTTTAAATAGGTTTGTACCTGCTTTGTATTATTTCATTTTTCCGTTTGTAAACATTGGTATTAGCAATAATAAATCACTTACTTACTTATATTTCAAATGGTAAAATCCGATAACATGTTTCTAAATTATTAACTTGCAAAATAATATATTTCTGTCTACAATATTTCACTATCATTTAACATTTAAATTTACAAATATTTGTGAATTTATATTAAGAACTGTACACAATTAATATCTATCCTCTTTATTTTATTTTTTTCAGGTATTAAGAAATTGTGTAAATTGTATATTCGAAAACAAAATTTCCGACGCCCGAAAAACCTTCCCCGCAGTGTTGAGAGCCTTGCAGTCGAAAGCGGCAAGGCTGGCTCTGTGCAACGAATTATCGCAGCACGTCATCGGAAACAAGGCGATGCTTGAACATCAACAATTCGATTTGGTTGTCAGGCTTATGAACTGCGCCCTGCAAGACGATTCTTCCATGGACGAGCATGGAGTTGCCGCCGCTTTACTTCCCCTAGCCACGGCGTTCTGTCGGAAGTTGTGTACGGGTGTCATACAATTTGCCTATACTTGCATACAGGTAAGAACCCTCATATTAATTTTTATTGCCAATCACCTGGTACCTGTGGCAGGTGTGAATTTTTTTAATTTATGCGTTTAGAGTCAAATTAAGCACTCATTTTGCGTATCTCCGTTCCCAGAAGTCCCACAAAGAAATTTTTCAGACAAATAGTTCTCCGAATGAGTGGTTAGACTGATGCCCGGTTTTGTAATGTCTGATTACGGGTCAATTGCCGGTGAACACGGACGCACCAAACCAAAGTGCGAACATTTTACACTTGTGTGTTTGCATCCACCATCATTTGGCCCGTAACCAGAAATTATAAAACAGGGCATAAGTAGTGCATCCTTAGTGAATATTATAAAAGCGTCTCTTTCTCAGACAACTCTACAAAAGTTCACAAACTGCCGCTGTCTGGTACGAAAAAAAAAGCTTTATTGGCATATACATATTTACATCATTATAATATCATTATTTCTCCTGCACTCCTTTTCCCTCCCCAATGATTACAATTTAAAAAATCACTGAATAAAACACTTACTATGTTTTTTACCACAATTTATTTGATGTATGTACAAATATTTCATATACATACATATCACGACTTAAGTTTCGACGTTTTACTGTCATTATCAAGTGACAAGTCTCACTTGATAATGACAGTAAAACGTCTGCCCAATGATGTCAAACATTTTATCTCTTTTAAAAAATAATACAAATTTGATCATTTTAGGAACATGCGGTGTGGCAAAATCAGCAGTTCTGGGAAGCGGCTTATTACCTGGACGTACAAAAAGACATCAAAGCTTTATACCTGCCACGCGTGGACACGATATCGCCGAGGTTGGGCGATCATATCGTCAGCCCGACCTCGCCCAGGGATATCAAAGATTTCCCCTGGGGCAACCGACGGTCGATCATCAACCGGGTGGCGGAACCCAGTGCGCTCGAAATTGCCGCCGAACAGATGCGGATCTGGGTGAGCTTCGATCCCACCAAGCAAAACGAATTGGTTACCAGTGAAGAGAGCACCTTGTACAGCCAGGCTATACACTACGCCAACCGGATGGTGTCCTTACTCATTCCATTAGATATCGGTAGTAAATCTCACAGGCAGGATCATCATATCGACGATGAGAGGGCTAGCAATAGTATAACAAACAGGTAAGAAATTATTTATAAAAATACCATTACTGTTTGTAATCTATAATAACCAAACAAATTATTTATTGTTACGACCACAAAATTTGAATAGGGCGCAAGTCTGTTTGAACAAGATTGTGTGGATTCTTAGTTGACCAAGTTTACACATAACCCGACAGATGGAACCACTCTTTACACACAAAAAGAACATCAAATCTAAGATGTGGTTATACAGGGTGAGTTTTTTTTTCATTATCACTATGGGGATCTCGGAAACGGTAAGAGATACAGATTCGGTTAAATGGGGAAAGATTTGCAGTTTTAGAAGCTTACTCAAAATCTGTTTTTGTTTTTCAGAAAAAATGCATGGCTTACTTGATAAACGCAAAAAACTAAATTTTGACAGTTTATGTAATACGAAATATATCGTATACCGATGTAGTTACAAAAAAAAGTCAAAGGAAAAACTTTTAGGTGTTAATGAATACTTTAATAATAATTTATTTTGATGATTGTCATTTGTTTCGTTGTGTATTATAACACAAACATACATTTTTTTTAATGGGAATCATAGTCGGCCATGACATTTTTGAAAAGTTTATTTTTTTCTGGTTACAATGATATAAGGGTTGATATACTTATTTTCATAAATAAAGCTAGCACAAATTATCGTATTCTTACAATTATGTAAGTTGTCAAAATCAAATGTAGCCATGGAAAATAAAACATTTTTTTATTGAAACATACAAACAAATAACGAATATAAGGAACGAAGTTTTTGAACACATTAGCAATTAAAAAATATAAAATTTGTTAAACAATAAGTACTTAAAGTAAATTTTCAAAATGTCCACCATTATTATCAATACACATTTGGCATCTTGTCAATACTGATTTAATGGTTTGACGAATTTTCCGTCCGTCTAAATTTCTTATTGCATTTATAACAGCCTCCCGTAGTTCTTCCTGCGTATTGTAGGATCTAGCGTATACTAAATCTTTCAGTACGCCGAATAAAAAAAAGTCCAAAGGCGATAACAGGACCATTTCTCTCAATCCAACTATCAGGGAATATCGCATTTAAATGGTCTCTCTAACTTCAGTCTTATAATGTGGAGGCACGCCGTCATGCTAAAACCACCGCAAGTTGGCACGAGTTTCTAAATCTAGTTCATCTAGAATGTTTTCGAATTCGCCTTGCAGAAACTGTAGATATCGCTCACCGGTTAAGTTTCCATCAAAAAGAAACGGTCCTACAATCCTAGAACCAATAACGCCACACCACATATTAAACCCAAACCTAATTTGAGGGCGAACTTCACGTAAATTGCGGGGTTTGTTCTGTGCCCATATGTGTTCATTGTGTCAATTGAACATTCCACAATTGGTAAACCTCGTCTCGTCGGTCCATAATATGTGTAACGGAAATCTTCGATTAGCCCGACACATATTGACAAACCAATTGCAAAGATTGAGTCTTCCTTGGCGATCACCATCATGTAAAGTTTGGCCAATAGATATCTTGTAGGGATGGTATTTATGAGTTCTAAGGATTCTTACCACATTTCTTTGGGAAGTGCCAACATCTGTAGCTATTTGACGTGTTGAAGTGCCTGGATTGTGGTTTACATAAGGCAATACATTAATCTGAGTATTTTCATTTATGTTATAACGGCTTCTGGGTCTAACAAATCTCCCACTCTCCAATAAATTCCTGAACATTGAACGAGATGGCTGACGTCGGTCAAAATATAGCTCCGAATGGCGTGCTGCAGCTCTTGTACCATTTTTATTTGATATAATGTAACACTCAAGCATATTCAGCTTTTCACGACTTGTAGAAACCATTTTAAACCAAACTTAAATAATACGAACTCCAAGCAAATTAATTCTGACAGATACTGCCGCTTGTTTATTTACTTGTTTTTTTTTATTTTCCATGGCTACATGTGATTTTGACAGCTTACATAATTGTAAGAATACGATAATTTGTGCTAGCTTTATTTATGAAAATAAGTATATCAACCCTTTTATTATTGTAACCAGAAAAAAGTGTACTTTTCAAAAATGTCATGGCCTACTATGATTCCGATTGAAAAAAATGTAAGATTGTATTATATCTACACAACGAAACAAATGACAATCATCAAAATAAATTATTATTGAAGTATTTATTAACACCTAAAAGTTTTTCCTTTGACTTTTTTTTGTAACTATATCGGTACACGATTTATTTCGTAATACAGAAACTGCAAAAATTTAGTTTTTTGCGTTTATCAAGTAAACCATGCATTTTTTTCTAAAAAACAAAAACGGATTTTGAGTAAGCTTCTAAAACTGCAAATCTTTCCTCATTTAACTGAATCTGTATCTCTTACCGTTCCCGAGATCCCCATAGTGATAATGAAAAAAAAAAGTCGCCCTGTATAAATAACGAAACGTCATATTTGAAAAATAAAATTATTTTCTGCAGGAGCTTTCAAAAATGCTAACCTTAAAAAATAAAAACCAAAATTTATTTTTCGGTTTTTTTCTCCGAATATCTCCTCGATTAGTCTGGATATTTTAAATTTCCTTTTAACAAATTATTCAGCATTAAAATGCGCAACTTTGCCTCCATTGAATCAACTCTCTATCTCTTGTAGTTACCGAGATAGCAATGCTAATGCATGAAATTTGTAACACCCTGTATAATTGATGCTTAATGATTTAATACAATTTTGCTTCTGAGGTGGCCATGCATGAGAAAGAGAGAAATATAGCAGTCTCATGTCTGAGATAATTTTTGTTTTAATCCAACTGAACTAATCTAGTCTTCTATGACGTGAATTGTCATTTTAAAAACAAATTGAGACAATTTGTGTTGTTAAATAATCGCTTTCATAAATAAGCCTTACAATTTTTAATTTTCTCCAACTAACCCTTCTTTCATAGATATTAGTTCCAATTTTTTAATTTTTATATGCGAATTTCCTAATTTATCTCACAGCCAGCTATGAATAAAAGTCTTGTGACTCACACGCACGTTAATTTGTTTTCAGTGTTGCCGAAAGTGATAGTGCAGATGCTGAATCAGGCTTTGAAGATCAAGACCCCGGTGAAACAGGAGCGACGGTTATTCGATTAGTGTCTCGTTTCATTGACAAGGTTTGCAATGAAGGTGGCGTCAGTCGAGAGCACATAAGAAACCTCCATCAGATGGTGCCCGGCGTGGTGCATATACACATAGAAACGCTAGAGGCGGTCCACAGGGAATCGAAGCGTCTGCCTCCCATTCAAAAACCGAAGATCAACACGCCGAACATGCTCATCGGAGAGGAGTCTATAATGGAAGGGCTGAGGGTTTACCTCCTGCCCGATGGTAGAGAAGAGAGCACTGCCGGAAACCTTGGAGGCCCGCCATTATTGCCGGCGGAGGGTGCCATATTCCTCACCAACTACAGGATAATATTCAAGGGAACACCCTGCGACTCTTTCGGTATGTTACATTTTGATTAATACTTGTGGAAAGTTTTTTTTTTTTGGCATAGGAAACTATAGTCCTTTCTGCCAGAGGTACCATTTAACAGTGTATTACGTAATAACATTTAAAAATTATAGATGAAGTTAGCTTAGGATGTGAAAAGTTGATTTACAAAAAATGTCCATTTAAAAAAAGAACAACTAAAAAAATTTTCTAAATCTTTACTTCTGAACTACAGTGAGATAAAGCAGAGGTATCTAGGATTGAATCGAGTGTTATATACAGGGTGGTCGATTTATCCGAAGACATTGAAATATCTCAAAAACTATGCATCGGAACAAAAAAAGTTCTAAATAAAATTCGTTCGCATGGAAGAGGGTCATTCAATGGTACCAAAGTCGACCCCCAGCCCCATCCCCCGGGGAGGCAACTTTGAAATCTTAAATGGAAACGCCCATTTTTTATTACAGATTCGAATTCCCCATAAAAAAATAAGTAACTTTTATCTGAAACATTTTTTTCTATTCTTGATAGATGGCGCTATAATCGCAGGAAACCTGATTTTTGCGAATATCCCGAGATTGAAAAAAGAAAAAGTTTAATTTTTCAAAAAGCTAGTCAACGATATAAAACTCAATCCACACTTCCCCTACCTCTGCCCCATTGAGGTGAAAATGGAAATTGCTTCAAAGTCATGATTGGAAAACCCAATTTTTTATAGCAAATCCTGGCTTTCCAAGACAAAATCTTTCGATTTTGAAATTTTCTCACACATTATTTTGTTTTGCTGCTCTGTTGTAGGGGAGAATACAATCCATTATGATATATAAATCCCATTGAATTTATACAAACCCCTTTTTTTTAAATCCGAATTAACTAATGATTAGTTAATTTTGGTGGAAACAAAGTACCGACACTCCAACCTTAAACTGGGAAAATGAAAATTACATTCGCCGATTTGAAAAATTGTAAAGAATTAATCAAACTAGGAATTTGTTTCAAAAACTCAAAATCTATAGAAAAAAAATGTATTTCCGATTTTTTATCAAAATAGTTGTCATATTTTGTGTGGAAACAAAGTACCAACACTCCAAACTTAAACTGGGAAAATGAAAATTACATTCGCCGATTTGAAAAATTGTAAAGAATTAATCAAACAAGGAATTTCTTTCAAAAACTCAAAATCTATAGAAAAATAATGTATTTCCGATTTTTCATTAAAATTGTTGTCATATTTTGTGTGGAAACAAAGTACCAACACTCCAAACTTAAACTGGGAAAATGAAAATTACATTTGCCAATTTGAAAAATTGTAAAGAATTAATCAAACAAGGAATTTCTTTCAAAAACTCAAAATCTATAGAAAAATAATGTATTTCCGATTTTTTATCAAAATAGTTGTTATATTTTGTGTGGAAACAAAGTACCAACACTCCAAACTTAAACTGGGAAAATGAAAATTACATTCGCCGATTTGAAAAATTGTAAAGAATTAATCAAATAAGGAATTAGTTTCAAAAACTCAAAATCTATAGAAAAATAATGTATTTCCGATTTTTCATTAAAATTGTTGTCATATTTTGTGTGGAAACAAAGTACCAACACTCAAAACTTAAACTGGGAAAATGAAAATTACATTCGCCGATTTGAAAAATTGTAAAGAATTAATCAAACTAGGAATTTGTTTCAAAAACTCAAAATCTATAGAAAAATAATGTATTTCCGATTTTTCATTAAAATTGTTGTCATATTTTGTGTGGAAACAAAGTACCAACACTCCAAACTTAAACTGGGAAAATGAAAATTACATTCGCCGATTTGAAAAATTGTAAAGAATTAATCAAACAAGGAATTTGTTTCAAAAACTCAAAATCTATAGAAAAATAATGTATTTCCGATTTTTTATCAAAATAGTTGTCATATTTTGTGTGGAAACAAAGTACCAACACTCCAAACTTAAACTGGGAAAATGAAAATTACATTCGCCGATTTGCAAAATTGTAAAGAATTAATCAAACAAGGAATTTGTTTCAAAAACTCAAAATCTATAGAAAAATAATGTATTTCCGATTTTTCATTAAAATTGTTGTCATATTTTGTGTGGAAACAAAGTACCAACACTCCAAACTTAAACTGGGAAAATGAAAATTACATTCGCCGATTTGAAAAATTGTAAAGAATTAATGAAACGAGGAATTTGTTTCAAAAACTCAATATCTATAGAAAAATAATGTATTTCCGATTTTTCATTAAAATTGTTGTCATATTTTGTGCGGAAACAAAGTACCAACACTCCAAACTTAAACTGGGAGAATGAAAATTACATTCGCCGATTTGAAAAATTGTAAAGAATTAATGAAACGAGGAATTTGTTTCAAAAACTCAATATCTATAGAAAAATAATGTATTTCCGATTTTTCATCAAAATTGTTGTCATATTTTGTGTGGAAACAAAGTACCAACACTCCAAACTTAAACTGGGAAAATGAAAATTACATTCGCCGATTTGAAAAATTGTAAAGAATTAATGAAACGAGGAATTTGTTTCAAAAACTCAATATCTATAGAAAAATAATGTATTTCCGATTTTTCATTAAAATTGTTGTCATATTTTGTGCGGAAACAAAGTACCAACACTCCAAACTTAAACTGGGAGAATGAAAATTACATTCGCCGATTTGAAAAATTGTAAAGAATTAATCAAACGAGGAATTTATTTCAAAAACTCAAAATCTATAGAAAAATAATGTATTTCCGATTATTCATTAAAATTGTTGTCATATTTTGTGTGGAAACAAAGTACCAACACTCCAAACTTAAACTGGGAAAATGAAAATTACATTTGCCAATTTGAAAAATTGTAAAGAATTAATCAAACAAGGAATTTGTTTCAAAAACTCAAAATCTATGGAAAAATAATGTATTTCCGATTTTTCATTAAAATTGTTGTCATATTTTGTGTGGAAACAAAGTACCAACACTCCAAACTTAAACTGGGAAAATGAAAATTACATTTGCCAATTTGAAAAATTGTAAAGAATTAATCAAACAAGGAATTTGTTTCAAAAACTCAAAATCTATGGAAAAATAATGTATTTCCGATTATTCATTAAAATTGTTGTCATATTTTGTGTGGAAACAAAGTACCAACACTCCAAACTTAAACTGGGAAAATGAAAATTACATTCGCCGATTTGAAAAATTGTAAAGAATTAATGAAACGAGGAATTTGTTTCAAAAACTCAATATCTATAGAAAAATAATGTATTTCCGATTTTTCATTAAAATTGTTGTCATATTTTGTGCGGAAACAAAGTACCAACACTCCAAACTTAAACTGGGAAAATGAAAATTACATTCGCCGATTTGAAAAATTGTAAAGAATTAATGAAACGAGGAAGTTGTTTCAAAAACTCAATATCTATAGAAAAATAATGTATTTCCGATTTTTCATTAAAATTGTTGTCATATTTTGTGCGGAAACAAAGTACCAACACTCCAAACTTAAACTGGGAAAATGAAAATTACATTCGCCGATTTGAAAAATTGTAAAGAATTAATGAAACGAGGAATTTGTTTCAAAAACTCAATATCTATAGAAAAATAATGTATTTCCGATTTTTCATTAAAATTGTTGTCATATTTTGTGCGGAAACAAAGTACCAACACTCCAAACTTAAACTGGGAGAATGAAAATTACATTCGCCGATTTGAAAAATTGTAAAGAATTAATCAAACGAGGAATTTATTTCAAAAACTCAAAATCTATAGAAAAATAATGTATTTCCGATTATTCATTAAAATTGTTGTCATATTTTGTGTGGAAACAAAGTACCAACACTCCAAACTTAAACTGGGAAAATGAAAATTACATTTGCCAATTTGAAAAATTGTAAAGAATTAATCAAACAAGGAATTTGTTTCAAAAACTCAAAATCTATGGAAAAATAATGTATTTCCGATTTTTCATTAAAATTGTTGTCATATTTTGTGTGGAAACAAAGTACCAACACTCCAAACTTAAACTGGGAAAATGAAAATTACATTTGCCAATTTGAAAAATTGTAAAGAATTAATCAAACAAGGAATTTGTTTCAAAAACTCAAAATCTATGGAAAAATAATGTATTTCCGATTATTCATTAAAATTGTTGTCATATTTTGTGTGGAAACAAAGTACCAACACTCCAAACTTAAACTGGGAAAATGAAAATTACATTCGCCGATTTGAAAAATTGTAAAGAATTAATGAAACGAGGAATTTGTTTCAAAAACTCAATATCTATAGAAAAATAATGTATTTCCGATTTTTCATTAAAATTGTTGTCATATTTTGTGCGGAAACAAAGTACCAACACTCCAAACTTAAACTGGGAAAATGAAAATTACATTCGCCGATTTGAAAAATTGTAAAGAATTAATGAAACGAGGAATTTGTTTCAAAAACTCAATATCTATAGAAAAATAATGTATTTCCGATTTTTCATTAAAATTGTTGTCATATTTTGTATGGAAACAAAGTACCAACACTACAAACTTTAACTGGGAAAATGAAAATTACATTCGCCGATTTGAAAAATTGTAAAGAATTAATGAAACGAGGAATTTGTTTCAAAAACTCAATATCTATAGAAAAATAATGTATTTCCGATTTTTCATTAAAATTGTTGTCATATTTTGTGCGGAAACAAAGTACCAACACTCCAAACTTAAACTGGGAGAATGAAAATTACATTCGCCGATTTGAAAAATTGTAAAGAATTAATCAAACGAGGAATTTATTTCAAAAACTCAAAATCTATAGAAAAATAATGTATTTCCGATTATTCATTAAAATTGTTGTCATATTTTGTGTGGAAACAAAGTACCAACACTCCAAACTTAAACTGGGAAAATGAAAATTACATTTGCCAATTTGAAAAATTGTAAAGAATTAATCAAACAAGGAATTTGTTTCAAAAACTCAAAATCTATAGAAAAATAATGTATTTCCGATTTTTCATTAAAATTGTTGTCATATTTTGTGTGGAAACAAAGTACCAACTTAAAATCACATTCGCCGATTTGAAAAATTGTAAAGAATTAATAAAAAATCTGTAGAAAAGTAATGTACTTCTATTATTAAAGTTGTCATATTTTGTTAGTTACTAATCCATTTTTATTTCTAGCTTGCGAGCAAGTGGTTGTGAGAGCGTTCCCGGTGACGTCGCTCACGAAAGAAAAACGTGTGGCAGTCCAATATCTGGCGCACCTGGACCAGTGGCTGCAGGAGGGCCTGCAGCTGAGATCGTGCACCTTCCAACTGATGAAGCTGGCTTTCGACGAAGAGGTGACGCTGGAGAATATAGAAACGTTGAGGAAACTCATTCACAAAATTCGGCATCCGCCCGACGTGTTCCACCATTTCGCGTTCACCGGTCAAGTTGTGGTCTCGCAGACGCCGCTGCACAAAGGAAAGGAGAAGAATGCCACCTTAAGGTATGGAATTAATTTTAGTTTTATCTATGAATATTGTTGTCCAACGTTGTTTAACCCGGGTTTGGCCGCTAGCTTCACATAACGAGATCGGTTGCATTTTATATTTTTTCTACGTCCGTTATAAAATGTACAGTTTTTTTCATTAATTTGGGTTCATAAAATATGTGATTCCTGAACCCTACAAACAGCGTGAAAAAAAGTGCCATAACGGTTAATTTTTTCACTCTTGCGTGGAAAAAAAGTGCCGTGGCGGTTCATTTTTTAACGCTACTATAAAATTGTTTGCGTAAAGTGTGTCATGAACACTTCGCAACACGCCGCAAGTTCCGCCAATAAATGTCAAACATTCGTTTCCGATTAAGAGAACTTGATGATTATTATTTTTTTCACTTAAAAAAAGTATTATTACTTATAAAAATTGATTAAGGTTCTATCGAATTTATTTAAAGTTACGGACGTAGAAAAAAAATTGTATGAAACTCGAGAGTAAAGCAACTTTATTCACTTGTTGCATAAATAACTATTATCTAACATTATCAAATAATTATCGGTGCTTAGAAACTATTATTTACGAGACTCGTCCACAAAGTAAGTTACCCACTCGTCCTACAATATTGTGCAAAGTGACGGAGCGTATGGTATAGAGCAATGATACGCACTTATGTTCTCTCATTACCACCGTTCCAGCTGTTGAAGATGGAGGCTCTTATTCGAGCTCCCACCGACTGTGAAGTGCGATCAGTGATAAAGTTTTTGAATGCACAGAGCATAGCGTTGATCGAAATTTATCGTCATGTGCAAACAATTTTCAGTGCATGATGAAATGAAGAATGCCTCATGTATAACAAACAGGTAAGTTAAATGATTTATTAAAATACGATTACTGTTTGTAATCTACAACATGAGTACAACAAGTAAAGAAATTATGGAACGACTACAAAATTTGAATAGGGCACAAGTCTGTTTCAATAAGATTGTGTGGATTTTTAGTTGCCCAAGTTTACGCATAACTCAACAGATGGAACCACGCTTCATGCAAAAAGAACATCAATTTAAGATGTCGGTATAAATGAGCGGAGCGTGTGCAGTAACATATTACAGAGAAGCGATGCTTAACAAAAACAATTACGGAACTCGGCAAATTTCCTGATACTGCTCCTCAAAATTGTCACAGAGCAACTGTTGGATGCCGAAGCAACCGACACCAGAACACAGAACATTGACATTTCTGGGGTGCGTTCAGCACAGGGATTCTGAAAAGTCCATTCGATACGTATCGACTGACGACTCTTGCTCGAACGTTCATTCGAAAAAAGGCATACATCTATCGACTCGACACAATGTGGCAACATTGCAATTTGTCGAGTGTGCATGCCCGATTCGTAAGGAGTATATAATAAAAAGCCGTCTTTATAAATAATTATAATACATTTGATATTCCTAATATTAATATTTAGCACTAAATCTTAGGATTCAAATATAGAAGAAATTTTTAAATGATTCGCCTGATTAACGCCCAAATCTATAATCACTGGAGAGCACCATTCCATAGTCAAAATGTATGGGAACATTGAAATAATTGTTTTGGCCCAAGAATAGTGCTAATTGAAAATTATATAACTGGCCGTAAACCATTGAATCATTATAATTAGATTTGAACATGAAAAATTGAGCTTTCTTAAATGTCTTTTATTTATTATTACCAAAGAGCATAAAACTGTTATTTGTATGTTTGTTAATTTATTTACGTCATCTGGATAATCACGCTGCCAATAATAGTAGATTTCTTTGTTCGAGAGCTGTCAGGGAGAAAGATTGCATTTTGATTGACAAAGAGACATGCTACTAGACACCTCGTTAGGTACCATCTGGAAAACGACGAATTCGGGTAGAAAATTTTGAGTCGAATACTTTTAGAATCGCAATCTAGGGACAAGATGGCTGACTCGATAAGCTACATATCGTTTGAGAGGTTTAGAATCCCCCTGCAGATGGAATACCCCGATAAAAAGTTATTTGTACCAAGAGCCGTTTATCCCATGTTGCGGTAGTAGCGTCCTCATTTATTAAGTTTGTGTTGCACTCCAATGAAACATAACCTTTAAAATAGCGTTAGCGTTATTTTATACAAAATCGAGCTAACAGTTTGCGTACATATCCAGTCGACATGAATGCTACCGATACCACCCTGATGTTTTGTGGTTTTCAATGTTTATTTATACATATACACTAACCTCACATTTTGCAAGAACATATATTGTTGTAATTTTTATTAAGGCCCTAATGCGTTACTTAATTCCTCCTTTGTATCGCCCTGGGGAAGGGAGAAAAATCTCCTGCAATATTAGCACTTGAAGGAGATTTAATAAGGAATAAGGCTTTCTGTTCAAATGGAAAATAATTTATCGTATCACCTATTTAGGGACACTCTGTATTTTGCATTAAAGTTTTTCTTTGGAAATTTCTAATTTTCAAATTTCTCGGACGACGTGGATCAACCAATTCGGTATATCTGTATCTGGTGCATTATACTTACTACAAAAATACTTACGCTTTCATCATAATTTTTATTCGTTTATTACAAGATCCACGATTCATGTAACACTGTTTTCTTCGGTTTCCCATTGTTTATTCACAAATAAAAAATAAACTACGGCACTCACTATCAGAGGTCGAGTTTACAAATAGTATTTTTCGCTTACCCCACGCAACTTAGCCTGTGCTGCGTTTAATCTAAGGGCGGCTTAACTCCGCCCAAATATGTCCGCACCACTTGTTTTCAGCCAAGCCGCTTGGTGACGCCGTATGCTGGGTGCAAATTTCGAAGTTACATTTTATTAGATATATCAATTAATACCCAAAAATAAGCAAAACGTTACTAATATAATAAATTTAAAATAATAAATACCAGATCATACTGTCTAGATTTTCTCAATGTTATTATTTTTTCTAAATTATCTTTGTTATTATTATGAATTCGTTAGAAATCTTCACGGTAAGCCTTAGACAATTGGAGATAATGAAGAACTAATGCAAAGATTTTTTTTTAATATCAAATAATTTAGGAGATATCGAAAAAAAAAATTTAATAGGTGTAGCGCCTCCCCTTAAATTTTCATGTACAGTGCGTTTTACATCCCTGTATCTTTCTTATTTCCTATTTTTATATAATTAAACTATCCCTTATATAAATTAAAAAAACGAAATATAGCCTGAATAAATGAATATTCAACCTGTTCGTAACTCTGCAAGCAAATTAAGTCTTTACTAAGACTATAAACAAATAACTTATTGAAACAACTACTTCCCTGGCAAGTGCCACGCCGGATATTGAATGATACAAAAGAAATTTGCATGTTATTACTAGTACTAAGTACTAAGTGAAATAACATTGGTTATTATTAGGCTATATTTCGTTTTTTGATTTATTTAATGCTTTCTGCAACATGTAAGGTTGTTTCTAATTTATTTATCCCTTATATTCTGGAAAATAATCGTAGAGCCAACTGAAACAAAACTAAAAGCAAAAAATTCAAGTATCATAGTTGGCATAATTTTATCAAAAAAAGTTGGATATATAATGTATACTTATTTCTTTGTCGTACCATTAACTATTCTATTATCAGCAGATGATTGACGAATAGTGTTGAAGAATTAATATGTTCTTGATTTTGTAATTCATTCAAAATTTTGTGCTACCGGAAGCGAAAAAACCTGCCGTTTTTTAAAATAAAGATAAAAACAAGGTTGTATATAAACATTTAAATTTTGTTTCCTCGTGTGTCAACCGAGGGTCGGTCTCGATCTTCTTAGAGTTCAGTATACAGGGTGTCCCATTTTAAATTGCCACCCCAAATAACTCGAAACCTGAGCATCATGGCAAAAAATGTTTCAGATGAAAATTGTAGGGTTCGGAGGGGGACATATGCTGGTAACCTTGAAAATGGTTAAATCTTGGCATTAATTTTCAAGGTCACACGAAGGTGTGAAAAAATCGAATCTTAAAATTTTTCTGCAGAAGATTTAGACGTTGTTAAAGTTGATCACAAATTTCTAGAAAAACTAACTAGTCAAGTGCTTTTGTTTACTACAGATTATAAAATTTTGGACTATATTGAGTACATCCAGAAAAATGTATAGTCTCTGCCTGCGTTAATTCTTGTGAAAATCGTGTTTTGAAATTTTTCTGCAATAAATTTAAAAGTTTAGGTTGAACTCAAATTTCCAGAAAAACTAGATCTTTAACCACTTCGCGCCCATGCTACTTTGATTGGATTATAGCATAATCCAGGGTTTATTGAAAAATTTGTTGTTGTTACGGTTTCCTACGAAATATTATTCCACTGTCATAAACTCATTTTTGCAAAAAAATATGAAAAAATTTTCCATAGTTGTGCTAAAGCGGTAATTTTTTTTTATTTGTAAAATATATTTTTTTTCTTGTCGCCCCATGTGGCGAACCTGGGTGTGAAGAGGTTAAGGCTTTAGTTTTCTATAGATTATAAAATTTTGGACTATTTTCAGAATATCAGAAGAGTTTCAATTCTCTGCCTGTGAAAACGTAGTAAAGAACAAAAAAAAGTCCTCATTTCGAAAAAAAAATTCAATTTGCTGTCAAACATAATGGATTCTACCGATAATGAGCAATCTCCGATCTGGGATGCTGCCAATTGCGCCACAGAAGCCACACAGCAGGTTGCAGGTTCGATCCCTGTCGGAGGCATGTTCACATTTTTGATCCAGTTTAATACGAAGAAAATTCGAAAATTATTTGCGTGCAAATAATAATCATTTCAATATATTAAAAACTTCGTAAGAAGGGGAAAATCATCTCATACTTTTAACTTTGTTTTGTATAACTTGGATATTTATTTTTGTGACTTAAGTTGCGGCAAGTACGCTTACCATTTTCAAAAATGAAAGTGTACTTACCGAAACTTAAGCATTTTTGAAAATGGTAAGCGTACTTACTGCAACTTAAGCCACAAAAATAAATATCCAAGTTATACAAAACAAAGTTAAAAGTATGAGATGATTTATACAAGACAAAGTTATAGTATATTATTAAACGAGTGAGAAAGTTGGCCATTGCCACGAGGGTGAAGTTTGCAATTCACCCGAGTGGCAATGGCCAACTTGTTCACGAGTTTAATACTATACTTTTTCGCATCATATTAAATATTTGCCTAAAGATTTTTCTGTTTGTATTAAATTATAACGAATAATTTTTCTATTTGGAAATTGCGGCAGTTCGCTGACAAAAAACGAATCGTAACCATAGTAACAACTGAACTGTTGGGCAATGAAACCGCTATCATTTGATTGGACGTCACCTGTTGGGCAATGAAATTGCTATCATTTGATTGGACGTCACCTGTGGAGAAAATGATTCGGCCGAATAATGGACAACTTTCTCAATCAAAAACGATTTAACAACGTTTATATTATTTAATAAGATGCGAAAAAAGCATTTTATTTCATATTATCTTTTATATTGACATTTTTTTTATTATTGAATTTTATGTATTTTTAAAAAGGGATTATTATATTATTATTTATTACAGAAAGGTAAATACCATTTTCATTAAATTTATTTAATGCATCTGCAACCATTTGAGGATTTCCATATTTATTCAATAAAGCATTTAAAAATCAATTTTATTTATTGATAAAAAATAATGGCATTAACAACATTAATTCCATTAATGAGAAAATTCGTATAAAAGTTCAATCCACTCTAAAATCAGTTTAGATTGGTTGAATATCACTTTTTCTGTTAAAAATACAGTAAAAAAATCTACTCAAAAGAATATAAGATTATAAGCTACTTCATAAAACATTAAAATACTAAAATTATTTGAAACTATTCAATTTTGCGAATTTTTCAAATCCCGATTTTTTTTCCTCCGGTTTGGCCCATTCGACGGAAATTTTTTTACCGGAGATTATCAGTTTGTCCGGCCAGTATAATTTCCGTGCCTCCAACGCGTGTCGGTGAGATGTAAATAAGGCGTTAACAGAGTACGGAACAGTTTCAGGGTAACACTTGTTAATGCTGATGACACCGGTAAACATTTGGTCGATTTTGCGTACCAAATTCTGCATGGATATATGCTTAGGTATTCCGGACAGTTGTAATTTACAGTTGTTGTACGATCTGTGGACCCATATAGTGCTCCCGAACATTTTCGACTTGTGCAACTTGGATACGGCCAGATCCGCGGATTTACGGTCGTAGTACCGAACGAAGCCGTAGCCACGGCTTATGCCCGAGAACTCCATCATTATTCTCATTTGTCGTATACGACCGACGGTTGAGAAGAGCGGGAAGAGCACGTCCTCGAGGGCGTTCCTCGGAAGGGAGGTCATGTAGATTTCGGTTCCCTTCCGAAAGTTTTGTAGATCGTTGAGGTCCGTGGGGCGGTCGATGATCCTCTGGCCCCGGTCCATTCGTATTTTCACGCCGTATTTGTATTCTACTTCCAGTTGTTTTAGGTTCTTCGATAAATTGACGTTGCTTTCCATGGCTGTAAAGTTTTTATTACACAGGTATAATAAGTATCGTATGTTCATTAAAAAAAAAGTGTGCCATGACTTTTTTGTTTCAAAAATTTCAGTTGGCACACTTGGCACAATCTAGAAAGACATGCGGCAACGAATTCGAGATAAATTTATAAAAATTAAGAGTGTTGTTGCTGAGAGTAATGAAGGGTGTGCGACGAAGAGTTCAGGCTTGTGTTCAAGAAGAAGGAAGGCACATACAACATTTAATATAATTTTATAGTAAAAATTTAACATAAGTATCTATAAATTGACTACAGTTTGTTTAATTTTGAGAAGTAACATAACCTCAATATGTGTAACCAACTTAAATTTTTTAAATTAAAAAATCATGGCACACTTGAGGTTTTTTTTTTAATGAACATACTTTATTATGTAACTAGGAGATCAAGCGGCAGTTTAAATTTAAACGTAGCTTGATCTCCGTGTTGCATACGATTTTTTATTTCATTTCATTTTTCAATTGTAATTTATCATCAACCACAATATAACAATTGGTATAATTATTATCGATGATATTTTGAAGTTAAAACCCTGCTGCAGATTCAATATAATTAATCGAAACACAAGTTAGATTTAGCGAGAGATTATAATGAATAAAATTTTGTAATAGTAATGTCAACTCACAAATCTTGGTGTTTTTGTTAAGTTTGTGGTTTTTTTTCAGTATAAAAATTCCATAAACTGCCATCATTGTCTCTTTATTCCTCACAGTGTTTCTCACCGTCACACTTTTTACCGTTTCATAGACTTACGTTACGACTTGCAACATCCATTTTGATGTTTGGAATTCTGACAGGCCATAACCTATGATCGCAGCTTATTTCGTTTTTTATCAGTGACCCTAACTTATAAAAAAAAACATAACGAGGCTGCTGTTGGGTTCGCTTCAAATTCTCAACGTCCAATTTTCTCCACACCGGAATATTCCTATGGCTATGACGAAAGGTTTGGCGGGTGTGCATTTGAACGATATTAAAAATTCAATCACAATGAATGTTTCGGAATAAAGCAGCAATTCATAATATGTTTGTTCAATAGTATATAGTGTATCAAGGGCCGAAAATAGGCTTTAGCAACCCACCGCTAAAAGTGAAGTGTTGTTTAAGCATTTCGGCACGAGTTACACTCGATATTTTTTCGCCTGCCTTAAGTAAAAACAGTGTTTCAGGAAATTTTATATCGCACACCATTGAACTGTCACTGTCAGATTTTTGCATAGCCTACTCATATTCCGCGGAAGGTTGTCTAGATTATGCATATTATTTTTTCGGCCCTAGATATGCTAAATCGTATTTCGGCCCGATTTTTATGGCCTAAATATGTTTTCGGCAGAGGCAGGCGAAAAAAGTTTTTATATCTCCGTCGTCATTGACAGCGGCGGTAAAGTCATACTTTATACTACTAAACCTAGTAGATAAATACAAGTTTAAAATACGAAATGAAATAAATAATCTTTAATAAAACATTTAGAGGTCTTACTTGATATAAAATCCAGTAACCTATGATGAGGAGGTGCGCAAAAATGGCGAATTAGTCATTCTCGGAAGGAGTGCCAACTGCAATGGCGTTGATAAAAAATTCTGGTTACTTCCAGAAATATCGTAATCTTATTCCGTCTGTTATTTATTAGTGCAACAAATACCTTCTAATTATAAATTCGGAGACTGCACCGAATTATCGCAATAATAACAATTCATCGATTGGGTATGTTCGTTATACTGCGCCCGGGTGAAAATAACGCGTTGAAACGGCGCGGAATAGAAATGTCAATTCCCATTAACTCGAACAATGATGGCGATATATGAGTTCTACAAGCGGCGGCTTGAGAACATTTATAGGTGAGGCTGCGGAATACTATAGTCTGTCCACGGCTATGTATACTCTTATAAATGAAGCAATTTTCTATAGTCTGTCCACGGTACACATAGAGTTGTAAAAACGCCCACAATCGCCATTTGTTCTGAGCAAAAGTCTGATTTACACTATGTAATTTTATTTAAACAGAGCTAGTAGCGCCACCTGTTAGCAACAGTCCAAACTGTAAAAGTTCAGTTTTTGTCAAATTGTTACAGAAATTGAACAGTAATTAATTTGAAATACAAAGCAAGTCGGTTATAACGCGGATTTGGATATACCGCGGGTGTTTATTTGTTTAAGGCGCCCAGTGTAAATAAAACACATATAGGCAATGCAGGGATAAAAATAAGAAATAAGTGAACACTTTTGATCTTTATTTATATTTAAAAAAGTATCAAAATAATAAAAATAATAAAATGTAATGTACTGTTTCTCATTGAAATAATATATATTTATTGGCAGGAATACAATCATTTAATCCTATTTTTAGTCGAATTTGCGAGCATAAAAACAGACACATTTGCCGATTGATGTTCCCTGAGTATGTTATAAACGCTGGCCACACAAACACCTACAAATATATTAATATAGCCCATGGAACCAGTACATTTAGAAATTAAGAACGTACCTCCTGCATTTGCGGTGAATACCACATTTTCAACTTTGGTGCGTTCAGGATAATTTTCCTGGCACACCTTAAAAATATTAAGTATAGATTCCTTGGTGGGCACTGAAAAATGCTTCGCACGGCGTCGTTTTGATGGAGATAGAGCCATTATAATGAAACAACCAGAAAGGTACTCGATCGCAAACGCTAACAGCTACACAATACAATGAGACGATCGCGTCAACCATTTGCATTCGTATTGCGTGATTTGGACGTGCGGATTTCCCGCAATTTTTCGAATCGGCCAGTAAGAATGACGCGTTGGCGATTGTGGGCGTTTTTACAACTCTATGTGTACCGTGGACAAGACTATAGAAAATTGCTTCATTTATAAGAGTGAGTGCAACATGGAGACTCATCTCTCTCTCTGCGCTTCACCGACGCCAATGACAAGGCATACGATAATTAGAGGTTAGAACGTTTAGTTAATGTTAATTTTAATAGATGGCGCCAGTATACTATTTTTCTTGGATTTATGTAAATCAAATGTCGAAACCAAAAATACTTGACCCATTTTTCTATGTGCACTTGCAGTTTTTAATTATTATTCTGCAGATTCTGCTAGAGTTGGTTCTAATTTAACATGAGAAGAAACCTTAATTTAAGTAATATATGGTAGTAATAAATATTTGATTTGTTTCATAAAATTTACTTTCTATTCCGACTAGTTTCGATTTTTACAGAATTTCTGCCCTACTTTATTACAAAATATCATTATAATGTTTTCAACAATTTCATATTCTACTTATTTCATAAAGTATTGGTAATCAAAATTACTTGGTTTTTACAATTTATGTTAACTAACAAGGTAAGGGTTGGGGACGTCCCTCGCCGAAGTAAATATTGGTAAACAAAATCACTTACAATTTATATTAACTAAATATTACACAACTTATGCTCAAAGGAGAATCATCTGCTTAAAACTAATTGTAGAAGTTGTATCTTACACGGGAATGGTCGGGAGCTTCTCTGCGTGTAGTACAGAAGTCTGTGGACGTTCCTCTATTACCTGCCTTACTGCCTCAATGGTCTCCTAATTTCTTACTCTTGTAGACCCAGTGCCTTCTCTGTGACTTACGTTACCCGTTACCCTAAACAAATTCACAAAACGGCAAATAGATCTGCTGAAACGGTTGTACGGAACAGCTTCATGCCGAAATTCTTCTAGAAAATCATCTTACGCATCTCTTACCATATAAACCCATTCACCATTGATTTTCCTTTCTACGATGTATCGCTTTTGAACTTCATTAACCTTTAACAATCACTAGGGGTGTGATACACCCCAACTTTTTTTCAACGTTGAATAAGGTCCTGAAATTGAAAGTAAACGGGACATGTTACTCCATCTATAGATAGTTTGAACCTTCTATTGTGGACCCCAATAGGTATTATTTGAGCTCACGTGTCAGTGTTCATGTGGTACCTGTTCGAGTCGATTCGTGAAAAATTGTGGGGTGTACGACACCCCGTGTGATCATTGTGCCAGAAAAAAAATTCCGAGCATTTTCTTCTGTGTGGATTATTCCGAGATTGCCGAAACAAAAGCGCTGCGAAATTTGTTCCAGAAGAAGCGACAAAAAGTCGCACGTGCTATATCGCAGTTGCGAGAGGTCGATGTGCGACATACATCACACATTTATATGTGCGTCGAATGCTCTTTTGCGATCAAATAATTGTCTTTTACATTATAATAGCCTTTTTTCTTCATAATAATAGTTTTAAAAATATTTTCATATTCGTATTTAACATTAAATTGACTTATATTAGAAAAATAATAATAATATAATTTTTTCGTAAAAAATCCCACCTTCGATCATGAAAATAAATATACTTTTTGGAAAGGTCGCAAAATCTATTAATTCCACCTGGAATGATACTATTTCAGGTTTTCAGGTTCAAACCATTTTTTTTTAGCTGAAAATTGAAATTACTACCGTATTTTTTGCAAAAAAACTCATATTTGCGGAATTTTTTTGCAACATTTTCTTTTCACATGTAAAGTTGCAGGTTTCGAATAGTATATTGTACAACGAGCATATAATGATAGCTATGATCAATGGCCATTATATGCGAGTTGTACACTATACTTTGTCCACGACAATATAATACTTTTGGTTTTTTTTTTATTAAGAAGTATAAATAGGAATAGTATTTATTTTTAACATTAATTTAATACAATACAATATTATTTAGTAATATTAAATGTAATATTTGAACAATTTGTTAAATTAATTGCAGGAATAGAATTGATATCAAAACTAAGATTTTGATTATTTGTTGAAATATTGTGATTGCATTGATAGGTTTGGTGTGTATTGTCAATGGAATTATTCATTTGTATTAAGCTAGATATTTTTTTAGCTGTGTCTGTTTTATTTTTAATGGAGTCGTCTATATAGCCTTCTGCTACTGCTGTCGACTTCCATCCGCCGTGTCGTTTCAAGGCCGTTATGTCCGCACCAGCATCAACAAGCAGCGTTGCAGAAGATCTGCGGAAACTGTGTCCAGTATATTTTTCTGAGTTCGGCAATTGCAAGAATGTAGCAATGTCCTTTCCCATTTTAGTAAATTTATTAATTCCTATTCTTTGGGCGGTGCATTTGCCATTTTGATAATTTAGAAAAAATATGTTTGTTGTAATGTGAGATGGGCGGCTATTAATGTAGTTTTTACAAATTTTATAAAAATTATCGGTGACTGTAAACTTTCGAGTGATTTTTGTCTTTGTTTTGGGCACATTTACTAAAAAAGCTGATCCAAGATCTTGCAAATCATTCGTTTTCATGCAATACATTTCATTAGCCCGGCAAACACCCATTACTCCCATTATTAATGCAACCTTTAAGAAAGAAATGAATGATTTTTCGAGAGAAAATCTTACCTTTGTTGCCAGGTATTTATCATCAGAGGCTTTAATAATAAAATCATTGACATTTTCTGGAGAAAAAGTGCTGGTTTTTTGGGTTGAAATCCTTCAGATTTTCGTTTTAGCAATGCTCGCAATTTCATATAATTTTCTATATGTATTCCATGATAAATGTTGATCGTACTTCTAAGCATTGAATAATTGGACCATAATGTTGAGGGTTTATATTTTATGGATAGTTCTGTAAAATACACCAATAAAACAGCTTCAGAGAAGGAATTGGTTTTCTTTTCCCTTCTCCATTCCAAAAATGATTCATACGCCGCTAAATATGTTTTTCTTGATTTTTCGGGCAATAAGTTTAATGATGCAATTTCTGCAGCTTCTTTTATATTTGGCGGTGTTAAAAAAATCTCGTTATCACTGTCGTTCTCCATTTATCTTCTAATTTTTGATATTAAACCACTTCAAAACTCTTTTATAATGTAAATGATTTTGACGTTTCAATTTATTTATATGACACTTCGCGGACTACTAGATAAAATTTTGAAAATGATAGTAAACAGTGAATAATGATTAATCACTGACTGTAGTGAATAATGAATATACTTATAATTGAAGAAACACAAATACAATGAGTATATTATAAGATAGTCGTGGACAAAATTAATTTATTTTCTAATCATATTTGTTTTTTCTTGTATCTTAGGGGATTTGCGAAGAAGACCTTATTAAAAACCGCACGAAAAGCCGGCTTCAAGCAGAAGCCCACGTCCAAGCGACAAAAGTACGTCTTGCCAAACATGTCCAAGTACATGACGTCTCCCGGGCGAATGAGCCTGCCCATACCCGACGATTACAACCACGACGACGATCTCTCTATAGACGACTACGCGTCGGGGCCCCCTTCGAGTGTAATCGTGCCAACGGCTCAAACGGACGCGAAAACCCTGGAACGTCTGGCGGAAAGAAGTTACGTCCGGGACTGGCAACGGCTGGGCCTCTGCAATTCCAACAGTTCCCCTTCGAATTCCAAAACGCCTCCCCCGGATCAGTTCAGGTTGACCTCCGTGAATTCGATTTATATGATGTGCAGGAGTTACCCGGCGCTGCTCGCGATGCCCGCCGGAGTTTCGGATGAATCGATCAGGAGGTTTTGCAGGTGTTACCGGCAGGGCAGGATACCCAGCATCAGTTGGAGGCATCCCAAGACGAAAGCTTTGCTGCTGAGAGGTGCCGGGCACCACGGTAAAAGCGTTATGGGGATGTTGAAGAGTCATCCGACTACGAATACCTCGACGGAAACGACTTCCTCATTAGAACAGGTGTGTTTATACTGTGAGATCAAAAAGTTGAAAATTTTAGAAATAGGGATAACAATTCAAGTAATATTATGTTGGCTATCTGGAATTCTTCAGTGCAGTGTATTTTTTTAATTTTGACATCTTGTGGTTTTTTAAGGTTAATTATTTTAAAAATAGTTCTTGTTTATATACTCCATCTACTCATAGATTAGACTTTTTTGACATCTTTAGTGACAAACACTAGAAAATTAAAAGTTCCAATATGGCTATGAGAAAAATGTAATTTTGCAGCAAGTTAGGTTGGTACCGGTATGCTTCCCAGTGGCGGCTCGTGGAACATGTTGATGGTAGAGCCATTTATACAATACCCCCCCCCCCATTTTTTTGAAGAAACAAAGAACCATTTATATTCCTAGACCAATCGAATATTTT
The DNA here is from genome assembly GCA_910593695.2 of Ocypus olens. Classification (NCBI taxonomy): domain Eukaryota; kingdom Metazoa; phylum Arthropoda; class Insecta; order Coleoptera; family Staphylinidae; genus Ocypus; species Ocypus olens. The sequence continues at coordinate 4,467,296 of OU343054.1, forward strand.
GGCAAAAAAATCCAAAATTTGGAACAAAACAGCCAAAGATCTAAAATATCGACGAAAATATAAAAACTCCTGTTTTAAAAATAAAAATGCAGACCAAAAAAATTGAAAATACAAGCAAAAAAAAAATCATTTGTTATTTTCAGCCCCAAAAATAACTCTTTTTAGCTTAAAATTCCAACAAGAAATTCGAAAATAATAGCAAAAATAAAAATAAAAAAAAATTCGCACAATTAAATCAATAATTCAAGTTAAAAAATCTAAAATATAGAACAAAAATAAAAAATTAAGACCAAAAATCTAAAATTCGTACCCAAAAATCAAAAATCAAAGTGGTAGAGCAAATTTTTAACAAACGAATCGAAAATTTAAGTCGAAATAAAGAAAATTTCGGCCAAATTTAGGCCAAAAAAGTAAGAATCTACAATAGGGCCTAAAAACATGAAAATTTAGACAAAACATCGAAAGCTCAAGCGCAAAGATACAAAATGCAGACAAAAAATCAAAAAATTCTACAAATTAATCGAATGTTTTTGTCAAAATAAAGAATATTTAGACCAAAAAATAAAAAATCTATAATATAGCCCAAAACGGTTAAAATTTAGACAAACCATCGAAAACTAGCTTAAAGGTAAAATTGCAGATGAAAAAAATCGAAAATTTCTACAAACCAATCGAATATTTTGGTCAAAATAAAGGAAAATAAAACAAACTAGAACAAAAAATCGAAAATACAGAAATCTAAAATGTGGGCCAAAGAATCAAGAATCCTGATCTGAATATAAAAATTGCAGACAAAATATCAAAAACCTTGGTAGAAGCAAAATAATTTTCCACTTTAGTGGAATTGAGACCAAAAATCTAAAATTCTGACCTAAAAAAAAATGGTAGACCAAGGAAAGAAAAGTTTTAACAGACAAATAAAAAAAAACAAAGAAAAAAAATTTGCAAAAGATTTTTTTTAAATCTACAATGTTGGTTGAAAAGTCGAAAATTTGGACAAAACATCGAAAATCCGCTCCTAACGATAATAAATTAAATTAAATCAAAAATTAATGTCAAAATGAACAATATTTAGGTCAACAGATCAAAAATTTAGACCTAAAAGAATCGAAAATATAGGTCAAAAATGTTTAAACTAATAATTCGGCGAGAAAACCAAAAATGCGGGCCAAAAAGTTGAAAATTTAAACAATGAAATCGAAAATTTAGGTCAAAATAAAGAATATTTAGGCCAAATGATCAAATATTTAGACAGAAAAAAATTGAAAATATAGTCTTAATAATAAAAATGCAGAATATTCTAATAGGAAAATGGTTTAAATTAGTCTCAAAAATCACTTTATTGTTCAAAATAATTTTCCAATTTTTTTTTTTTAATAAGAACATATTTTTCTTTAATTTTCGATTAAATTGTCAAAAAAAGTGAAACCAATTTAAAAAAGAATTTAAATAAAACCATGAATTTTGTTGGGATCATCTTATTGTTTCATCTTTTGTGCTTAAAGTTTTGCAACTTTAGATTTAATAGATACATTTTGAATAATTCAAATAAAATAATTCACTTGGTTAGTATGACTCTCAGTAGCTCGTGAAACATGTTGATGGTACTTTTACAATATGGGGAGGCCCTGGCCTCCGTTTTTGAAGAAAGAAAGAATGATTTATCTCCATAGTCCCAAGATTATTTTGAGTTGGAAAGTAAAGGTTCATAATTTCAAACAGCCCAATTTAAACAAGCTGAAAATATATGTGTACTTTCGATTTATCGTGCGTTTACATTATATCCCAGACATGCACTAAATCTTCGACCACGTAACCTAACCATCAAACAATACACACGGAAAACAAAAAGAATTTTAAGACTAATTTAAAAATCCTGCTGAGCTTAAAACTACAGGTAGTGCCATGGCTCCTTGGCTCTGTATAATGAGCCGCCCCTAATGCTTCCAATATATTCATACGAGTCTTCGCCAGTAGACACATTGTTGATAGTTAGTTATTGTTCTTGAGTTCTGCCATGGAGAACGTTCTAAATGATGTAACAAATCAACTACACACCTACGTGGTAAGATTTTTGTGTGCGATTTTCTTAATAAATGAAGTTTCGTAAGTACTACTTTTTGTGGCGAGAGTTGTTCGACAACCTAGTGGGATATCTGTCACTAAAGATGTCAAAAATGTCTAATCTATGAGTAGAAGGAGTGTATCTGCCGAATTTTGTCTATTGTGTCAAAAAATCACAAGATGTCAAAATGTGCACTGCACTGGAGAATTCAAGGCAGCCAATATATTACTTGAATGATTATAAGGATTTTCAAAAAATGTGCTGCCAACTATTTTCGACTTTTTGATCTCATGGTACAAATGTATATTGTAAAAGTCATACGTTTGTACATTTTTTACTACACTTTTTTTCAAATTTTTTGATGATAATATTAACAGTGTGACCTATATTCGAGCTTTTATAGGGTATCTCAGTAACTTTTGAAGTTAGACAAAATTTGATATGCAAAACACGCAGACATTTAAAGAAAGGTGTGAAAGCATCGTTTTCTTTGAGAAAAGTAAAAAGCAAAATATATTTTATCCAATTTTTTCATTGTTTTTGCAATTTTAAAACATGATTTTTTGTAATAGCTTGTTAAAATTACTTATTTTATTTAGGAGAGGTATTTATCAGCTTTAGTCACCGCCACTCCTATCTTCAGCCAACGGCAAGGCTGGGGAATGTCCGACAGCAGCCTGAGCATAGACTCCCTGCTCTTGGCAGCCGACGACCACATCGGGGGCACCCTAACGCCGGAGGTCGCTCGAAGATCCAATCCCTTCAACAAGGCAATGGGAACATTAGGGTAACAACCATCGCGCACGACACTCTTCGCAATACTAAATGCAACACCTTGTTACAGAGTATTTCCACGATCGAGCGGAGGAAAGGGCCCGAAAAACTTTGGCAGGTGGGGATCATTAAAAGATAAGAGACATAATTCACAGGCATCGCTTAGTAATATCTCACAAAACAGGGGGAACATTCGGCACTCGGCGGACGTGGCGGAGGCGGCCGACGGCGTTAACTCCCTGCAGAGGGCGGCCTTGTACATCCTCGGTAATATACGCCCGAAAGGCGAGTCCGTGCATTTTAAATTGACCCCCGTTTACAGGCGAGAAGGCCCAGATGAAAGGCGTGAAAGTTGAGTCCGCTCCAAAGACTGATTTTATACCCGTAGAGTATTACGACGTGAGACACACGAAAGCCGCATTTAAAAAGCTGATGAGGGCCTGCATTCCCAGTTCGCAACCGGAACCCGAGCAAACTTTTTACAAGTACGGCGTATACAATCGTCGTGTCGTTTAATTAACCTCCTCGATTTTTTAGGTTGATTGAAAATTCAGAATGGCTGCAGCAACTCCAGAACATCATGCAGTTGTCCGGTGCGGTCGTGGATTTGTTAGATCTGCAGGGTTCCTCGGTTGCCATATGCTTAGAGGACGGTTGGGATATCACTGCACAAATTTCTTCCATAGCGCAGTTATGTCTCGACCCGCACTACCGTACCATTGAAGGTTTTAGAGTGCTTGTGGAGAAGGAGTGGATAGGGTTCGGTCACCGGTTCAGTCATCGAAGTAATTTGAACGCGAATTCACAGGCAAGCGGATTTGCGCCAACGTTTCTTCAATTCCTTGATGTTGTGCATCAGGTAAATATAACCTAAATGTGCATCTAATTGAAAAAGTAATTAACCACTTCGCGCCCATGCTGCTTTGATTTGGTTATTGCATAATCCCAAATTTATTGAAAAAAATTTTTTTGTTACTTTTTTCCACAAAATATGCAAAAATACATGACAAAATATTCCATAGATGCCGCTAAAGGTTTTTTTTTTGTAAGATGTGTTTGTTTTCTTTTTTTCGCTTGTCGCCACATGTGGCGACCTGGGCGTGAAGAGGTTAAGGGATTTACTATGATAAAAATCCTTCGATTATTTTTATTTTACCTGTTTTTTTTTTTAGATACAAAAGCAATATCCAATGGCATTCGAATTCAACGATTACTACCTGCGTTTCCTTGCCTACCACTCTGTTTCGTGCCGGTTTCGTACATTCCTTTTTGACTGCGAACTGGAACGTGTTGAGAGTGGCGTTGCGGCAGTAGAAGACAAGCGAGGCTCTCTGACATCTCATCACAAGAGCGTCGACACGATTTCCGATGACGAGAACGTGTATCCGGGAGGAAGGATGGCCGGCGCATTGACGGGCACTAATCTGGGCCAGAGCGTGTTCGATTACATCGAGAAACAGCACGCGAGGAGTCCCCAGTTCTTCAATTTTATGTACACACCGGATTTAGAATATCATGTAAGTTCTTATTGTTACTATAATTTTATACTTAATTTAAAAGGGTATAGCCGAATAAGATGGTCAAAAGTGCCCCCAAAGCAAATCAATAATCGTGATGACTGGATGAAAGATTATTAAAAATGCCGTTGATTGCTCGAAATTTCAACCTCCTGAAGCAATTCGTTGTCGAGATATGACTGAAAACGTGAATTTTACGTTTTATTTTTTTTCTCGTTTTCTATGGCACAAATCAAGCTGAAACCACGTCTACCCAAAACAAAACAAAAATTACATCTCGCAGAATTTTTTTTTTAATTTTTTGACGTCAAATTCAAATAGAAAAATGAAGTAAAAGTTTTCAAAATTCAGTGAAGGCATTCGGTGACTGTCTCAGTTTTTTTTTTCTGTAAATGTGTTTCAGCAAATTCTATAACATACATTTTTTTCAGGATTTTAAACAGTGTGGAAGATAGTTGAAATAATTAAAAACCTCTTTTACCACCTTAAAAATTTGAATTTGGCGCCAAAATTGTGATAAAAAAGTTATTTTTGTGAAATGATTATCTTTTTTTTTTAATCAGAGAGATACACTTCACAAAAATAACTTTTTTTATCAAAATTTTGGCACGAAATTCAAATTTCGAAGGTGGTAAAAGTGGTTTTTAATTATTTTAACTATCTTCCACACTATTTAAAATTCTGAAAAAAATGTATGTTATAGAATTTAGTAAAACACATTTACAGAAAAAAAACTGAGACAGTCCTCGAATACCTTCTCTGCAAAAATAAATTTTTAAAACTTTTACTTCAATTTGGCGCTAAAAAAATACTGCGAGATGTAATTTTGTTTTGTTTTGGGTAGACTTGGTTTCAGCTTGATTCGTGCCATAGAAAAGAAGAAAAAAAATTAAACGTAAAATTCACGTTTTCGGTCATATCTCGACAACAAATTGCTTCAGGAGGCTGAAATTTCGAGCAATCAACGGCATTTTTAATTATCTTTTGTCCAGTCATCGCGATTGTTGATTTGCTTTGGGGGCACTTTTGACCATCTTATTCGGCTATACCCTTTGGCGGGAGGTCCAAGGACTTTTAGAGGGCTTGTTCTTCTAGCTGTTTTGAGTTAGGATATACCGGGTGCGCAGAAAGTCCGGCAACGTTTCAAGCCCGGGGGTAGGTTTTAAAAAAAAAAGTTTGGTACAAAAGTTGCTCGGTTACAAGTTACAACTTTTGTTAACCCGTTGCCGGACTTTCTGCGCACCCGGTATAGCTCTATCAAGCTCATAATGATGAAAGGTTTTATTTTCTTACGGCGATTTTAAGGCTCATCCATAAAGTCATAAATTATGTACTTGTTACATAAATAGCTATTAAAACAAGTAACCTCAAAAAATCCCAAGATGTCAAAATAAACAAAATGCACTGCACTGGAGAATTCTAAACAGCCATCATAATATTGCTTGAATTATTATCTCTATTTTCAGAAAATATGCTGTTTTGAGTTAGGATATACCGGGTGCGCAGAAAGTCCGGCAACGTGTCAATATTTCCCCGGGGGTAGGTTTTACAAAAAAAAGTTTGGTACAAAAGTTGCTCGGTTACAAGTTACAACTTTTGTTGACCCGTTGCAGGACTTTCTGTGCACCAGGTATAGCGCTATCAAGCTCATAATGATGAAAGGTTTTATTTTCTTACGGCCATTTTAAGGTTTATCCATAAAGTCATAAATTATGTACTTGTTACATAAATAGCTATTAAAACAAGTAACCTCAAAAACCACAAGATGTCAAAATAAACAAAATGCACTGCACTGGAAAATTCCAAACAGCCAACATAATATTAGTTGAATTATTATCCCTATTTTCAGACAATATGCTGCCAACTATTTTCGACTTTTTGATCTCACGGTATGTGATAATTTGCGTAAAAATTATTATTATTTTAGGTTTTAAGACCGCAGTCCTACTTACCTTGCTTGGAAGTGTGGAATTACTACATTGACGAGGAACTTACTCACGGTCCCAGCTACGACGTGGAGATTATCCAAATGGATACACAGCAAGAAGAAGAAGCCGAGGCTGCCGATGGGACCGGTAATAAATCATCGAGAAAAATTATCACAATGGGGTACGTGATGGTATATGATGGTTACCAAATCATAAAATATATTTTTGCAGGTACGAAAGTGTAAATAAAAGTGTGCCTGAAGCGTTTGGTCATTTATTAGAAGAAGTTCATAAATTGGAGACGGAGTTGGGGCATCTTCCACAGAAGTGGAAAGTTCTTTGGGATAAGCTGGAGCTTCCATCTTCTGATTCTCTCACAGTAAGTACACTTGTTTGTCACCGATCTCCAGACTGGTCATCTACCACCTTTTGTCCTTTTTAACCCAAGTTTGCAAATAGTATATAGTGTATCAAGGGCCGAAAATAGGCTTTAGCAATCCGCCACTTTTAGCAACACGAGCGGTTACACTCGATATTTTTTCGCCTGCCTTAAGTAAAAACAGTGTTTCAGGAAATTTTATATCGCGCACCATTGAACTGTCACTGTCAGATTTTTGCATAGCCTACTCATATTCCGCGGAAGGTTGTCTAGATTATGCATATTATTTTGTCGGCCCTAGATATGCTAAATAGTACTTTCGGCCCGATTTTTATGGCCTAAATATATGGTACGGTAGAGGCAGGCGAAAAAACGATTAACGGCTCTCATAAATCCGATCCACTTGTTCTTTCAAATAAATATGCAGCACAAATGACATCTGTAATTTAAGTGACCATTATCTGATGGCTGCATCAATTTTTTTGATACTTAAATACAAAAATAATATTTAAAATTAATCAATTTTTGTATTGTAAGGAAAATCAATTGAATTAACACGTTCGTTGCCGCCGACGCGCTAGTGCGTCCGACTTTATACTTGCGTATGTGCAATCCCAATTGTAATGGCAGCGAATGTGTTAATAATAAATTTATTTTGTGTGTAATAATTTATATTGTTATTATTTTTAAATTACAGCGTCATGCATCGTTCAGTACTGCTTTGGTCAGATCTCACGGTAGGCTAGTTCATAAACGTTCCACTCTGGAGATTCTGATGCGAGGTAAAATGGTCGGGGCGGCCGAGGCTTCATTGGTGTACTCGCATCCGCACAGATTTGAAAAGTACAATTACACAACACCGACTCACTGTGATCTATGCGCAAACGTACTTTGGGGACCTGTCAAGGTAAGTGCAGAAACGAATACTTTAGATAGGTTGGTACTATTGGTCTATAATATTTTACAATATTGGCCTGGCAAAAGGGGCCTCCATTATTTTGAACAACTTTTGTCTGGACCACTTTTCCGCATCTGCCTTGGGTTTAAAAAAAATTTGGGTGCATAGATTAAAATGGCCCGCCTGGAATATTTTATAAACCCTTAAACCCTAAATAATGTGTTTAATTTATAGACGGGTATGAGGTGTATGGACTGTGGCTACAGTTGTCATGAGAAATGTATAGAGGGCGTACCTAAAAACTGCACAAAGTACAAAGCTGTTGCCGATAATACGACAACTCAAACCATGGCTGGAAGTGGTGGTGATAATGGATCAGTTAGTTCGGGTAAGTTTATTTTCATCGGTCCCATTTTTCGAATGTTTCTTTTACTATTTTTAATTTTTATAATAAATAATAGAGATGGGTAACGCTCGAGTAAATGTAACCTTTCTACTTCCTGTGAAACGTATAAGTATGGCTTAAGTTTTAAGTAGTACTGTGAGTAAATAACACATATAGGCCGGGCCTTTTAGGGTGGCGAGAAGCGGCGCAGCCCATGCGACGTTTACCGTTGTTCGGCAGATTTAAAAGTTTCTGCTCGGCGCACACTAGCGTAACATAGGGGATAAGGGAATCATTTTTTGGTCATTGTATTGATTTATAATGAAATGAATATAAATAAAATATATCTTGAATATAAAATTGGTTTACCATTGATTTACTATTTTAATCTCGTATGCTTGGTGTACCTACCACGTAAATGGTTGTAATGGTTTGCCGCCACTGAGGATTTTTTAATTTAGCGGCACCACGACACCGCTGCGCCATCCTAAAAGGCCCGGCCTGTAATTGATTTTATTATAAAAAATGGTAGTGTCAGATGACCGCATTGTCGACACGAATAAAAAAAGTAGAACAAAGGTGACTCAATTTAAAATATGAAGGTCTGAGTTATGACAGTTGTTGTCAAAGATGTATAATGATGAAATGATAAATTTTGCTCTTGATACATGTTGTTAATGGTGACCTAAAATAAAGCTACGACCTTTTTTTTCTGTTCGCTTGGTTTGTAAACATTGAGATGACTCACTGCTAGGATGAGTGAAGGAGCTAAAGATTGATAATGGTGAAATTATAAAGCGAGGACCTTTTACTTGCTTTTCGCCTTCAAATAAGAGTCATAACTCAAAAGAACTGACTCACCAAGTCCGGGTCGGCTTCGTATCGTGAGCCATAAATTTAGTATTAGAGTGAGTCCAGGCGACACGCCTTCCGAATATACTAAACGCGTGACACCGCGTTCATGTCATGCCATTCGGAGGGCTGGTAAAAGCAAGACCAAGTGGGACACCGCGCAGGTGTCACGCCGGCACAGTCTAACCAGACGACCAACCCAATGTATTTTTCTGTCGGCAAAACTTAACACGTTTGTAGATGGTGAAAGTGTAGAAAATCGTGGGAAATTTAAATGTAAGATAAGCACCGTTAATAATAATAATAAATATGCTCAATAAATTCAGTTTTAAATAAAGTGAATCTGTCGGGTATAAGGCAATATTAACTTTGTTAATGTATATCGCCAATAAATTCACACATTTATTTAAAGAAACAACAATGCAAAATAGGAATTTGAAGTTACGAAATATTTGGTGACCTTTTAACAATATTAATTTCCTGCGTTATGATAAATCCATTATTTAATATATTTGTAGTAGTGTCGCATGTTGCATTAGTTAAATAAAAGAAGAGGTTGTTTATTACCTTTATGAACATTTATTCGTTTTAGTTATAATTTCTGGTATTTACCTTTTTATGCCAAGAAATTACCTATATGTTCATTAACGTAAAATACAAATTGCGAATTTGATTTCTTGTCACACCAAAAGACGGGAAAACCCAGTGGGAAAACCAATCGCAGAACTGTCATTTAACAAATTTACATCAAATAAAACAGGAAAGATAGTTAAAATTGAAAACCTTACTTAATGCAGTTGAAGAGTGAAATATAAAATGTTAACATTCGAGTGTCACAGACTAACTTAGAAATGACATTTTGTTTTTTGTTTAAATTGTAGAAATATGTCCATCTATTAATACTTAAACGAACTAAGCAAATCATCTTATAGTTCTCATTTTTTTGTATGGTTTACTTGGGCGCCTCTACATATGTGAAAGGTTTTATCGATGAGAGAAAGAGCGATGTACAATTTTGATGGAAGACCGAGACAGTAGATCCGGACAAATTTCCCTATGCACTTGGCGATCTGTGCACGCCGGGCTTAATCTGTTAATGAGTTCACCATCAGAATATCAATTAAAGAATTTATTATGAACAAATAAATGTCCTTATATTGCACAGTCTGCAGTCAGAGTTATCAATGAGAATCCAGGATCATCAACACGTCAACGTTCTCAACAATTGATCATTAGTAGAACGCAAGCTGGTTCTGCTCTTACAAAGTTCAATCAACTCACGAGCCCAAGCCATTGGAGACAATTCGCTAGTTCGTCATTTTCATTTGAATAAATAGAATTGTCGTATTTCCAAAAAACCAATGCGCTCATAATAAGCCACTGAAGGTGTGATCGGACTGTTCTTTTTGAGAACGAGTCTGGCCAAGCTTTAACTGTAAATGGAGTAAGATATTCTGACATAATATCGGCCTTTTTGTGACACTTGACGATTTGGAACTTCAAGAAATTTGGTTTCAACAGGATGGTGCAACATGTCATACATCAACAAAAACCATTGATTTGTTGAGATGATGTTTTCCTGACTGTGTGATTTCTAGAAATGCGGACGTTAACCACTTCGCGCCCATGTAGCTTTGATTGGGCTATAGGATAATCCTAAAAAATTACTTTTCTCTTGTTGTTACCTTTTTCTATGACGTTATTCCACTGTCACAAATTTACTCATTTATGCAAAGAAATATGAAAAAAAATATTCCATAGATGGCGCGCTAAAGGTGTAATTTTTTTTTGCAAAATATTTTTGTTTTCATTTTTTTGTTTGTCGCCACATGTGGCGACCTGGGCGTGAAGAGGTTAATTGCGACTCAGTTTTTTAGGTGTAATTTTTTTTTGTAAAATATTTTTGTTTTCATTTTTTTGTTTGTCGTCACACGTGGCGACCTGGGCGTGAGGAGGTTAATTGCGACCCATTTTTTTTTTATAAGTCATGTGATATTTTCTTCTGGGGTTTTTTAAAGTCCAAGATCTATGCTAATAAACTACAAACAATTTCACGAAAATCCAACGCATTATTTCCGAAATTGGGATAAATGTCAGGTTGTCATTTGGCCGACATCATATTTCATAATTAATGCCTACTTTATAAACCAACAAAAAAGGCGCAACAAAATAATAACTTGCTGTGTTTCATTTAAATATTAAAATTTGATAATTATTTCATCGGGTAATCTCTGTTCCATTTTTATTTTTAACCAAGTTGGCTCTGTTAGGGTGACAGTTTTGTTGGTCAATGTAAAAAGTCAGTAGACTTAAAAAAATAGGTTACATTTAAAAAAAAAAGAGGTTATATTTTATGACAGTTGCCATCAAATTGAATATCTTCATGGTAGAGATAATTTTATTACTGTGAAAATGAATATAACTTTATGACATGCAGAACATTCTTTGGGTTTTTTTTTTCAAGTAGAATCCAATTATCTTTCAGATTGTGTAAGGGTTCCCTGTTCCTAATCTCAATAGTTTTCTTGTATTCGGCGATTATCATATTAGGAATAATTATTATAATCTGAAAGATAATTGGATTTTACTTGAGAATACGTTACTAAATACAGGGTGTGCCATTTAAAAAAACGAAGTTATTCAACTTTATAAGTTGGGTTTTTTTACCGCATTTTTTTATCACCCTGTATAATTTTTTGTATGAAATCATGGTTGGCTCTATAGTTCGAACCTTCAAGCAAATAATTGAAATGATTTTAATCGTTCAACGTCAATCACTAGGGCAAAAATAAAATTTCACCCAGACCATGCATTTCAACAAATCTTCAAATATTTCGAAAACGGCAAACAATAGGTATAGGAGATATTGAAGTAACTCACCTTTATTTGCTCCATATAATTCAAAAATGACAAAAAATACAGGGTGTTCCATTTAAAAAAACATAAGTTTGGTCTGTAACTTTGTTATGAGACACCTTGTATAAATTTAAATATTTTTAGGGCGTGCAGCTCACTATTATACACAACTTTTGTATAAAATATTTTTTTTTAATTTGAAAAATAAGCACGTGATTGACCGAAACTCTGAAACACCCTGTATATTTTTCTCTTGATTGAACATTTCACTTTGTACATTTATGCCATTGTGTGTAAATAATAGCGATAGTTATCGCGCCAATCTGCTTTTTCTTTGATGCCGACTCTGTGTGTTAGCCGGATGTCAACGGGGTGGGGCTCGCCCCTTTTCTTTCGAAAACCCCCCGTGACAACTCATATGGATATTTACATCTATTACTTACACACGTAATTTTAATATTTCTTTGCCAGAGAAATTTGACGAACTTGAAATCATTGTAATCTAACCTCAAAAATAGAAACGTCAAGTTAAATCGTTTTTTAAAATCGTTAAAGGGAGAAATTTCGAGATTTAATGCTAACAGGAATTTATCGACTAAAGACATTTAAACTGGTTGGTAATACTGCATATTCACTCCTAAATCTTGTTTAGGCTTAACTGTCCTTTAAAAAGTGTTGATAATACCGGGCGTAAATAATTTTATGACTGAAGCAATAATTTAATTAATTTGACATATGTATTAGGCAATACATACTTTATAAAATGAAACCACAGCCTTCTTAGTTAAAAATAAAAATGGAACAGAGTATATGTTCTTTATTTTTAGACAGAAATTTACTTTATATTTAACTTCTCTGATCCAAGAGGTAAATGTGGGTTTTGGAGGCTTTTATCAGTTCCTAAGGGTAAACAAGCCCTCGACCTTAAAATAAAATTGCTTTTGTCGGCAAATTGTTAGATGCTCGTTTTTTTATAAATCAAATCCACTGACTTATCTTTTAGGAAAATATGGTTCTAGAATTTAAATTTGGCCTCTGTAAATTATACTATTTGAAACTGATAGATAATGATCTAATGAGCGTAGGTTGAATTGCAATTGCATTAATAAAAGTAATTGCAAAGTGTAATAAAATCATTTTAAATTTCAGGTAGTGCCAGACAAACTTCTAGTCAACAGTATTATGAGCAATTTTCATCAAATGTCGCTGAAAATCGTACTCATGAAGGTTACCTTTACAAACGCGGAGCTTTACTCAAGGGATGGAAACAAAGGTGGTTCGTTTTAGATTCTATTAAACATCAGTTGAGGTATTACGATGCCATGGAGGACTCACATTGTAAAGGATACATAGGTAAAAATCAATTGTGGTTTTGACCAAGAAGTAAACGCCGGTTAATTTTTTTTGCAGATTTAGCGGAAGTTATGTCGGTAACTCCAGCGGCTCCAGCACCGGGTCCTCCCAAGAAAACTGACGACAAATCATTCTTTGATGTAAGTAGAATAAAAGTCCTAACGATAAAGTCTTAACAATGAATTTTAATCATCAGTTACGAACCAGTCGCCGAACATACAATTTCTGTGCGGGAGATTCCTCGACGGCGCAGGAATGGATCGAAAAGCTGCAGGCGTGTCTACAATAAGTACCCTCATCCAAAGTTTAAGTTTTAAGTCATTAGTGTGTATGCATGCACATTTACATATGCATATCCACATAATTTTTAATTATTCATAAGTTGACAATAAATATGTTTATATTTTTTAAACCGTAGCCTCAGTCGGGCCAACATTGCTACAGAATACTTATTTAAATTATGTCGATGCACCAAGTTTATGTACTCCAATATGCTCAATGTTTAGGCTGTTCGTGCTTACAATTTTTATCCGTTGCTTGAGTATACCCCTAGGACAATCGTTTATTAATATTATATTTTTTTTTGTTATAACGTTTATGAGAGATCTCTACTGATTTAAACCTGTCATTATTTCTTTGTTTCCAGTTATGTTTGTGATTATATTTTCTATGATCTGTGTACCGATTAAGATATTACTATTTTGTATGTATGTGTATGTACATTTATTTAATACTTGTAAAGAAAAAACATGATGTTATCGTTTACTTCAATCGAAGCTCTCTAATGATTGTGAATCATGCCGCGCAAATTAAATTTGAGTGTTGATGGTCAGGGAAGAAAATGTCGTCTTGTCTTTGGCTATCGAGTAGCGCTATCGTTGTACATTCCCTGTCGGAAAGAGATCGGTTTTATCGAAGGAATCGTTCGGCTTTTTGGATATGCTTGCAATATGGAAAATACTTTTCGCTTTTTAAAAAGGTTAATATATCTTATTGTTATATTTGTGATATAATAATTGTTGTTTAGGTTCCTTATTTTAAATAATATAACAATTATATAGATTATATAATATGAATAGGTCATCTATCTATAGTAAGGGGTAACTGCCAAAGTTATTTAACCAATAAATGATTTGCAATATTTAAATTTTTCATTGGTTTGCATAATATTAATGCATTAACAAAAATTTATAATTCTATTATTTGTGATAATAATAATACTAAAATACAATTATATGGATGAAGTGGACAGGGTAGTAGCGAATGTTGAAATGAAACACTTTTTTTACATTGAATGGTAACTTAGTTGTTTTAATTGGCTTTCTAAATATATTAGTGTTTCCTCTATGGTTATTATACATCTTCTAGCAGTGGTCCAGTTTTCTCTTAGATATTACTGTCTGAATTAAGTTCAGTACCTTAAAATGCAAATTTACTGCAAAAAAAAAACTAAATAAAAGAATATTTTTGTTTATACATAAAGTATCTTTATTTACAGTAATATTTCTATATAATTGTGACACAACATTATATTTCCATACTATTGACAACTGTAAAAAGGCTATCGCCCTATTGTTCTTTCTGTCATTTTTGTTTATTATCATCTAACATAAATTTACAACGAAGAAAACATAATAAGAAGGCGTGTATGGACCATATTCATACTACAGAAATTAGGACACGGTACACAAAAATGGAGAAAAAGAGGATGTAACATTTTTTACCTGCGAGGGATTCAGGAAATTTGAAAATAAGATAGTGATTGATGAATGGGGGGCAGTTTTATGAAACGTAATTGTTACAAATTTCTTCATTGAAAATTTAATGTGTGCCAGAGGTTGAGAAGGGAGAGTTGTTGCTAAACAAATTTTCATAAAATTTAAAATACTATAACATACCCATCGCGTAAAATCGTAAATGACAAAAATGGTTAATATTTCTTGGGGGCAGCAAATAAAAAAATTTGGACGTTTGGTCACCCTAACCATGTTCCAGTTGTCATCTACGGTTGATAATTCAAGGCAGGTCAGTGTGAATTATTTTTATAAAAAACATTTCAAAATTTCCAAAAAAAATGTCATGCAAACTCTAGTTTTCTCATTATACCATAGATTACTAGGAAGTGATCACCGCCTAATTCAGTAGTTTCACATTTTTTTATGTAGGACCCCATGAAATTGTTTATTCAATTCATTCTTGTAAAATTTGAGATCAATTAGTAAATATTAAGCCGTACCCCACGGGTCCAAAATATTACTTTCTTCGATGCATGAACATATTTTCACTAAAAATACAAATTTCAAGGTGTCCTGTTATGTTAGGGAGAATCTAGATAGAAGTGTAGATGTACTCCACTCCCGCAAAGTTGTGCAATCGAATTTGACAAAGTATAGTATTGTTGGCTTGCGCTTTATATGACATGTCATTACGTTGTTCTACAAGTTTAAAAATATCACGAAAACTAATTTCTTATTGGTTCAATGAAAAATTGTTGTACTGTTTCACAAATATGCATAATGTTAAGGTAAACTTACATGATAGTGCTTCTATTAAAATTGACGAACGCTTATATACTACCGTGGACAAAAAAAATGACACCCCTAATTTTACTAATGTAAATATGACTTTTCATTTGACAAACCGGCAAATGTCAATCTAAGCTCTGGCACAAAATCAAAGCATGTTGGGAGGCAATACCTTTTTAGATTTACTGTATTGCTAGTTATAACTGTCACTGTCAAATATTAAGGTTACATAAGTCAAATTCACAACACTAAAAAATAAGAAATAATAGACACACGACAAATTAGGGGTGTCATTGTTTTTGTCCACAGTAGTATATATATGCATGTTAATTTTGAAGTGTTCAAATATTGGCTCCCCTATTTTTTTAGAGACAAAATGTATTGAACTTTTTTGTAGAGGGGAAAATTCTGATTTTATTAATGTTCATACTTAATACTTTACGTTTCTCTAAGTTGAAATAATTACGAAAAAGTAATGTGGTTTTATAAAAATAATGACATGCCATGGAATTGAAACAACAACTACGGATAGCAAAATGGCACAATATATCGCTGTCATTTCGTTAAAGTAAATGTTATCGAAATGATTTACACTACCCTCTCTTAATTTTTGATGGCACTCATACTTAAAAGAAATAAATTTGTGTTTTTTTTAAACGTTAAAAGCATTTGTATGATTTATATTCAATAGGACTCCTATTTTTCTCGTACTCATATCCGCATTTTCTTCGACGGGCAGCAAAATATCTAATTACTTTTGATTTTGTCTTGCTGGATCTCATTCTTGTATGTTCTTATCTTCACACTTGCAGTTATTCAAAACTGTTCCCCTATCTTCAAACTTGCTTATCTATCGTTGACTAGTGGTTTCATCAGGTATCGGTCTGTCTGGAAACTGGATAGAAAGAATATTGCAAAGCTCCTGATAACTGTGGTCTGCATAATACCACTTAATTAGGATGATTTTTTCTTGTGTTGTGTAAATTATTTCAAATGACAGCGATATGTTGTGCCATTTTGATATTCGCAATTGTTTCAATTCCATGGCATGTCATTATTTTTATAAAATCACATTACTTTTTCTTAATTATTTCAACTTAGAGAAAATTAAAGTGGCAAGTGTGAACATTTATAAAATCAGAATTTTTCCCTCTACAAAAAAGTTCAATACATTTTGTCTCTAAAATAAATAGGGGAGCCGCCAATATTTGAACACTTCAAAATTAACATACGATTTCCTATGTTGCGTCCGCCAAGTCAACACCCGGTATATACCATTTCAAGACTGTTTGAACTACATCAAAAAGTGCATGAAAACTTACGTAAGCTGTAGAAGAGATTCGAAAAAGTGAAACAAGTGAGAACGAATTTGAAGAAAGATTAAATACTAATGCTATGAATATAATGAAAATCAAGGACAAAGAATTTTTACTTATGTAAAGAAAAAAACGGACGTTCTGGCTGTGTATTAGGAATACACAAGAAATTAACAGCAGTCGAGTTAGAAGCTACACGTGAAGAAAAGGAATTGAAAAGCAAAGAGAAGATTTTGACTGCTCGAATCTCAGCAGCCCTGGGCAAATGTAAAATCAGTGATGGAGATGCTGTTCATGTGTTGATAGCTTGCGTAGAGGCCGCTAATTTAAATCCAAGTGAGTTCATCATTAATTGAACATCTATTAAGAGAGGTCGAGAAAGTGTTCATGGAGAGACTGCAGTAGATGTCAAGTCAACTTTGTGGTCATTCATTTTTCAGTTTCATCATTTTGCTCGATGGATGGCCAAAGCAATATATTGCTTGAAAATTTATATACTTAGACAGCAATTTAAATTAACCGATAGGGAGGAAAAGAGGCTCTACGACGAATTTGTTGGTCCATTATAAAATGCTATACAACGGCATGTTTATCTGTTCCGAATGCAATAGAGGCTCCTCTAAACTACATGAATTTTCTAAAAAAATGGTAGCCTACAAGACTAATGACAAAGTAGTTGCATAAATAGCTATTCGTAAATTTATTAATGATGAAGACTTTCTGCAACTGTCCAATGAACTGAAAAGATCAAGAAACTTATAAAAATGGGAGCAAATCATAAATTCTTTAGGAGTGGTAAAGGACACCGTGGAAAGATCTCATAAACAATTTATTTTACAGGTATGACTGGTACATGTTCCTATTATTATTTTTAAAGAAATTAATCTAAAAAAAGACCTTTATTGGCGTAAAACTATTTACAATCTCATCAAAACTACTATACTTATAATATCCCTCTCCCTCCTACCTTCTCTTCTTTTTTTCCCTCGCCCTCCCCAGCTTCTCCAGCGTCCTTACCCCAGCCCCATCCTCCATTATCCACTCCATAACCCCTTTACTCCCTTCCGCTCCCATCCATTCCTCTTTTACCCCCTCACACTCTTCCGCCAAGTGGCCTTTCCATTCTCACACAGTACACACCTTCCATATTCTTCCCCCATCCATACCTTCCTTCCTCTCTCATCAAATCCACACCTCGCCCTATCCCCTCTCGATCAAATATCTCGGTACTCTTCCATACACCTGCCACCTCCCATACCCATCGTTATATTCACTTCTCTCTATACACCCTTGCCTCTCCTGCCCTTCCACTTCCTTGCCTTTCCCCTTCACCCACTCATCCACCCTCGCCCCGTTCCCTAACCATTCCATTACTTTTGCCTCTGACAGCCCTATCCTCTCATACATTTTCCTCCTCACATTCCTCCACCTCCCCTTACCCCCATACACGCTCTCCGCCCATACAGCCTTCACCAATCTCTCCTCCTCCAGTTCCCACACTCTCCTCTCATACCTTACCACTCTCACCATTGCCTCGCCCTCTAACCTCTCTCTATTCGCCTCCTGAAGTACTATGTAACTGGGTGTAGATCTTTCCGCCCCCAACATGCGCTGTAGGAACCACATCTGTTCCCTCTCCATGCACTCATACCCTCTCGGCCCCGACACTTCTACTCCATACATTAGCACCGATCTTGCACGCATCCCATATCTTACACGCCACTCTCATATTGTTCATCATCCACTTCCCCCATTTTCCCCATGCCTTCCTAGCCTTTCTCTGTACCCACCTCGCATGCTCCTCATACCCTCCTGTACCTTTTTAAACATAAATCCTAAATACTTACACTTTTTCACCCTCTCAATCACCTCCCTCTTCCACTCTAGTCTTTCACTCTCCCCTCTCTCCCTTTATTCCTAAACCTCATCCATTTCATTTTCTCAACGTTTACACACACAGTCCTCTTTTGTCCATATATCTCTCTACCCTTTTCAACATACCTTTCATTCCCTCCCAATCTCTCGCCAACAACACTATATCATGGCATACGCCAACATCCACACCTTACTCTTACCAATTGCCATCTCTCCCTCTTGCCCTTTCCTCAACACCTCTAACTCACTAGTGAGAACACATTGAACACCGCCGGGCTCATGGGGCACCCCTGTCTCAATCCCATCCACATCCTAAACCTCCCTGACACCTCCTCTCCCACTTTTGCTTCTACCCACGTTTCCCCATACAGGCCTCTTACCCATTCTATCACTCCCTCGCTCATTGACATTACACTGGTATTATATTTTCGGCTGTGTAAACGATCTTTCAAATGGTAAACGGAATACATAATTTGAGGTTAGGTTCTGCGATCACATTACACATATTTTGATCGATATTTACTCTTTCACAATGTTTATTAACGCATTCTTTTCTATTTCGATGTATTTTTTACCATAAATGCTCTTCTGAAGCTCCACTTCTAATTTAAGCAGTAACGATTAAAAATGTAATCTTTGATTCAGTGACTGATGGAACGTTTACACGGCTGAAAATATAATACCGGCTTACGAAAAACCTGGCTTAAATAAATATTTCTGAAATGCACCGTTCGAAAAAAATATCGGCACTGATTCTTAAATCCACGAATTTACAAATCAACAGATACATTGTTTTAATTGCCATCTATTGTTTAATAATTGGTCACGACAGCAATATATTTTGATAAAGTCTGGTTAAAAACCAAACCGAATGAATGAATTACTTAGCAATTGCAGATATTAAATTTTAGCATATTGTCAGTTTCGAATACTAGTATACAGCGGCGGCTCGTGGATTTCCGTAGGGAGGGCAAAGACAAAGATGTCGCTCGTGCCGCACTACTTACTCTAACAGAGGAAGCAAATATTTCGTTGATGTTTCGCTCAAGTTTTCTTCCGTTGCCCCACCGCCCTTTGACTATATACTATAGTATATAGTCAAAGCCACCGCCAAACATCCACGAGCCGCCACTGCTAGTATATTAAAAATAATTACGCCAAACAATCCACGCGCGAAATTTAAAATTTAGTCTACCTATTGAATTGAAAAACCTTGACGTGAACTACCTGCTGACTAGGCTCCTCCCAGCGTAATTATTTCCAATACAGGTGCGAGGGTATTTTCATGCGAAATGTATACAGGTACGCGTCATCCGATCTTTAGTCAACGGAAAGATATGTAGTTGGGAATGATCTCATCCTGTTCGCGTGTGACGACCGCAAAGATCTAAAAGATGGCCAGCAGCAGTGAAGTCAAGTACTCCAAGAGTGATGGATTCGCGCAGGAGAGTTCCATCAACGATTCTATAGACGTCCCCCCCGAGGCAAGGTTCGAGTGCCCTATTTGCCTGGCCTGGCTCAGGGACCCGGTGGTCACCTCCTGCGGTCACAGGTTCTGCAGGAATTGCATCCAATCGTGGCTTGAGTAAGTTCTTAATTACTCACCGAATACAGCATGTGTCTAACAATTACTGTGTAGTGGAGTCAAGGTACTCGCATAATAAGTGATGATCGGTCAATAAGTATTGACCGTGGAAATGCACACCTCGCACATTCCATTATAGTAAAAAGCATATATATGTAGTAAAGTAATACCATATACAGGGTGTCTCGTTTGGAGTGTGCCAAACGAAAACAGGAAGTAGATTATGTTGTTCCGAACAGAAAAGTTCAAATAAGCATATGTCCGATTTCTTACCGTTATCGAGATAAATGAGCTTAAAGATTTTTCGATTGTAGTATCAACATTAAATTAATAGTAAATATTTAAGTATATATAATAAGGCTAGCTCTAAGAGATTATATTAAGTCATTGTGATCATTACAATTACACACAGATTACACACCAAACAGTACAGATGTAATCCAACCACTGTATGTTACAACCAAATACAATAAATACTAACTCATCATGATCTACCGATGACTGATATCTAGCACTCATTACAATTGTACAGAATCCCTACAACCTAGAAAGGGCGCAGGGCCTACCTGCTTCTTTCTCTTAGTTATTCTCTGGAATTGTCAGGTTCAATAATTTTGTTTAAATTAAGAATCGACATGGGGCGTTCCCCCGGAGCAGAGCGGTTTAGCTCCCGCTTTCGGTGCGAGGCGTCATGAGTTCGAGTCCCTCGCTGGGATGGCAGCTTTTATTAACGAAAAGTTATCGTTCGTGTCCATGGTTGTTCAGTATTTGTCCCATTCATTATTAAAATGAATTTTCAACAATGTTAAAGTCAACGTTAGTGGCCGAACAGCTAAAATGCTTACACCAATTCCTTTAATCAAGAATCGACATTCATGTTTGATTCCACACCAAACTAGGACTTCAATAACTGCTGCACAACCGTTATTTATGTGAACACTTGAAGACAAAAGACATTACAAAAAAATCTCATTCCAAACATGAAATGCTTTTTTTTTAATGTAGGAAACTGGATTTAAATAACAAACTATTTTTCAGACTGGAAAACGATGCTTGTCCAGTGGATAACATGAAACTAAGAAAAGACATCGACATCTTTCCCGACAACTTTACAAGGAGAGAGATCTCGCAGCAGCGCACAAAGTGCCCAAACATTGTGAGAGGGTGCCTCGCGGAGTTGTCACCCCTGGACGTCGAATCTCATATACTCATTTGTAAATACAAACCGCCAGAATATCACCTGCCCGACGACGAAAAACTGAGATGCACCTTCGTGGACATCGGTTGTCCGGCTAAATTCGAAGACGAGCCCAGCATGCAGCTTCACCTCGAGCAAGACGTTCAGTCTCATTTGATGGTAATTCGGTTTACATTTTTGCCGATTTGGTTTGCTAATCTATTCGAAGATGCTTTTTGGAGTTATATTATTGTAAATGCATTAGGCTTTGACTATACAGGGTGTTTCAGAGCTCTGGGAATGGTCAATCACGTGCTTATTTGTCAAAATTTCGAAAAATGTTTTATTCAAAAGTTGTGTATAATAGTGAGCTGCACTCCCTAAAAATATTTAAATTTATACAGGGTGTCTCATAACAAAGTTACAGATCAAACTTATGTTTTTTTTAAATGGAACACCCTGTATTTTTTGTCATTTTTGAATTATATGGAGCAAATAAAGGTGATTTACTTCAATACTCCCTATACCTATTGTTTGCCGTTTTCGAAATATTTGAAGATTTGTTGAAATGCATGGTCTGGGTAAAATTTTATTTTTGCCCCAGTGATTGACGTTGAACGATTAAAATCATTTCTATTATTTGGTTGAAGGTTCGAACTATAGAGCCAACCATGATTTCATACAAAAAATTATACAGGGTGATAAAAAAAAATGCGGTAGAAAAACCGAACTTATAAAGTTAAATAACTTCGTTTTTTCAAATGGCACACCCTGTATTTAGTAACGTATTCTTAAGTAGAATCCAATTATCTTTCAGATTGTTTGAGGGTTCCCTGTTCCTAATCTCAATAGTTTTCTTGTATTCAGCGATTATCATATCAGGAATAATTATTATAATCTGAAAGATAATTGGATTCTACTTGAGAATACGTTACTAAATACAGGGTGTGCCATTTGAAAAAACGAAGTTATTCAACTTTATAAGTTGGGTTTTTCTACCGCATTTTTTTTAATCACCCTGTATAATTTTTTGTATGAAATCATGGTTGGCTGTATAGTTCGAACCTTCAAGCAAATAATTGAAATGATTTTAATCGTTCAACGTCAATCACTGGGGCAAAAGTTAAATTTCACCCAGACCATGCATTTCAACAAATCTTCAAATATTTCGAAAACGGCAAACAGATCTATTGACTTTCTGATTTTATACAAATTGACCAAGATGACACTTTTGCTAGTCAATCGAGTGACAACAGATCTATTGACTTTCTGACTTTATACAAATTGCCCAAGATGACACTTTTGCTAGTCAATCGAGTGACAACAGATCTATTGACTTTCTGACTTTATACAAATTGCCCAAGATGACACTTTTGCTAGTCAATCGAGTGACAACAGATCTATTGACTTTCTGACTTTATACAAATTGCCCAAGATGACACTTTTGCTAGTCAATCGAGTGACAACAGATCTATTGACTTTCTGACTTTATACAAATTGCCCAAGACGACACCTTTGCTAGTCAATCGAGTGACAACAGATCTATTGACTTTCTGATTTTATACAAATTGCCCAAGATGACACTTTTGCTAGTCAATCGAGTGACAACAGATCTATTGACTTTCTGACTTTATACAAATTGCCCAAGATGACACTTTTGCTAGTCAATCGAGTGACAACAGATCTATTGACTTTCTGACTTTATACAAATTGCCCAAGATGACACTTTTGCTAGTCAATCGAGTGACAACAGATCTATTGACTTTCTGACTTTATACAAATTGCCCAAGATGACACTTTTGCTAGTCAATCGAGTGACAACAGATCTATTGACTTTCTGACTTTATACAAATTGCCCAAGATGACACTTTTGCTAGTCAATCGAGTGACAACAGATCTATTGACTTTCTGATTTTATACAAATTGACCAAGATGACACTTTTGCTAGTCAATCGAGTGACAACAGATCTATTGACTTTCTGACTTTATACAAATTGCCCAAGATGACACTTTTGCTAGTCAATCGAGTGACAACAGATCTATTGACTTTCTGACTTTATACAAATTGCCCAAGATGACACTTTTGCTAGTCAATCGAGTGACAACAGATCTATTGACTTTCTGATTTTATACAAATTGCCCAAGATGACACTTTTGCTAGTCAATCGAGTGACAACAGATCTATTGACTTTCTGACTTTATACAAATTGCCCAAGATGACACTTTTGCTAGTCAATCGAGTGACAACAGATCTATTGACTTTCTGACTTTACACAAATTGCCCAAGATGACACTTTTGCTAGTCAATCGAGTGACAACAGATCTATTGACTTTTTGACTTTATACAAATTGTCCAAGATGACACTTGCTATTCAATCGAGTGGCAATAGGTATAGGGAGTATTGAAGTAACTCACTTTTATTTGCTCCATATAATTCAAAAACGACAAAAAATACAGGGTGTTCCATTAAAAAAAAAACATAAGTTTGGTCTGTAACTTTGTTATGAGACACCCTGTATAAATTTAAATATTTTTAGGGCGTGCAGCTCACTATTATACACAACTTTTGTATTAAACATTTTACGAAATTTTGAAAAATAAGCACGGGATTGACCGTTCCCAGAGCTCTGAAACACCCTGTATAGTCGAAGGTATTAAGAAACACCAGTCGTAGATAGTGTAGATGTTGATACAAATTTTTGTTATTGTTTTGCTAATTTGCATTTTTTTGCTTAGCTGTTATCTAAAGCTTATAAAACTTTCTCGATAAATAATCAAGCTTCGTCGAGTGCTTCCGCGATAGCCGAGCAAGCCAATTTTTGGGATCCACCGTCGAAGAGCGATCAAGGGGATATGTCTCCCACGTCTGCAAATGATTCCGTACAGAATTTACTAAAGTGAGTTGCAAGTTTTTATGATTATTTTTGAAGTTTCAAAATTCCATAACTTCCAAATGCTTTTTGTTCGGTTTACTCTTTGCTGCATGTTTTAACCACCAAATTTAAGCAAGATCTGACAGAAGAAGAAGAAGTGACAGATACAATTATCTTTCAGATTGTGTAAGGGTTCCCTGTTCCTAATCTCAAGTTTTCTTGTATTCGGCGATTATCATATCAGGAATAATTATTATAATCTGAAAGATAATTGGATTCTACTTGAGAATACGTTACTAAATACAGGGTGTGCCATTTGAAAAAACGAAGTTATTCAACTTTATAAGTTGGGTTTTTCTACCGCATTGTTTTTATCACCCTGTATAATTTTTTGTATGAAATCAGGGTTGGCTCTATAGTTCGAACCTTCAACCAAATAATAGAAATGATTTTAATCGTTCAACGCCAATCACTGGGGCAAAAATAAAATTTCAACCAGACCATGCATTTCAACAAATCTTCAAATATTTCGAAAACGGCAAACAATAGGTATAGGGAGTATTGAAGTAACTCACCTTTATTAGCTCCATATAATTCAAAAATGACAAAAAATACAGGGTGTTCCATTAAAAAAAAACATAAGTTTGGTCTGTAACTTTGTTATGAGACACCCTGTATAAATTTAAATATTTTTAGGGCATGCAGGTCACAACTTTTGTATAAAACATTTTTCAAAATTTTAACAAATAAGCACGTGGTAGACCGTTCCCAGAGCTCTGAAACACCCTGTATATGACGTGCACGCAAAGTTCCATTGCTCAAAGTAATTTGACCTGTGTAAACCTATGGTAATAACACCAATAAATGATCTTATCATAACTTACTCGACCGAATTTTCAAGAGACAATAATCATCAAAAATTTATTGACGCGGCACTTTTTAACGTAGAATTTTGAGGTTTCAGGGCCTTATATGAAAAGATCGTAATACTCGAACAAAAGAACAGAGAGCAGGACATAATAATCGCCAATATGTCGGAGCAGATTTCGGCGATAAACACGACGTTGGCCCTGCGCAACTGCAACGGATGTTACGTTTGGTACATCACGGACTTCAAGAGTAAATTGAGCACCATGAACAACAACAATCATATGATGTACTACAGTCCCGGATTCTACACATCGTACAATGGATACAAGTATGCGTTTTTCAAACTGATTATGATTCGTGTTGCTGATTTAGATTTTTTAGATTATGTATACGTTTTAATTTATCCCCAATTGATTCTACTTACATTGCCATATTAGTTCATATGATGAAAACCGATCACGATAATACTTTAGACTGGCCGTTCAGTGGGCGGATTACGGTAACCATAGTTCATCCAAGGTAAATATGTTTTTATGTATTTTATCGTATCATCATTGATTATGTTTATTTTATTCTTAACATTTATTGATAATTATCATAATAGTAATATAATTCCATAATGTGTTAGTTACTCACCTGCACAATAAAAACTTTGTTCTGTTAACATTTTAAAATCAGTAAATCGTGTAAAATAACAATCACTTCTTAGAGACAGATATGGTAGACCTTCAATTTTTATACAAATCGGCCTGCTTTGATTTTTGTTACAAACATGAGTTCAAAAGTATTGGATGCTGATGAAAAAAATCGAAGTAGGCTGATTTGTATAAAAATTGAAAGTCTTCCATAACTTTTAATTCTAAACAACTTTTTCTAAAACACCTTTGTTATATCTGCTAAAATAAAGACTAATTTTTAGAATTCGGCCAAAAAAAAACCGTGCATATTAATTGATTTAGCTCATTTTTTCAATATCTTAGTTTGAGACTAAGCAGGAGCGATCCTTAGAACATGAAGATCCAACTCTAAAAAAATTTGACAATTAGACCTTGTATGCACTCAATCCGTGGAAACCTTTGACTATATACTAATGGACTGCTATTCCCCCTCTATTTCCCATATGATCACTGCTCCAAAAGTTGTCCACGAGCTGGAGCCCGATATAAGTCCCACCCCTGAGCCGAAAATGGAGCGTAATTTAAAAACCGGGAAGCAAAAAAAATATTTCACGATGTATTCATCAGCAACGTGGAGAATGCAAATGCGAGCATATTTCGGCAACTCGGGTCCACTTTCCTGACTGTTCTTTACAAGCAAAGCATCAACCCATAATTTGTGAAGTTCCGGATTTGATGGAAATCTAATACAGAATTTTAGGTTATAAGTCAAAAGTCAACTGACGTGTACAACAGCTGACGAGTATTATAACCGCGTTGGCATATATACGTGGACGTATTGTAGCCTTTCGCATAGCAATATTTTGACATAGTGTGAATATTTGACAATATAAATGTTTATATATTCAAAGGTGTGAATAAATTGCAGGGTATCACAATATGCAATGCGAGCTCATAGAGTCATATGTCATAGACACAAAATAGCTACCAATTTAGTAACATACCGCAACCATTTAGGGTCACGCCGCGCCACCGTTGCTTGGAGACACACATGAAGCGGCGTTAGTAGTCCATTAGTATATAGTCAAAGATGGCAATTCCTAACATGTGTGCCAACTGAAAGTTTTAAAACGAAAAAGTCATGGCCTCAACTTGAGGTTTTTTTTTAATAAACATACGATACTTCTGATAAATAAAATAATTCGCTGTTTTTGAGATTAAAACAAGATACTTGTTTGTATTCATGATTATTGTATAAATTTGTTGTTACATTAGGAAAATTAAACAAAACGATCTAATATTGTTTTTTTTTTAGTCAATCGTTCAGAAGCATAAAGGAAACGATGATGACCCGCCCGGAATTAGACGCCTTCAAAAGGCCCGCGCAAGATTTTAACCCGAAAGGATTCGGATACACAGAATTCGCACTTTTAGAAGACCTCTTAGCACAAGATTTTATATACAACAATCAGTTGATCGTCAAGGTTACCGTTCAGAGTGTTTAGACTGCTACTTTTACAATCGAAGATATTTTTAACCAAATCTATTTTATTTATATATGTGTTTTTGAATTGTTAAATTATTCTACGAGAAGTAATTTATGACTGTTAAATTATAACTGGATGAATATTAAAAATTTTAATGATATAAAACAATTTGTTACCTCTGATTTTATTAGCACAAAAAGTTTATTCAAGGTGTATTGACGAAATGTGATTAAACAATGAAATCGAAAGTGAAAATAATAGTTGGCAGCCCTTAAAAAATAAGGTAAGTAACAGGGGTTCAATGTTGACAGTAGGAATGGGAATTTTGGTATGGAAAAACCTAAAATTGAAATAAAACAATTAAAGAATTAATCTTAAATTTATTATTGAATTATAATAAAGTGCAAACATTCAAAACAAGTAACCTGAAGGAACCAAAATAAAGTGCACATGGCTAATTCGATGCAGAAAATATATTATTTGAATTATATGGATTTAATGTGCTGCCAACTATTTTCTACTTTTTGATCTTATGGTATACAGGGTGTTTCAGAGCTCTGGGAACGGTCAATCACGTGCTTATTTTTCAAAATTTCGAAAAATGTTTTACACAAAAGTTGTGTATAATAGTAAGCTGCACGCTCAAAATATATTAAAATTTCTACAGGGTGTCTCATAACAAAGTTACAGACCAAACTTATGTTTTTTTAAATGGAACCCCTGTATTTTTTTGTCATTTTTCAATCATATGGAGCAAATAAAGGTGAGTTACTTCAATACTTCCTATACCTATTGTTTGCAATTTTCGAAATATTTGAAGATTTGTTGAAATGCATGGTCTTGGTGAAATTTTATTTTTGCCCCAGTGATTGATGTTGAACGATTAAAATCATTTCTATTATTTGGTTGAAGGTTCGAACTACAGAGCCAACCATAATTTCATACAAAAAAATATACAGGGTGATAAAAAAATGCGGTAGAAAAACCCGACTTATAAAGTTGAATAACTTCGTTTTTTCAAACGGCACACCCTGTATTTAGTAACGTATTCTCAAGTAGAATCCAATTATCTTTCAGATTATAATAATTATTCCTAATATGATAATCGCCGAATACAAGAAAACTATTGAGATTAGGAACAGGGAACCCTTACACAATCTGAAAGATAATTGAATTCTACTTAAGAATACGTCGAAATTTTTACAGGTTTGCTGCGAATAGAAACACTAAATGGGCAGCGACTTGAAATTTTGAAAGTAATAAGACATTCCCCCAAGCTAGTGTTATATGAATTCACTCAAAGTATACAGATTTCGTAGCGACAACATGGGCAACTTCTGCATTTGAAGAAATAGAGAGATGGTCAAATTAGCAAAAAGGTGCAGGTTCGAGAACTTATTGAGAATCCACCACCAAATCCCACTTGTTATGGCCTCCACAATAAAAATCAAAAATTGGAGAAATTGGGAGATTTTGTTTTAATTTTTATTTTGAACAAGTGATCCATGACAAGTGGGATTTGGGGGTGGATTCTTGACAAGCCCTCGAACCTGCACCTTTTTGTTAATTTGACCACCTCTCTATCTCTTCAAATGCAGAAGTTGCCCATGTTGTCCCTATGAAATCCGGGCACCCGGTATTGCTAGACAGTGTTTCTCGACCTTTTGGAGCCAAACGCCCACTTTGTCAGGTCGCTTCTTAATTCACCCCCATTAATTTTTAATAGCTTAAAATTACCTAATAATCCCTAAAATAAGTTTAGGTTTAGGTTAGGTGTTTGTAAGACATTCACAAACAAAATTGAAAGGGACGAAGTAAAACATTAAAATTATTATTTGAACTTGGGATAAAAAACGTGAAAATAATTACTATAATTTTAACACAACATACAAATAATATGAGAACCTTTAGTATATTTAGCAAAAGTATTAAAAAATGGTGATGTGGCCATCATGTTACTTTCTCCGACTTAATAGTATCATTTATATTTACGCTTTCATGGTTTATTTTCAATTTAAATCATATTTTAAATGTACTTCGAGCATTTTGTAGACTCGGATGAAAATGACGTTTAAAACGTCAAAATTATGAAAGATGGAAAAATTATACTTCAAATTCAAAAACTAACGAGATTTCGAAAAAAACTTATTCTTTAGAAGTTGTTCATTTTGGCATTCTCTATAATTATTATTAACATAAATTTGCTGTAACTATTATCGTTTTATAATTATAAACTAAAAATTTAAAAAAAATAATAAATTTTTTTCTTGAATAAAAATGATTTTATGAAAAATGTTTTCAAGCAAAAGATGTTCATTTCTTTGTTGTCTTCAATGTTTGTTTAAATGTTTTTATGATATTTTTCATATTTAAGAAAATATTGGCAAAAAACAAAAAACAGTTAAGGTAAACACCCACTTCGGGTATACGAAATTTTACCAAAAGCTTTTCAGTTCTTCAGATTATTAAATAAGATGTATGTTCAAAGTTTCATGTCAATTGCACTATTCGTTTTTGAGATACAGCGCGTACAGACAGATACACATCAGGCACACACAGACACACACACAGACACAAAAAAAAATTCCAGAAATTTTTGAATGGCATCTAGGGTCCCAAAACGGATATTTCCGCAAAAAAAATAAAAATCACGATCACAATACTTTCTCGTACTTCGTAACGGAGAAAGTAAAAAGTTGTATCTTAGATAAGCGCAAATTGACAATTAATATAAAATATTTATGTCGAGTCAACGAGATTTGTCAAAATCTGAAATTTTGAAAAATTGCTGTTTTTAATTTATTTGTTAAAATGTAAAGAATTTATTTTATTTTAGATAGTATGAAATATTAATAATGAGTTAACGAAAACTGCCAAAATCCTCTAAGCAACAAATTCGCAATTTTGACTTTTTTTAAATTGACTGAAATTGATGCTGCAAATTCTGCAAAAATATTCCAATTACGAATGAATGAAACATATTTTTGGTATAAACAAGACTAATTCAACATTTCTTATGGGATATTTGCTTCAAGTATTGATTCTGGTATCTATAAATAATTCTATAGAAGTGCCTACAACAAATGTGACCGAAATTATAGCTTGTTTTGCTTGGTACACTCCGTTTTATTGTTAATGGCTAACTAAAACACTTAAACTTCGCCTGTGTTTAACACATTGGCTGCCAACAAGTTTTTTTGTAAAATGTCAAAAAAAGTCTTCTTTGTTTTTAAGTTTTATTTTATAAAATGAGTAAGAATGTGCTTATTTCATCAAATTCGTGACTGACAGCGCTAAATAGTAAGTACTCACTGTCAGTCACCGGTGACTGACGTTGCCCCATTGAAATACTTCGGCGACTGACAACGCGGCCAACGTGTTAAGACTAAAAGTTATGAGCAATATAGAAATGAAAATATTTTTTTTATTTCTACATAATAAATATTCTGCATAACACTGTATGTATAAAACATTATTCGCCTTATTAGTTTTAAACGGATTTGTATTAATTTGTTTTAATATGATACCCAACCTAACGACACAGTATAGTTCTTAGAGCTATACTGTGCTAACGACACATAATCTAATGTGACAAGAAATACAGTGGGGTTCAATGGAAACATGATTTTAAACTCAAAAATTGTAATCTTACAATTACTTACATCTACTTTTTATATCTTATTTCAACAGTGGTTTAAAATAGTTTTGTTTCATGGATATCTTGATAATTTCAAAGTATATCGTATTGGTTCTGAAATAATTAAAAATATGATAAGTTATAATATACAAATTAGATTCCCAAAAATATGGATTAAACTAGCTTAAAATACAACGTAATAATTTAATTATATCGTTTAAAACATCAGCATGAAAGGCATGTTTACTTCATCATACATGTTGTAGGAATAATCAAACTAAAGTTTAGTTTTGAGAATAGTAAGTTGGGTTGCTGAAACTGCAGTAAACGAATAAACCAGTGACGGTTCGCGCGGTTTTTTCTGGTACGGCCGACGAACAAGCAACTGACCCTACCTATCTGTATTGCCACCTGTTGTTCCTCGGCCGTACCAGAAAAAAACCCGCGAACCGTCACTGGAATAAACGTGTGTTACACAAAGTAAATGCTTTATTATTCCCAAGTGTTTATGTTATACCAATATTATTTTCTTTTGTATAAGTCGTAATCGTAATTGTGTGTGTAGTTACTGAAATATCTCGTGTTAGGGGGTCCGTGGAAACTGCAGAGAGCAAGAAGAAATAATTATCTAGGGCTCGTGTATATTCGGTTGCCTAGGTTACAACTCCAATTATTACAATAATACATTACAGTTAATTTATGTGTTTATTTATTTTAGAAATAAATAAATCTTATTTAAAAGAAGAAGCGCAAATGTGATCATGTAACTTTCTCCAATTTTATGATATAAAAGGGATGTTCCTAATATTTTGCATATTTATTGATTCTTTTTAAACTATAAAAGTAAGATTTCATAAGAAAAACTTATTCTTTATATGTTGTTCATTTTAGCATTGTTTGCAATTTTGATTATAGACTAAATTTTATCTGGAAAATAAAAGAGTCTATGAAAGACATTTATTAACAAATAAGTGCGAAAACAGTTTCGCCCCGTTCGCCACTTCGCCCTTAAATTCGCTTACTCCCCGCCCCCCGCGTAATCAGTACCATTATCGCGGAACAGCACAATTTCAGCAGTATTTCAAGTTTTACAACAGATTTCAAAAATTAATTATGTGAAAAGGATTTTGTTGACATATAGTTGGAAAATTGCATCATCCCATTATAAAAAGTGTCCTTGTTACGAGTTATAAAAAAAACTTGCATTTAATAAATGAAACCCAGAGACAAAGAGAAATGATTGCATAGCTTTCGGCGCTCAAAATAATCGTCCGTCCATGAAACGTTCACCGCGCAAATTACACAGTCATTAATTTATACAATACGATATGCACACATATTCGAAAATGCAGTCGAATGCAATTAATTGAAAAAAGTGGCGCAGCGAAACGTTACAACACCGTTGAGTCATAAATCCGGACCCCACTATTGTTATTGCTCGAGCCAATCAGCTGATTTGTGTTGTGACAGCTCGCGAGTGCACTCCTTGAATATTAAAAATTAGCTTATTGATTTACACCCCGAGACGATCCGTTAACGAACGTTTCAATTAAGAAGAGGATCCCGGCTATCGTGAAATTGCGATCCGGCGGTGAAACCTTCAGGTTCCGCGATTTCAACACACAAACAACATGACGTCACGGATTGTTGGATATCTGTCAGTAAAATGACGCAGTTCTAAATAAAAATGCGAAATTCAAGCTGAATACGGCGTAAGTGCATTGATTTTACTTGTTTACCCTCGCGAAAATCGGTAATTTCACGCCTCCCATAATCCAGGGTCATTGTCAGCCGCGAAACAAGACGGTAACCCTTTGTCTTTGTCCTTCACCTTGAGGTCTATTTTAACTCCACACCCTTTGTTTAAAAAAAATCACACCTCTAACAATTAAACAAACACTCCTACGTGCTATCAGTAATGATATCAACCAACCGTTGCATCACCTTTGTTGTTTACAAACAAAATCCAAACAGATGTTACGTTTAAAGCCACCGTTCGATTTAAACTGTGCAGGTTTCCGTATCAATATCCCCGAATATGTCGGCCGAGTCGCCGGTGAGGTCGCAGGCAAAATCCGGCACGGGCAACAATGTCGTACTGCCTCAACAAGTCACCGACCTGACGATATTGGAGAGCGTCGCTGGTTTTATCAACGACGTCGTGCCCACCACGTACAACCTTCCTCTGGACACCAAGGATCAGATACAGTGGGCTCGGTTTGAGAATTTAACGAATGAAGATCTGTACAGCACCTCGGATGGTTACGATTGCGAGAAGATTCTGCCACTGCCGATTTTGCTGGTTTTAGGTTATACCACCGGAATTCAGGTAATTCTTTTTTATGTTAAAAAGGACAAATTTGCAAATGATAAGTTGAGGGGCTTGTCTAAGGAAAACAGTTGTGAATTTGTTAAATTTTGACAAGACAGGATGAATACAATATGTATAGCGGCCCGGCAATATAATAATATAAGAAGACTTACCTATATCTGGTTGTTATTCAAGCTCTGCATTTTCTGCTTTAAATGTTAAATGTAATGAAATTGTGTAAATTGTTTACAACATATGAGAGCATTATTACTTGTTATTTGTGTATCAATTGTTTTGCACAGTTGACTTTGTTGATAACCAAAAACGAATTATTTTAAATATCCTTACTTATACATGGATAGTAATATTCCAATATTTATATACATGCTTTATGATACACTAATTTTATTTCTAAAAATATCCTCAAAAATGTATTATTAATCATCTATTATAATATACATGAAGTTGGTCGTGCCGTTAGATGTTGCATTGTTGCCAATTTGTGTACATCGGGCTGTTCAGAATACAGTTTTTAAGAGCGCTGTTCAATTTCACATAACATTGAGCGCATTCGTCAGAATTTTCAACTGTCAACATGTTTATTTTGATTTACGCTGAATGTTGGTATTTGATGAACGCTACTTTCGTAACCTCCATTTCGACGGCAACTTCAACACTTGATTCCAATAGTCTAATTTGTACGATTGGTAAAATGGCGACCGCTGGACGAACTTGTTCACAATCAACAGTGCGTTCATCAGAAAATACCCCAACGGTTGGCAGTAAACACCTAACTGTTTAGTCTGACGAATGCAACCATTGCAATGTTAATAATACCACTGTTAATAACAGTTGTTCAGAATAACACCATAAATCTATAAGGTTACAAAATATATCGATACCTTGTAGACTAATCCCCAAAAGTCTCATTATTACAAATACTAATCTGCGATTTATTTCATACGCATTATTTATAAAGTGGCAAGAAGGAATGTCTTTTCTATCACATCGACACGACAAAAGGTTTTTAAAACCAACAATTGGGTAAACGACACTTGTTGCTTGCAGTTTTTTCACAAAATTAAACTAATAATTGGATTCTACTTGAGAATACGTTACTAAATACAGGGTGTGCCATTTGAACAAACGAAGTTATTCAACTTTATAAGTTCGGTTTTCTACCGCATTTTTTTATCACCCTGTATAATTTTTTGTATGGAATCATGGTTGGCTCTATAGTTCGAACCTTCAACCAAATAATTGAAATGATTCTAATCGTTCAACGTCAATCACTGGGGCAAAAATAAAATATCACCCAGACCATGCATTTCAACAAATCTTCAAATATTTCGAAAACGGCAAACAATAGGTATAGGGAGTATTGAAGTAACTCACCTTTATTTCCTCCATATAATTCAAAAATGACAAAAAATACAGGGTGTTCCATTTGGTCTGTAACTTTGTTATGAGACACCCTGTATAAATTTAAATATTTTTAGGGCGTGCAGCTTACTATTGTACACAACTTTTGTATAAAACATTTTTCGAAATTTTTCCCAGAGCTCTGAAACACCCTGTATATACTAGTTGCCTCTGAATTTTCGTTTTGACGAACATGAATAATGATGTCGATCTTCTTTGCTTCTTTTTCGAGACTGGCACATTTCGTGTATTTTATATTAAAATTTAAAGCACAACTGAACTGAACGCAATTCCGTTTAAAAATTCCGCTTAAATCGTTGATTTTTTTAATTTTTATTTGGTAAATGACAGATGGGGGAATTTACGTTGCAAAAATCACATTGTCCAAATGTGCACCCTCACGCTGCTGTCACTCTTCAAACTGTGAACCTAAATTGTCGATCACGCTACGACACATCACTCCCGAAACTGCTGCCATTTCGACCCGGATATTTTGCTTCAATTGTTCCAAATTTCGCTGCCTGGGTTTATAAACTTTCTCTTTCAGATATCTCCATAAGGAATAATCAAGCGGACTCGTGGGGGCCATCCAATGGTCCCTCTACGAGAAATGATTCTTTTGGGAAAAATTTCTTTCAAAACCTAGTGCGAAGCGTGCGTACTGTGACAAGTGGCTCCATCTTGCTGAAAACATGTTCTCTGATTAAATCCTCTAAATTGTAGCAGTCGTGGCACTAGAAATTGCCTCAACATTGCACAGTAACGCTCGGAGTTCACGGTGACCGCACGTCCTCGTCGATCTTCGTGGAAGAAAGGACCAATGATGCCCTCAGCCGACATTGCAGCCCAAACAATCACTTTTGGGCTATGGAGTGGTCGCTTGTGTTTTCGTTTAGGATTCACTTCGGTCCAGTAACGACAATTTTGTATGTTCACGTGACCATTCAGGTGAAAATTAGCCTTGTCACTGAACAAAATGTTTCCGAAGTTTGGAAACCTCTCGAACATTTCAATCACAAAATTTAATCGTTGAAGATGGTCTTTTTTTTTTTAAGGAAAGATGGTTGACGGGAATTCGGGTTGAAGAAGTGCGGATGATTTGGAATTGGCGTAAGCATGTACAATTCGGCCACTCACGATAATTAAGTTTTTTGAGATTTCATTTTCATAATGAATGGGACATATACTAGCACGGCCACTTATTCGTTCCGAAAAAGTGACCACACGGATGGGATTCGAACCCACGACCACGAGGCCCGTGAGCAGGAGCTCTACTCACTAGGCCACCGCGGCCCCTGAAGATGGACTTGCACAATCTGTATTTTATTAGGTTTAAGATGCAAATCTTCCCTTAACATTCTTTGTGAAGACGATTTTCGAACGTTTAATTCTTGATTTCGTTTGCGAATTGAAGTTGTAGGGTTTTCTCGAACTGAAACTCTCACATGTTCAACTGTTTCTTGCGTCCTAACTGATCGTGGCCGGCCCATACGGTGGGTTGTTATTGTGTTTCCGGTTTTCTCAAACATCTTGGCCCTACGTCGGATCATGTCGTCTTTCAGTGCTCACCGTACATTGAATTCTGCGCGGTAGAGCCGTTGAGCCAGGACAACTGAATCACTGTTCCGGTAATACGCACGTACCCAAAAAGGGCGATGCCTTCCTGGATACGTTTCCATGGCTACTGAATCTCCAAACACTAGTCTACTACACTATACATACCCCTCGCCCGCTTCATGCATTATTTCGTGTCATGGAAAAAATAATTCTTGAGTTAACAATGCTTTAAACTTTTACATTACCAAAGTCAAAACAGTCTCTTGTCACCTTGTTAAAAATTTTAATGTCAATAACTTTTTTTTCAAAGCCACCATCGATTTTTATTTAGTAAAATGGTTATTGAAATGGTTGATAAAACGAGTTTTCTGCAAATAACTTTTAATGCGTTAGGAATTGGGACAGGGTTGTTATTAGGAAAAATGTTTGTTTTTTAATTCTGCATGGAATGACATAAAAATATATCGATCGACGCTAATTAAAAATCCACACCGAATTAACACACCGGCTCAAGCGGCTCTTTTTCGTCGCTAATGAAACATGCATTATACTCTCGCTGTTTCTGCCGTGATATTCGTTTTGCAAACAAAGTGATATTACACATAATAAATTACAAGCTTTCCTCTGTGTATGTTGTGTTGCCTAAACGTCGTCACCGAGAGCCAAGTGAATTCATGCGTCCGGCCATTGTCACCGAGTTCCTACATTTTCCACGCAGATAAAAAGTGAACAATATGACGCCTCCGTTTTCTTTAACCTTCGTGGTACTGGTGGCGAACTCCCCAATATGCATTCGAACATATTCAGTGTGTAACGCATTTCACGGTTCCAATTATCCTATGAATTAACGGCAATTTTACATTTTGATGTCGACATATGTCACGTTTAAGTACTGCCAATCGCAACAACTAAAATGTTACCACAAACAGTTTAATAATGAGCAAAACTGTAAAATAAAAAATCTCATTATTAAACTATTTTTGATATAACAAAAGGTCGATTGTTAAACCAAAGTAGAAAAAAATGATTATGAGTTCGTAACTATTGTTTTATATATAACAAAGGTACAATCGGTGATACCATAACAAGTATTATGAGTTCGTAACTATTGTATTATGTGTAACTAAGGTACAATCAGTGATACCATAACAAGTATTATGAGTAACTATAACATAAAATGAACGTAATAGATTAAACGATAAAAATATATATTTCAGATTTGGGCAGTACCAGCGAATGGAGAGGCGGCTGAAATATTATCATGG
Source organism: Ocypus olens (assembly GCA_910593695.2). Lineage (NCBI taxonomy): Eukaryota > Metazoa > Arthropoda > Insecta > Coleoptera > Staphylinidae > Ocypus > Ocypus olens. The sequence goes on from OU343054.1 coordinate 4,504,821, forward strand.
AGACACGGGGCTGTACGTGTTTTAAGAATATTACCGACGCCGAATAAAATAGGACAGGACACAGTCGATTCTTATGCTTCGAAGCGGCCTTTAATTGCACTCTGCGATAACGTGACTCCAGGAACTGACTACTGCTCCCTATGTTTTATTTCACTGAAAACTAGCGAACAAGTAAGTACTCTTTTTTCCACATAACCTAACAATTTGAATTCATGCATGTAATCACTTGATGCACAATTAAATCTTTTGTTTCTTCGGATCCTACATCACTACAACACTTCGCCTTATTTATAATTGGCTTGTGTGTTTGCTGTCTTTGTAGAGCAAGATGCTGAACAATTTCTATAAAGGACAGAATTTATCTGAAAATCAAATTAATATAATCTCACTAGTTACTTTTACGAAACAAAACACCTCAAGACCTGCTAGCTGCAATTAATTTAAGACAGTAGCGCCACTGGGCGTCTGCCGTCAAATGTTAACAATTCCATTTGTAATCCTATAGCTAAATGTCCGAGTCCCAGGACAGATTGCTGTGTATTTATTAATTAAAAAAAAAAAAAAAGAAAAGTTACTTTTTATGTAATATTATATAAAGGGGTTTACATACTCCCACTTTGTAATTGATGAATTACCGAACTGTTTGGGTTGGTGGAGGACAAAGAATATACAAACTACCGCACAACACAGAAAAATCGCATGTCGAACATTTTCGCGAAGTCCCAGTGGGGCCAACAACTTTCAGGGGTTGTTGGGGTGGAGTTTGCTTTCAAATTGATGGAGCCTGCTGGAGTTAGGGGAGTTAGGGGAATCTGAGGAATCCAAATCATTGAAAAAAACTTTTTAAATCAAAAGTGGAGGGCAAACATCAACTTTTTTGCCTTTTTGGAGCTGGCTCTAATTTTCGTGGGGCTAGCTGGAGGTCACTAAGGGCTTTCTGGAGCAACATTTTCTTGCAAAAAAATCGAAACTGGTGGGCCAAGTTGATGGACCACCATTTTTACACGTTTTCCCCACTACCCCTTCCATCTCTTTGTAGAATTGCTCTTTTTCCAATTCAATTTTTTTTGTTTCTTATGTTTTTTTTATCGTACATCACAAATGTTCATTACCCACTTCGCGCCCATTCTGCTTTGAGATTACTCTGGGTTATAGCATAATCCCAGGCTTACTGCAAATTACTTTTTTGTTGTCCTTTTTTTCTAAGAAATATTATTCCACTGTCACTAACTTACTTATTATGCAAAAAATACGAAAAAAAAATTCCATATAGGGCCCTAAAAAGGGGTAAATTTTGTTTTTATTTTTTTTTGCTTGTCGCAACACCTGGGCGTGAGGAGGTTAACTTGGTTAATTTTTGTGTACACAATAAATCTAATTTTGGTATTTCTAATTATTTTATAACAATTTTAAACTAATAATCCTTACATTTAAATTCTTATACACCTTTTTTCGCACGTGTAAGTAAATAAATAAATAACCTCCAAGCTGTCATGTTATTTGGTGGTGATTTCAAGTTACTGTTCTTAAACCATTCAAATTTTTTACAGGTGAAGCTAATTAAGTTTAAGAATCCGATATTGGACGTGGTGGCAAACCAGAGGTCCATAGTGGTGACGTTTTCCGAGAGGATAGCCGTCTTTGATGCATTCACGCTGGAAGATCGGCTCACCATTACGACTTGCTACTTAAGCCCCGGGATTTACCCGAACCCGGTCGCCCTGGGAACCAGATGGTTGGCGTACGCGGAAAATAAATTGATTCCGTCGAGGAGGAGCAGCGGTGGAAATGACGGGGAAGGTGTACAGGTATGTGTAATGATCGATATTGTTTTTTAATCATGAGTAGACCAAAGTCTCATACGATTAATCCACATTTGCCCGAGATTTAAATTAAAGGAAAGTAAATGATTAAGTAATTAAGATTTAAAAACACAGAGAGAGGTTATTTTTCGCTCCTGTCAAATGTCCACGAATAATCACTGAACGTACTTATTGGAATAAAGAAATGATAGATGGCGCTGACGATATTCTAGATATAATTTTAAGGTTATTTTTCGCTTCCGGTCAAATGTCGGTGAATAATTACTGAACGCACTTATTGGAATAAAAAAATGATAGAGGGCGCTGACGATATTCTGGATATAATTTTAAGATTATTTTTCGCTTCCTGTCAAATGTCGGTGAATAATTACTGTACGCACTTATTGGAATTAAAAAATGATAGATGGCGCTGATGATATTCTAGATATAATTTGAAGGTTATTTTTCGCTTGCTGTCAAATGTCAATGTATAATCACTGAAGGTACTTTTTGGAATAAAGAAATGATAGATGGCGCTGATGATATTGTAGATATAATTTTAAGATTATTATTCGCTTCCTGTCAAATGCCAATGAATAATTACTGAACGCACTTATTGAAATAAAAAAATGATAGATGGCGCTGACGATATTCTAGATATAATTATAAGGTTATTTTTCGCTTCCTGTCAAATGTCAATGAATAATCACTGAACGCACTTATTGGAATTAAAAAAATGATAGATGGCGCTGATGATATTCTAGATATCTATAATTTTAAGGTTATTTTTCGCTTCCTGTCAAACGTCCATGAATAATCACTAAACGTACTTATTGGAATAAAGAAATGATAGATGGCCCTGACGATATTCTAGATATAATTTTAAGGTTATTTTTCCCTTCCTGTCAAATGCCAATGAATAATCACTGAAGGTACTTATTGGAATAAAAAAATGATAGATGGCGCTGACGATATTCTAGATATAATTTTAAGGTTATTTTTCCCTTCCTGTCAAATGCCAATGAATAATCACTGAAGGTACTTATTGGAATAAAAAAAATGATAGATGGCGCTGACGATATTCAAGATATAATTTTAAGGTTATTTTTCGCTTCCGGTCAAATGTCAATGAATAATCACTGAACTTATTGGAATAAAAAAATGATAGATGGCGCGCTGACGATATTCAAGATATAATTTTAAGGTTATTTTTCGGTTCCTGTCAAATGTCAATGAATAATTACTGAACGCACTTATTGGAATAAAAAAATGAGAGATGGCGCTGACGATATTCTAGATATAATTTTAAGGTTATTTTTCGCTTCCGGTCAAATGTCAATGAATAATCACTGAACGTACTTATTGGAATAAACAAATGATAGATGGCGCTGACGATATTCTAGATATAATTTTAAAGTTATTTTTCGCTTCCTGTCAAATGTCAATGAATAATCACTGAACGCACTTATTGGAATAAAAAAATGATAGATGGTGCTGATGATATTCTAGATATAATTTGAAGGTTATTTTTCGCTTCCTGTCAAATGTCAATGAATAATCACTGAACGCACTTATTGGAATAAAAAAATGATAGATGGCGCTGATGATATTCTAGATATAATTTTAAGGTTATTTTTCGCTTCCTGTCTAATGTCAATGAATAATTACTGAACGCACTTATTGGAATAAAAAAATGATAGATGGCGCTGACGATATTCTAGATATAATTTTAAGGTTATTTTTCGCTTCCGGTCAAATGTCAATGAATAATCACTGAACGTACTTATTGGAATAAAAAATGATAGATGGCGCTGACGATATTATAGATATAATTTGAAGGTTATTTTTCGCTTGCTGTTAAATGTTAATGAATAATCACCGAAGGTACTTATTGGAATAAAAAAATGATGGATGGCGCTGATGATATTCTAGATATAATTTGAAGGTTATTTTTCGCTAGCTGTCAAATGTCAATGAATAATCACTGAAGGTACTTATTGGAATAAAAAAATGATAGATGGCGCTGACAATATTCCAGATATTTTAAGGTTATTTTTCGCTTCCTGTCAAATGCCAATGAATAATCACTGAAGGTACTTATTGGAATAAAAAAATGATAGATGGCGCTGACGATATTCTAGATATAATTTCAAGGTTATTTTTCACTTCCTGTCAAATGTCAATGAATAATCATTGAAGGTACTTATTGAAATAAAAAAATGATAGATGGCGCTGACGATATTCTAGATATAATTTTAAGGTTATTTTTCGCTTCCGGTCAAATGTCGGTGAATAATCACTGAACGCACTTATTGGAATAAAAAAATGATAGATGGCGCTGACGATATTCTAGATATAATTTGAAGGTTATTTTTCGCTAGCTGTCAAATGTCAATGTATAATCACTGAAGGTACTTATTGGAATAAAAAAATGATAGATGGCGCTGATGATATTCTAGATATCATTTGAAGGTTATTTTTCGCTTGCTGTCAAATGTCAATGAATAATCACTGAAGGTATTTATTGGAATAAAAAAATTATAGATGGCGCTGATGATATTCTAGATATAATTTTAAGGTTATTTTTCGCTTCCTGTCTAATGTCAATAAATAATTACTGAACGCACTTATTGGAATAAAAAATGATAGATGGCGCTGACGATATTCAAGATATAATTTTAGGGTTATTTTTCGCTTCCTGTCAAATGCGAATGAATAATTACTGGCGCTGATGATATTCTAGATATAATTTTAAGGTTATTTTTCGCTTCCTGTCAAACGTCCATGAATAATCACTAAACGTACTTATTGGAATGAAAAAATGATAGATGGCGCTGACGATATTCTAGATATAATTTTAAGGTTATTTTTCGCTTCCTGTCAAATGTCAATGAATAATCACTGAACGCACTTATTGGAATAAAAAAATGATGGATGGCGCTGACAATATTCTAGGTATAATTTTAAGGTTATTTTTCGCTTCAGGTCAAATGACAATGAATAATCACTGAACGTACTTATTGGAATAAAAAAAATGATAGATGGCGCTGATGATATTCTAGATATCTATAATTTTAAGGTTATTTTTCGCTGCCTGTCAAACGTCCATGAATAATCACTAAACGTACTTATTGGAATAAAAAATGATAGATGGCGCTGACGATATTCTAGATATAATTTTAAGGTTATTTTTCCCTTCCTGTCAAATGCCAATGAATAATCACTGAAGGTACTTATTGGAATAAAAAAATGATAGATGGCGCTGACGATATTCTAGATATAATTTTAAGGTTATTTTTCGCTTCCGGTCAAATGTCAATGTCAAAATGATAGATGGCGCTGACGATATTCAAGATATAATTTTAGGGTTATTTTTCGCTTCCTGTCAAATGCGAATGAATAATTACTGAACGCACTTATTGGTATAAAAAAATTATAGATGGAGCTGACGATATTCAAGATATAATTTTAAGGTTATTGTTGCTTCCTGTGAAATGTCAATGAATAATCACTGAACGTACTTATTGGAATAAAAAAATGATAGATGGCGCCGACGATATTCTAGATATAATTTTAAGGTTATTTTTCGCTTCCTGTCAAATGGCAATGAATAATCGCTGAACGTACTTATTGGCATAAAAAAATTATTAGATGGCGCTGACGATATTCTAGATATAATTTGAAGGTTATTTTTCGCTTCCTGTCAAATGCCAATAATAATCACTGAACGTACTTATTGGAATAAAAAAAGGATAGATGGCGCTGACGATATGATTTTAAAAAGAACTTTAAAATAGCCGTCCTTCATATAAAACTGTAGGCATATCTGGGTTAATAAAACCAGCACCGACCGCACAGATATTAAATGAATTATTTAGTTTTATTTTATCTTATCTAATTTGTAATGAGTTTATAATGACAGGCGAGTGTAATGATTGATATTATCAGTAGACTAAAATTTAATATGTCTAATAAAACCAACACCGCACGGATATTTAATGGATTATTTACTTTATTTATCTAATTTGTAATGTGTTTATAATGACGCTGCCCCAATTTCTGTGTATTTTTCGATAAAATATTGATACTGCAGTATTTTTCGTTTGCTTACCTTCTAATTGCAACTCAATAAAATTATGATCGGGCATTTAACACTTAAAAAGTAATAATGTTCTCCCTATGAGGTTCCATTATTTATTTTAACTGTCACAGTTGACAGCATTCTTTGCTAGGTTAGGTTTTAGAAACGAACGTTTTACTCTTAAATTATCCCTTTTAGGAAAAAATAGCATATACAGGGTGTTTTTAAATTGGTGTAAAAGATTTTAAAGGGTGATTTTTCAGCAAAAATTAATGGAAGGCCATTCATATAATTTTTTGTTCAAAACCCCTTTCCTCTCTAAAGTTAAGGGAAAAAAATTGTTGTTATTTCATACATTATTTCACTATAGAAGAATTGAGAAGAATGAAATTTGGCAGATAACCCACTACCCTCAACCCGGTGGGGGGCAGGGGGTGAGAAATAGAAAGGTTAAATAGGAACCCCATTTTTTTGTACGGATTCGAATACTCCGGTAAAAAATAAGAAAGTTTTATCTGAAATTTTTTTTTGTATTCGTGACAGACGACTATAACACAGCCCCACAAAAAAAAAGTCCGGATCTGTAGAATCCCTAGGGGGTTGAGGGTAGTGAGTCGAGTTTCGTATCATTAGATGTCCCCCTCCGAGGCGAACACATTTTAATTATAATTTTTTTTTATTCGATGTGTAGTTTTTGAGATATTTCAATATCTTCACTTAAATTGAACACCCTGTATATCTTGGGAGAGAATGCTATTACTCTCCCTCGATATATAATCTACTATTTAACTACGTTTTCAACAAGCTGGTTAATGTAATTTTAGTAGTTACAAATTTCTTCTTTCAAACTAATAATATAATTATTTCTTCTATTATTGCAGAGTTACACAGCGACGGTCCTCCACGCTGCAAAATCATTGGGTAGAGGATTACGAGAACTAGGGGAAACCGTTGCTAGCAGTTTAACTGGCAACACACCTCACAAACCAGGCTCGGCCATAGGAACTGGACAGACCTGCGGACAGAACGACGTCCAACAAAAAGGCGTGGTAACCATTTTGGACATTGAGGTGATTAAAAAAAATAACGCGGAATTAGTTTTCATCAACTTTAACACAATTCAAATTGTAGAATAACAGCATCAATAATGCGGAGAAGAACATCCTGACGGAAGCCATCGTAGCACATTTCACCGCACACAAAGAAGCCATCGTTTGCTTATCGTTCGACTTCAGCGGATTGCTTCTGTTAACCGCCGATAAACGTGGCCACGACTTCCATCTTTTCCGCATACACCCGCACCCCGGCGGACCTACGCTTGCGGCAGTTCATCACCTATACGTTTTGCATAGAGGGGATACGACAGCCAGAGTTCAGGATATGTGTTTCTCACCGGATTCCCGCTGGGCGACGGTTTCTACTCTCAGAGGAACGACCCACGTGTTTCCTATAACTCCGTACGGGGGTAACGTAGGGGTCAGAACCCACGCCACTCCCCACGTCGTTAATAAGATGTCAAGGTTCCACAGATCTGCCGGATTGACGGCCGAGGGTAGATCTAACAGCCCGGTGTCGATCTTCGAGGCTCCAGTTAATTCCAATTTGCCATATCATAATCCTAGATTACCTCCATATCCCCACCCAACTGTTGTTCAACCGCTGGCCCAAATACGGCAGCCGTTATTCGTGCAGAACTCGGGCACCCAGCAGAGACCCGCCATGGGAAGGCAGCGGCTCGGATCGTCGTCCGAAGATAACATTCAAGTTGCGATGCGGGTGTGCGCCTGTTTTGCCTCGGCTCGAGCTTGGCTGGATCCAATCTCGCAAACCCGCGAACCGCCCATTATCAAACCGCAATTGAAACCGGTGGAATCTCTGTTCGTCATGTCTTTACATGGATCTCTAATACAATACGATTTGGAACCCCACCACACGACTTCGGTGCCCAAAGAGAAAGTTTGCGACGACACATTAATAGAGTTATCGGTCTGTGCGAAGGCTCAGTGGATACTGCAAAGACAATCCAGCGGAAAGGATATGCAATTACCCTTATCTTCCGAAAACTTATCACTCATCCACAGGGAAGAAATGCCTTTTAAAAACAAAAAACCCAATCATATGGACGACAGGTGGTTGTCACAGGTCGAAATCGTTACCCATGCCGGACCGCATAGGAGGCTATGGATGGGTCCCCAATTTACGTTTAAAACTTACAATAACGGCACAGGGTAATGTATCCAGGAAATGAAGTATTAAAAGATCTAATAATTTATAATTCAGGGCCAGTTTGAATATTTTGGAAGCGCAATCGATTGACGTGGTCCGTTCTAAACCAGTTAACATGCCTTTAAACGCGGCTTACCCAATATTAATTGAAGCTGGCTCGGTCAGTAGCTGCGAACCGTCGCCGAAGCTCTTGGATAATCTTCACCGGAATTTTGAGGAGGGGGGCGGGGCCGGGGAATTACAACTGAAGGAGGATTTGGCGGATGCGATGTTGGAATCGCCCGGTGTTAGAGACGCAGGTGAGTTTTCCTATAAATACGTGCTGTACATATAAATCGGCTTCTTAAATTTAATCACCTGCATGTTTTTATTCACATTATCATTTTACGAATAACTCATCACGTATTAATGATTGAAATTTAGGATTTATTTATAATACAGTTATGTCAAAGAATTGAGATTTAAATTATTTTTGATGTCACAAAATAATGTTTAATGTGTGTTTCCTAAAATCGCCACTCAAACTATTTCTCTTTGTCGTTAGAAATAGTAAAGGGTGAATTTTAATTCCTGACCGGATCCAATGTCGACTTTGCGAAAATATGATCAAACCTTCATTCCTTCTACCAAATTTTATTCCATTAAATGTCATTAGTGTCGGTTGTTATAGTCGGGCCGCTGAGAGCTGCCTGTGACTCATCGCTTAAAATCGCATGAATCAAGATTTAAGTAAACATATGTCCGTAAGAAAATTTGGTGCCGCGCTCATTTTCATTGGCGGGATATTTAAAAATTCTCGCGCAAATTTTTTACGGTTATGTTATTTGACGTAGCGCTCGCGTGTTTTGTGTGTTTATATGAAGCGATGCAAGAGTCATGCGTGAGCTTAGACCTACGTTTACGCTGCCCTATTCTTTAACACGCAGACACACGTTTCGTCTTTTATTTCATACTGTTTCGTACATGATAGTAAAAGATAGATATAAAATGCAAAGCAATTCCTAGTACGAAAATGCATGAGTCAACGTCAGCTCTCAACGGATGAGCTATAAGTAATAAATATGCAATATATCGCTAAAAACATTGATCGCATTCGTCAGACTAAACAGTTAGGTGTTTACCGCCAACCGTTGGGGTATTTTCTGATTGATCGTGAACAAGTTCGTCTAGCGGTTGCCATTTTACCAATCGTACAAATTAGATTAATTGCTGTTGGAATCAAGTGTTCAAGTTGCTGCCGAAATGGAGGTTAGAAAAGTAGCGTTCATCAAATACCAACATTCAGCGTAAATCAAAATAAACATGTCGACAGTTGAAAATTCTGACGAACGCGCCCATTGTTTTGACAATAAATTATACTCCTTCCACTCATAGATTAAACTTTTTTGACATCTTGAGTGACAGAAATCCCACTAGGTTAGCGAACAATTTTCGCACCAAAAATTACAGAATTACATTCATAGTAAACTTTTAACATTTCCCAACGTTCATCAAGCGTATAGCGTGCCATTTCGTTAACCGGGTGTTGTATACTGAAGAACTGGCAAATATCATGAAAGTAAAAATATAGTGGTAGTTCAAAACGATTCCAAGAGATGGCCCACCCTTTACAATTCGAATTAGATTTTTTTTGCAGTAATCAATTTCAGACTTTAAATCTAATTTATCATGAATAGATCTCTCGGCATTTGTTTCTCGTCAAATTTAGATAATTACAACTTCCTTGCGGGGGTTTTATTGTTTATGTCTAGCGTATTGTATTGTATTGTTTTTTACTTGATTTTGTTTGTCATCTCAAAGTTGTCGCAATTTAAAATTTAAAATTGTAATTTTAACTTTTGTATTTTTATATTTTATATTTTGTTTTTATATTCTAATTAATTCTTAAATGTAGCTAACTTGTAGCTAAAAAACTGAAAAAAAATTGCAGTTCGAATTAGATTTTTTTGCAGTCATCAAGAGAGTTTGAAATTTACAGTAAGATGGTGGACGAATTTTTGAAAAAACTTCCTTTGTTCGAAACGTACATCTAAATAACTGAAAAACAATTGCAATTGGAATTAGACATTTTGCAGTTATTAAGAGAGTTTGAAGTGTAGAATAAGATGATGGACGAATTTTTGAAAAAACTTCCTTTGTTCAAAACTTGCAGCTAAAAAACTGAAAAACAAGTGCAATTGGAATTGGATTTTTTTGCAGTTATCAAGAGAGTTTGAAGTGTAGAATAAGATGATGAACGAATTTAAAAAAAAAACTTCACTTGTCCCAAACTTATAGCTGAAAAACTGAAAAACAATTGCAATTCGAATTCGATTTTTTTGCAGTCATCAAGAGAGTTTGAAGTGTAGAATAAGATGATGGACGAATTTTTAAAAAAACTTCACTTGTTCCAAACTTATAGCTGAAAAACTGAAAAACAATTGCAATTCGAATTCGATTTTTTTGTAGTAATCAAAAGAGTTTGAAGTGTAGAATAAGATGGTGGACGAATTTTTGAAAAAGCTTCACTTGTTCCAAACTTGTAGCTGAAAAACTGAAAAACAATTGCAATTTGAATTCGATTTTATTGCAGTCATCAAGAGAGTTTGAAGTGTGGAATAAGATGATGGACGAATTTTTGAAAAAACTTCACTTGTTAGAAATTTATAACTGACAAACTGAAAAACAATTGCAAATAGAATTCGATTTTTTTTTGCAGTCTTCAAGAGAGTTCAAAATTTAGAGTAAGGTGGTGGACGATTTTTTGAGAAAACTTCACTTGTTCCAAACTTGCAGCTGAAAAGCTGAAATACGATTCAAACTCGAATTCGATTTTTTCGCAGTAATCAAAATAGTTTCAAGTTTAGAGTACGATGGTGGATGAATTTTTGAAAAACTTCATTTGTTCGAAACTTATAGCTGAAAAACTGAAAAACAATTGCAATTCGAATTCGATTTTTTTGCAGTTATCAAGAGAGTTTGAAATTTATAGCAGAATGGTGGACGAATTTTTTAAAAAACTTCGATTGTTCGAAACTTATAGCTGAAAAACTGAAAAACAATTGCAACTCGAAATCGATTTTTTTGCAGTAACAGTTTGTAGTTTGGAATAAGATGGTGGGCGAATTTTTGAAAAAACTTCGATCGTTTGAAAGTTATAGCTGAAAAACTGAAAAACAATTGCAACTCGAATTCGATTTTTTTTGCAGTTATCAAGAGAGTTTGAAATTTATAGCAGAGTGGTGGACGAGTTTTTGAAAAAAATTCGATTGTTCAAAACTTATAGCTGAAAAACTGAAAAGCAGATGCAACTCGAAATCGTTTTTTTTGCAGTAATCAAGACAGTTTGTAGTTTAGAATAAGATGGTGGACGAATTTTTGAAAAAACTTCGATTGTTTGAAAGTTATAGCTGAAAAACTGAAAAACAATTGCAACTCGAAATCGATTTTTTTGCAGTTATCAAGAGAGTTTGAAATTTATAGCAGAGTGGTGGACGAATTTTTGAAAAAACTTCGATTGTTCGAAACTTACAGCTGAAAAACTGAAAAGCAGATGCGACTCGAAATCGATTTTTTTGCAGTAATCAAGACAGTTTGTAGTTTAGAATAAGATGGTGGACGAATTTTTGAAAAAACTTCGATCGTTTGAAAGTTATAGCTGAAAAACTGAAAAACAATTGAAACTCGAAATCGATTTTTTTGCAGTTATCAAGAGAGTTTGAAATTTATAGCCGAATGGTGGACGAATTTTTGAAAAAAACTTCAATTGTTCGAAACTTATAGCTGAAAAACTGAAAAGCAGATGCAACTCGAAATCGTTTTTTTTTGCAATAATCAAGACAGTTTGTAGTTTAGAATAAGATGGTGGACGAATTTTTGAAAAAACTTCGATTGTTTGAAAGTTATAGCTGAAAAACTGAAAAACAATTGCAACTTGAATTCTATTTTTTTTTTGCAGTTATCAAAAGAGTTTGAAAGTTAGAATAAGATGGTGGACGAATTTTTGAAAAAACTTCGATTGTTTGAAAGTTATAGCTGAAAAACTGAAAAACAATTGCAACTTGAATTCTATTTTTTTTTGCAGTTATCAAAAGAGTTTGAAGGTTAGAATAAGATGATGGACGAATTTTTTTTAAAACTTTCAGTTGTTCGAAACTCAGATGAAAAACGGAAAAACAATTGCTATTCGAATTAGATCTTTTTGCAGTAATTGAAAGACCTTGAAAAGTAAAGTAAGGTAGTGAAGTGATTTTTAAAAAGTGTTCAATTGTTGGAAACTTATAGCTGAAAAACCGAAAAACCATTGCAACTCGAATTCGATTTTTTTACAGTTATTGAAAGACCTTGAAGAATAAAGTAAGATAGTAAAGGGATTTTTAAAAAATGTTCAGTTGTTGCAAAACTGAAAAACAATTGTACTTTGAATTCGATTTTTTTTTTGCGGTTATCAAAACAGTTTGAAATTTAGAGTAAGATGGTGAACGAATTTTTGAAGAAACTTCGATAGTTCGAAACTTACAGCTGAAAAACTGAAAAATCATTTTCATTTGAATTCGATTTTTTTGTAGTAATTGAAAGAGCTTGAACAGTAAGGTAGTGAAGTCATTTTTAAAAAGTGTTCAGTTATTAGAAGCTTATAGCTGAAAAACTGAAAAATAGTTCATGCAACAAATTGTGTTTATATCATATGTTCATTAAAAAAAACCTCAAGTATGCTATGATTTTATATTTTAGAAAATTTAAGTTGGCACATATGTTAGGAATTGACATACAAAACGTCAGATCTTCAAGTGTGCTATGATTTTATATTTAAAAAAATTTAAGTTGGCACATATGTTAGGAATATGACATACAAAACGTCAGATCTTAAAAAAAAACTCAAGTGTGCTATGATTTTATATTTTTAAAAATTTAAGTTGGTACATATGTTAGGAATTGACATATAAAACGTCAAATCTTTCTAAAAGTCACAATTATTCCGGAGTCACAATGGTTAACAGCAACCAGCAAAAAACGTTTCTAGTTGAAAGTTATTTTTTTCTTTATTCCCTACGACTTCTCTGCGTCATTTGTCACTGAAAATGAATTTATCGGTAGGAACATGCCGCATGTAACATAACCCCAATATGTGTTACCAAATTAAATTTTTAAAAATAAAAAATCATGGCACACTTGAGGTTTTTTTTTTAATGAACATACTTTATTTATCGTGTCACCACATGTATCATTTTGTTTTTACAAATGCATAAAGCGGTAATTAAACTTTCTTCGATAATTTCTGAGGTCGCTTTAATTATGTGTAACGTTGTATTGATCGATGATAAATCGATAAAAATTTCTTACAACATTTGGTCAATTTTAAACCATGGAACACCCTGTACAATTCTGACGCATTGATCTGCACAAGCAGATGGAGCGAATTTTCGATTTTAATTTTGGTCCAAAAAAAATCGACGTTTCTCATATACGGTGAGATCAGAAGGTAGAAAATAGTTGGCAGTACATTTTCTGAAAATCCCTATAATCATTCAAGTATTATTATATTGGCTGCCTGGATCAGTGGAGTACATACGAATTTTGTCGTTTTTGAGGTTATTTGTTTTAAAAACAAGTAACGTAAAAAATGACAAGACGTCAAAATAAATAAAAAGCACATGCACTGCACTGAAATAATTCAGGCAGCCAATATCAGATTACTTAAAATATTATAGGGATTTTCCGAAAATGTGCTGCCAACTATTTTCGATTTTCTGATTCACTGTATTTTGACCTTTAACCTCTTCACGCCCAGGTCGCCACATGTGGCCACAAACAAAAAAAAGATACAAATAAAAAAAAATTACCGCTTTAGCGCCATCTATGGAATATTTTTTCATATTTTTTTGCAAAAATGAGTTTATCACAGTGGAATAATATTTCGTAGAAAGACGTAACAACAACAAAAAAGTAATTTTTCAATAAACCCTGGATTATGCTATAACCTAATCAAAGTAGAATGGGCGCGAAGTGGTTAACACTTAAACTACTGGAAAACAATTAGAGATTCAATTACCTTTAACCCCTTAACGCACACTATTTTAGTGTTACCGTTTAGCGCGCTCGAAATTATTCGAGCGTGTACTTTAAGGGGTTAATATGGTATCTTGTGGAACCCAATCGGAAGTTGCTAAATGTGGCCTAAAATTTCCGAGAAAATATTCAAAAATTCATATCTCGAATATCAATTCATAATTCTTTTTTCAATGTGATTTTCGAGTTTAGAGAGACATTGCACAATGCAGGTTTATATCTGTACCATTTACGAAAAATTCTTCTTGTCTAAAATTTCTTGCTAAATTTTTATCGATGAATTATTGCAGATCCTAAACAAACGTCCTGAACGCCACAAATAAAATGAATATCTGCATATTCTTCATTGATAAGCGTTAACCTTCAAGTGACAACAAAACAAATAATTGCGAAACAATGCTTTCCAAAGCCTACTCCTTTAACAAGCCATAATGTACTAAACTTTCCGAATTGGACCCATGTTGATATAACTTTTTTGCTTAAAATGACCTAATTAGTACACCCCTAAAGTTTGGCAGATTGCTCCTGGGACACCCTGTATACGTAAGAAGCCGTACGCATCTGCGGGTCCCTTACCATATAAAGGTGCAAGTATTGGTAACCACACCCATACATCATGGTCGTGGAAAGCGAATACTCGTTTTTTTTTTATTGACCAACCATATCTGGTGATTTTTTTATAATGTTGGATACTCTGGTTGTAATTCTGACTTTTGCCACATGTTTTCCACATGATTGCCATGTGCTCAATTACCCTGTCATAAAGATTAATTAAGTATTGGATATTACTTTCTGCACTTTTCTGTTAAATAATTAATTAAAGGCTGAAAGACCACAGGTCGATAGCCAATGAACAGGAAAAATAAAATTGTTATACTGTCTATCATTCTTTAACTCACTTGTAGTTTTATTTCTGTAAATAAAGATGTTGTATATATAATTAATCAATTTCAACATGGCATTCATATAACAATGTCATTACATGACAAACAGTAGGGACACGCTAAGAAAAATAAATCCCAAATCTGGTTGGCCAATAAAAAAATCTAGTATACAAATCCGCATATCCATGCTTTGCCAATTACGGGAAGCGTGCTTATTTGCAAGTAGTAATTCTGCAGCTTTCCAGTTAAGCTTTTGAATACCATTCGCAGCAGCGAGAGGGTTCATTATTGCCGCAGTGAGGATGGACTGCGCAGAGCTTGATGACAGGTGGCAGAGTGTGATAAGCACATAAACGCTCAAGGAGAATTGTACGCGGAAATTTATTCACATTTGAAAATCCACTTATGTTAATGATGTCTATAAAAAATAATGGCTCGGACCCACTGCACGAATAGAGGTGACACTGGCGATTCATTGATTAATCATTCAAATCATAGTTTTGCGTAATAACGATCATGGATCATGAATCAAATATTTTTGTATTCCTAAGTTTACAACATATTTACCAGTTAACTGTGTGTATAATTGAGAATGAAGAATTGGGTTATGTCGACTAGATACTGACATTTCTTCATGATGAGTATACTTGTAAAAAAAAAACAAAAGAGAAGAACTGGCAATATTTTGTGTTTATGTCGAGTGGGTACTCGTTATAACACAAAGTATTGCTATTTTTCATGGCAAGTATACTCGTCAAACACATCTTACTGGTTTAATATCGCATGAATTTGTATAATCTCAGATTGACATTTAAAAATCTTTGACTTAACTGTA
The DNA here is from genome assembly GCA_910593695.2 of Ocypus olens. Classification (NCBI taxonomy): domain Eukaryota; kingdom Metazoa; phylum Arthropoda; class Insecta; order Coleoptera; family Staphylinidae; genus Ocypus; species Ocypus olens. Next base: position 4,520,697 of record OU343054.1, read on the forward strand.
TAATATAAAATAGAGAATTATTTAATAAGTTATTTAATAATTATGTAAATATAACTGGATATCTTATTTGGTGTAGCGTTTTATAAGGCTTTTTCGCACTGTTTATTTTTCAGTACAGTTTTTGTGATAATCAGAATTAGCCAACGGCAGGCAATACTGGCCAGTTTACCAATGGTGTGTGAGTGTGCGTGTGTCTACTTCTACTTAACAAATTGGTTTCTTGGGGGTTTAAAACAATACATTTAATCAGATTAATGCTTTCCGTTTTTTTTTTTTTTTTACATAATAAAAATTTCTAGATGCGCATTGATCTCCATTCTTTTATGATTTACCTCACCAAATTTTGGCACAGAATCGCATGTTTAGTCCTTGTTTAGACGTCCAATAATCTAATTTGCTGTCAGTAATACCTGCCATTGGCTTTTTCTGTTCAGGTGGGCGCTGTGTGATCGTTTCAATGAAACACCATAATACGAGTGTCGCTAAAGTAGTCAATCCCCTTGGAATGGTCGTCACCGTACAGTCGGATGACGAGGGCGAAGTGGAACCACCGGAGGAGGTCATCCACGAGAACTGCGACGAGGCCCTGTTCAGGCCGGTGGTGGCCTCCAAGGCCGTCGTCTTCGCCGAACCGAGAAACGTGCAATCGAAGGTGGCCAGAAACGTTCTGCACGTGAACAGAAACATATCAAAGCCGGAACAGGAGAAGGCGGCCGTTTTTAATAACAAAAAAAGTAACGAAGGTGAAATTAAAGACGATCTCCCTATTAATAAACCTAAAGCTAATAATAACAACAACTTAAAAGGCAGTAACAAAAATAAAAATAAATCTGAACCTATCGAGGAAAAGGAAGTCGAGGTGGTGAAGTTAAAGAAAACGAAGCTTAAAACGGAACAGAAGAAAAGTGCTAAAACAAAAATCAGCATCGAGGTGCCGGAGGATGATTTGATAAAAATTGAGGGCACTAAAGAGGCCGCCAACACGGACATAATTAACAGGAAAGAGGCTACCGTACGTACATTACAAGACCCGTTTTTCGATGCCAGCGAGGCTTATCAAGATTTCGATACGAACAAGACGTTTGCCAAAGCGGAATACGAAAGCAATAAATTGGAGGAAATTTCGGTTTCGAAGAAGGTCGACGTTTTCGAATCGGCCTTCTTCGATGCGGACCCGGTGGAAAATTCCGAATTTGCAGATAGGAAAGAGAAGGAAGATTCCGTGGAAAAAACTATTTCTTCGTCGGAGGAAGTCGTCGAGGAAAAGCAGGTCGTTAAAAAGCCCAGGAAACCGAAAGCTAAATTGGGCGTTAGGATTGGAAATCTGAACAAATCCGTGGCCGAAGAGAAAATCAAAGCCGCGTCTCCGCCTCCACCTCCGCCTGTTAGATCTTGGAGTTCGGTGGCTGCAAATGTGCCGGAAAAAATTGAACCCATCATAGATTTAGCGGATCTCGAGCCGGTGCGCATGGATTACTCGAATAACTTTGGAGATTTTTCGGTTGATGAAACCCACGATGGTGAGAGTGTTGAACACGTGGATATTTTAGAGCCGGAGAAGTCGTGGGTGGAAAGTAAGGTTAGCGAGGATTTGCTTAAGTCGGACGATGAGAAAGCTGAGAACAACAGTAGCCAAACCGAGACCACGGAAAGCGACGACTCCAGCAAGCTTCCGCCGGTTATTAATATGGATACGGAGGAAGACTTGCAGTCGGAGGTCAATAAACCGAAGGCCAATAGTAATAAAAGCAAAAAACAGAAGAAAAAGCGCCGATAGAATCGCCACCGATTTACCCCTTGTACATATAAATTAGATTAACGTGTAATGCTTATGATTTTAAAAGTATTTTAAAAGCTTAGTGTGATTGTAAATTTTTAATGAGGCCGTACTGCGGGATAATTAATACTAATTTATTTAACTTTATCTATAGGGTGTTTCCTTTAATCTGTTCCGAAGACAGGATAGTATAAAATTTTACATACTTGTTGAAATGATTCATAAAAAACATTATGTAAGGTGAGACGACTGTTGCATAAATCTAGACAAAAACTCTTGCGTTACCACCATTACAAATTGATATATTATTGAGTTTATTTTAGGACGAGGGGATGTATCAGTTGGTAATTGTTTAATTTTTATCGAAGTGGTGGGTCAGAATAAGCTCAAATTTTTATTGGAAGTAAGAATTCTTGCTAATTAAAAAAAAAACATAAACTTCTTGAATTTCACTTCAGCATTTTATATTATAAATATTTTATACATTCAAATGTTCTTACTTGAATGCCTACATTAAAAAAAAACATAGTGACAGTTTTTTTTTGCAAAAATTCTCTTCAAATAAAACAAATCCCTTAGTCATCAATTGATTTTTAAAATCTTTGTTATCTTATCATTGCTGTAAGGCAGTGCTGGTTTGTGAACATTTGCAGAGGAGACTAAGAGATGTCACTGCTTGTTTATAACCACAGAGCCATTTGAAACTCTCAAATATCACATTTTTTTCCAGTGACAAAATGAACTCCGATGGTTAAATGTAACATTCATAAAAAATTCTAAATCGAAAATGATCCACAATTAAAACAGACATTGTTCTAGTCAAAATTTATATTCTTCACAATCATGACATTTTTTCAACTGTCTAATTGTCAAAAATTACACTTTAGCAGACAAATAATGCAATTATTCGACCGTCAAAAATTACACTTTTTAGCAGTTAAATACTGCACTCATTCGACTGTCAAAAATTGCGCTGTTCAACTGTCAAAAATTGCAATCTTTTCTTTTACATTCCTGAAAATAGTCAACAAAATTTACCAATGTCACAAAATCACATTTTTTCGACTGTCAAAAATAGCATTTTAAAACGACTTGAAACCATATTAACTGTCAAGAGTTAAATGTATCATTTTTAATGGCCTTTCGACTGTCAAAAATGGCATTTTAAAATTACTTAAAATCACATTAACTGTGTTTCTCTACTGTTAAATTTAACATTTTTAACCGGCTAAAAACAACATTCTTTTGACTCAAAAGTGACATTTATCCGCAGCCAAAAATGACAGATTCTCACGGTAAAAAATTATATTATTCCACAGTTTAAAGCAGTCAAAAAATACTTTTTTTAACAGTCAGACTGGACTTTATTGGACAGTCAAAAGTTGCTTTTTCTTAACTGTCAAACAGGACTTTATCGAACAGTCAAAATTACTTTATCAACAGTCAAAAATTACATTTTTTACAGTCAATTGTATTTTCAGCAAACAATTATTGCATTTTTAATCTATCAAAAATATTGATTAAAAAATTAAAATCTAATGACGATGACATTTCGATTGTTACAAATGTCATTTATAACTGTCAAAAAAATGTCATTTATAACTGTCGAAAATGTTATTTATAACTGTCAAAAATGTCATTTATAACTGTTAAAAATGTCATTTATAACTGTCGAAATTGTCATTTATAACTGTTAAAAATGTCATTTATAACTGTCGAAATTGTCATCTGTAACTGTCAAAAATGTAATTTATAACTGTCAAAAATATCATTTATAATTGTCAAAAATGTCATTTATTACTGTCAAAAATGTCATTGATAACTGTCAACAATGCCATTCATAACTGTCAAAAATATCATTTATAACTGTCAAAAATGTCATTTATAACTGTCAATATCATTTATAACTGTCAAAAATATCATTTATAACTGTTGAAATTGTCATTTATAACTGTCAAAATTGTCATTTATAACTGTCAAAAATATCATTTATAACTGTCAAAAATGTCATTTATAACTGTCAAATATTTTCCGCACTCGAATTTTTTGTGGTTGTACAAAGACTGGTTTTTCTACTGTCAAAAAAATTCATCACCTTTTTCGAATATTGAATCTATCAAAAATGATTGATTAAAAAATTAAAATCTAATGACAACGACATTTCTATTGTCAAAAATGTCATTTATAACTGTCAAAAATGTCATTTATAACTGTCAAAAATGTCATTTATAACTCAAAAATGTTATTTATAACTGTTAAAAATGTCATTTATAACTGTCAAAATTGTCATTTATAACTGTCAAAATTGTCATTTATAACTGTCAAAAATGTTATTTATAACTTAAAAATGTCATTTATAACTGTCAAAATTGTCATTTATAACTGTCAAAATTATCTTTTATAACTGTCAAAATGTCATTTATAACTGTCAAAAATATAATTTATAACTGTCAAAAATGTCATTTATAACTGTCAAAAATGTCATTTGTAACTGTCAAATATTTTCCGCACTCGAATTTTTTGTGGTTGTACAAAGACTGGTTTTTCTACTGCCAAAAAATTCGTCACCTTTTTCGATTATTGAAAATGGCATTTTAATGGTACTAAAAGAGATGTCTACTATCAAAAAGGTGCTAAAAGTAACATTTTTAAGAGTGAATTATATTTTGTCGACTGTCAAAAGTATCCCTTTCAACTATCAAAACTGACTTTGTAACATTCTTAACAATCTGAAATGCCATTTTTTGACTATCAAAAATGTCATTTATCCAGTCAAAAATGACATTCAGCCGCTGTCAAAAATAAAAAAATTCCGCAGTCAAAAATTATATTTTTTCAAAATTGACATTTTTCAATTATCCAAAATGACTATTCAATTGTCAAAAATTACACTTTTCAACTGTCAAATTTCATATTTTTTCCACTGACAAAATGGTTAAATGTGACTTTTTTGACCATCCAAAATGACATTTATCCATTGAAAAATGACATATTTACTTTAACTCTTTAATTGTCAAAAATTACACTTTTTAGCAGTCGAATATTACACTTATTCGACTGACAAAACTTGCACTTTTCAACTGTCAAAAATAAACATTTTCCGCATTCAAAAATAATACTTTTTCCACAATCAAAAATGACATTTTTCAATTTTCCAAAATGACTGTCATAAATTGCATTTTACAGCAGTATCCTTCTTAACTGTCAAGTTTCACATTTTTGGACTCGGTTAAATGTGAAGTCGTTAACAGCCAAAAATGACTTTTTGACTATCAAAAATGACATTTGTCCTGTCAAAAATGGCATTTTTACTTTTTCCACTGTCAAAAATTATATTTTTCACAACTAAGAATGACATTTTTTCAACTATCAAAACTAACTTTTATTGTCAAAAATTACACTTTTTAACAGTCAAATATTGGACTTATTCGACTGACAAAAATGACACTTTTCAACTGTCAAAAATAAGAATTTTCCGCGTTCAAAAATAATATTTTTTCCACAATCAAAAATGACATTTTCAATAGCCCAAAATGACTTCATTTGTCAAAAATTGCACTTTATAGCAGAACCCTTTTTAACTGTCATATCACATTTTTTTCACTGACAAAATGGACTCAACGGTTAAATGTAAAATTCTTAACAGCGAGAAACGACATTTTTTGACTTTTTGCCACTGTCAAAAATTACATTTTTCTAAATTAAGAATGACATTTTTTCAACTATCAAAAATAACTCTTTAATTGTCAAAATTACACTTTTTAGCAGTCAAATATTGCACATATTTGACTGACAAAAATTGCACTTTTCAACTGTCAAAAATAAAAAATTTCCGCAATCCCCAAATAATACTTTTTCCACAATTAAAAATTACATTTTTCAGTCGACCAAAATGACTCTTTGTTTGTCAAAAATTGCATTTCATAGCAATGCCCTTCTTAACTATCTCAGATATCACATTTTTCCACTGACAAAATAGACTCCAATGGTTAAATGTAAAGTACTTAACAGCCAAAAATGTCTTTTTTGACTATCAAAAATGACATTTGTAGTATAAAAAATGACATTATTCACAGTCAAAAATGACATTTTTCCATAATCAAAAATAATATTTATTCTGTCAAAAATGACATTATCCACAGTCAAAAATGACTTTTTTGCCTATCAAAAATGACATCCACAGTCAAAAATGACTTTTTTGACTATCAAAAATGACATTATCTACAGTCAAAAATGACATTTATTCATAATTAAAAATGACATCATGTCAAAAATGACCAGAAATGACGTTTTAACTATCAAAAATGACATTTGTCCTGTCAAAAATGACATTATCCATAATCAAAATTGACATTCTTCTATAATCAAAAATGACATACTGTCAAAAATGACCAGAAATGACGTTTAGATTAAAAAATTACATTTGTCCTGTCAAAAATTACATTATCCACAGTCAAAAATGACATTCTTCTATAATAAAAAATGATATTTATCCATAATTAAAAATGACATTCTGTCAAGAATGACCAGAAATGACGTTTAAAAACTATTTATATATATGACTATAAAAAATGACAATTGTCCTGTCAAAAATGACATTATCCAAAGTCAAAAATGACATTCTTCTATAAAAAAAAATAACATTTATTCTGTCAAAAATCACATTATCCACAGTCAAATGATAAAAAATGACTTTTTTGACTATTTAATTGTCAAAAATTACACTTTTTAGCAGTCAAATATTGTGTTTCTGTTTTGACCTCTGTCGAACTTTCAAGAGCTTTCAATTGGTCATGCACATGTTTCTGCTCTTTAAATATTGCAAATTTGGAGGAATAATCTTTCCTGGTAACATATTACGAAACATTTCATCATTTTTAAATGGGAAGAAAATTTTGCAAAATCAGTAGTAAAATAATAGTAATTTACGATACAAGTAACGTTATGAAACTTTTTACATTACGAGAGAAAAGTTTGAAATTTAAATTATCGAGTAATGTAAATGTTAGAAACACCAAAGTGGTGGAATCTATTGGCTGAATGTTGTACTAAACCCACTTTGGCGTTTCTAACTGTAATGTTTGGAATATTTATATTCCAAAAGTAATTTCCGCTTCCCCATCAACAACTAAGTACACCGATGAGACCTGGAAGGTCGAAACCGGTCTGCAGGTGTTCTGATGGGGAAACAATATTTAATAGCTATTATTACAACTAGGGAAATATTAATAGTATATTTCCCGTGTAGTTTTTTTCTGATTGAGAGAATATTGTTCTGTAAATGGGAAAATATTGGATTGTAAAGTTTTGAATTTTTCGGATTGGTAACGTTGCTAAGGGCCTTGTTTGTAAATATCATGATTGACTTGTTTTGGTATTTGTGTTGTTTCATAAATTGGTGAAATGTCAAACTATGTGTTAACGCAAGCGACGAAAGACCGTGAATGTTTGGTTCCGGTCAAATCCAAAGCTGTAAAATCCATAAAGGATACCTGCCTAAGAAATCGGAGGTGTTGTCCCAAGAGCAATTAAAACAATTCTTGCGGGAAGCTCCTAATCACAATTGTTTGATGTCTATATTTCCCTAGGGAAATATAAGTGTGTTATGACATACCGTAACCAAGGCAATATTACTCGATATTGTTTTAATCAGAAAAAAATGTATTAATGTATTTTAGAAATTAAAAATTCTAAATTTTGAAATAATGTATTCCTATGGCATTGGAACACGTTAACGGGGGCACCTATATACATACAAACTAGATATTATATAAATACATATATTGCAGAAATAGTATTAACACCGTTTTAAAATGTAAATAGTTACAAATTTATTTTCTCAATTAATACAAGGAAAAATAGATCTGAGGTCCAATTAAAACAAAAAAAAATCTTATAAATATATTTATTATAGTGACATGTGCAGGACACAAAGTGCGATATGACAAAAAATAAAGTATTTAAAAATTATAAAAATAAAAATTTTACTATTCCAAAAAAATGTGTTCTACCTAACTTACGCTTTCTGTTGTTAATTTATGTAAGATGTGAGCCACAGAATTTCGTTTCAGAGTTGGCCATGCCTGAGAGAGAGAAACATGGCATAATTCATTTTTTTAATATGCGACATAACTCATTTATCTCACAGCCAACTCTGAAACAAAATTTTGTGGCTCACGCGATAGTATTACCGTTGTTATTTTCTTGCGCAGTTGTAGGATGGTTTATTTTATTGTGTAAATATGTTATTAAATAAAAGGCGGCTAATTTCCTTCGTTTTTAAGTACGAAAAAAAAAATTGTAAAAAAATACCATAATCTGTGTTCTGGATAGAATTAAAACATATCTCGCTATGTTGTTTCAACTTCTCATGTATATTGTGCAATTATGAAAAATACATGAAATAAAACGATTCGGTTGGAAACTGTTTTCGATTTACACGAAGCCCCAGAATTTTATGTGAATTTTTAGTTCCAGGAGGCGAACAGTCCGTGGCCGATTGCATATACAGGGACGCGGAGGATTTCAGCTCGGCGAGCAGTTTTAGCTCGGCCAGCAGAGCTTCTCCGACTCCTTCTTACAGCGGTGATAACTTACTGCATTTTCCCGGAGACTCCAGTAGCTCCATATAAACGTTAAAAATAAAAGGAGGAGAAGCAACTCGTAATGTGATATACAACATTTGTATATGCAGATGGATGGATTATTATAACCTTTATATATTATAAGAGTATTAATCTCAAATAATCAAAGTAGTGAGAGGTTTGTTTTTACAATGTATCCCGGGTAAATCCGATGTTATAAGATAAGTGGGAACACGCGTACTTTAGTGAGATTGAAACTGTCCATTTGAAAGGTGATGTAAGCGAAAACTATTTTTATATTGTATTGAATCAAAATAATTTGCATTTCTGACTGAGCAATAGTAAACTAGTCTTTCAAAAGTGTACATAATAGATTGGGGACAGTTACGGGGGGTTCCGTTCACTGATTCGTATTTAAGTTTAGAATTTGTTGCTCATTTTTAGCTTGAGGTATATGTTTCAATGTATTAGCATAACGGTATATTTAGGCGTAGCGGATAGCGGATAGTGTTAATCTATTGAATAATTTGTCATACTTTTTGATACGTAGGAGAAGTGAAGATTTTTACGCTGAAAATCACAGACAATTTTGTAATGAGTACAAAAATTCTTTTCATATTTTTATATGAGATTTTTTTATTTTAGAAAAAGTCTTTTTGTTACGACGTTCTACTTATTAAATATTTTGTAATAGCGACACAAATTTGGAGGAAGTGATAAATATAACTCTAAGAATAATTTTTTTTTAATCTGTCTACAAATAATTCCTTTACTTTTTGCCAATTTGTTCACAGCTGTGTAATATCAATTGTTAAGGATGGATGTCATAAACAGGTTTGTTTTGAAGGTATTTTGAAGTTTTGAAGGTAATTCTAGTTGAAATTATTTTTTTACAATTTTTCAAATCGCCACGTGCAGTTTTCTTTACTTCAATTCAAGTTTGTAGAGTTGCCATTTTGTTCACAGCTGTGATATATCAATTGTTGAGGATGGATGTCAGAAACAGGTTTGTTTTGAAGGTATTTTGAAGTTTTGAAGGTAATTCTAGTTGAAATTAATTTTTTACAATTTTTCAAATCGCCGCGTGCAGTTTTCTTTATTTCAATTCAAGTTAAAATTTTAAATTATAAACGTGAAATAGAGAAAACTGATTATTGTTAATTAATTTCTCAAGTTGCAAATAACGACAAGGAAAATATTTCTGTTTAAAACGTATGTATTTGCTGTGTATAATGCAGTGACGCTTCGTGGGTTTTTTTCTGGTACGGCCGAGGAACAAGAGGTGGTAATACAGATAGGTGCCGTCTCTGCAACTGATCCTACCTATCTGTATTACCACCTCTTGTTCCTCGGCCGTACCAGAAAAAACCCCGCGAACCGTCACTGGTATAATGTCAAGCCCAAAATGCAATAAATAAACAATAATTATTATTATGAAACGTGAACACATGCACAAAATAAATCTATCAATTTTGGACGCTGAGAATAACACTAACCTTTTTCATTCTCCACGTTTTGCCTTCCATAATCAAAGTACTTCCGGGAAAATTGTTTAATTCCATCGCCTTCCCACTATTTCTCCACACCGATTCGATTAAAAAACATTGAAACACCGGTAGAAATTGTATAACATTTACACAGAAAAACAACGCGCGAGTACTTCGTTAACTCTAGGAGGACGCTCAAAGGTCAACGTGCAGGCTGCGTTGCCACGCGGCGATCACGCGATTGTGACGTCACTTGTTTAATGCATCGACGTAGCAGTGTCTGCGCAATTGTTTTATTTGCAGTCGACGCCATCTCTGCATTCGGTTCAACTACGCGTTGTTTTATTTTGCTCGCTCATTCTTCGTTTACTTTGAGTATTTCAACAATTGTATCGGTGTGTAAATTGTGCGCGAATATCGTGAGAATGTGTTTACAAGAAAAGAAGACACCGGCGCGGAGTGGGCATGGACACGGGAGGATTAAACAGGTTGGTGTTTTAGTTAAAATTGTAAAATTATTAAACATGTAAAATTGGTTGATTCGTAAAGAATTGTTCGATTATTAATTGTTTGAGAACATTTCCAATTACTTAGCTCTGTGCACTTACCTTCATCAAATAATAACTGTCCCTCATCCATCCTTCAAAAATTTAACTCAAAACTGATAATCCAAAAATAACACTCCACCACATTATTAAAATGTTTTAACACCGAACTCGCGCACAGAACTGGAAAATTTCGTCAGGTGCTAACAGCCTTATCATCTGACTGTTGCCGCGGGGGCAATTCACGTCCGGCGGAGATATCGCGAGACCGCATTCTTTCTTCACCTGTTATCAGTGCTTATCCACGCAGCTCCGATTCGAATCAAATTCATTTCAATCTGCACACAAGATAGACAAAGATGCATAAATACATCTGTTTTTAATGATTGAAAGTCGTTTGATCGGTCAGTTTATCTTCCGGCGAGTGAGTGTTAACGTGTAACATGTTTTAATGTGCAGAATGTGGAGAATTGGATTAACAAAAATGGATTTTAATTATTAGTTGATGGACCGTTGGTAAGTGATTAAATGAAATTGGTTTAATTTTATTGAATGCATTTTTTAATTCAGTTTATTATCCCTCAACACAAATAAAGAGATAAGTGGAAGGACCAACTGGTCCATAGCCCTTTTAGGGCTACAGGTACAGAATGTTATAATGTGTGTGTGTGTGTGTGTCTGTCTGTGCGCGCTGTATCTCAAAAACTAATAGAGTAATTGATATGGAACTTTTACTCGTGTCTTTTTTCACGTTTTCATCAAAAATTAAAAATCTCAAATCCGACTAATTGACGTACGAGGAGCTCAGATTTGCAAACCGCGTTCAATTTGGAGTTTTCGTTTAGCCGCTACGGCCGATCAAAGTCTGAAAAATCAATTATTTTATTTAATTTTCTAAAATGTTCATAGTGACTGACTAATTTTTTTGCTATTGAAGTTAGCTGAAATTTTTTAACGGCAATCAATTTCTCTCGTCTTTCTGATGAAAATAAAGTTAAATTCAATAGTCTACGATGATTTTTAAGAAAGTTGCATTTTTTAAGAAAATTTCCAAGGGGGTTAGTCATGTCTTTTTTCACGATTTCATCAAAAATTAAAAATCTCTAATCCGACTAATTGACGTACGAGGAGCTCAGATTTGCAAACCGCGTTCAATTTGGAGTTTTCGTTTGGCCGCTACGGCCGATCAAAGTCTGAAAAATCAATTATTTTCTTAAATTTTCCAAAATCCTCATGGTGACTGACTAATTTTTTTGCTATTGAAGTTAGCTGAAATTTTTTAACGGCAATCAATTTCTCTCGTCTTTCTCATGAAAATAAAGTTAAATTCAATAGTCTACGATGATTTTTAAGAAAGTTGCATTTTTTAACAAAATTTCCAAGGGGGTTAGTCATGTCTTTTTTCACGATTTCATCAAAAATTCAAAATCTCTAATCCGACTAATTGACGTACGAGGAGCTCAGATTTGCAAACCGCGTTCAATTTGGAGTTTTCGTTTAGCCGCTACGGCCGATCAAAGTCTGAAAAATCAATTATTTTCTTAAATTTTCCAAAATCCTCATGGTGACTGACTATTTTTTTTGCTATTGCAGTTAGCTGAAATTTTTTAACGGCAATCAATTTCTCTCGTCTTTCTGATGAAAATAAAGTTAAATTCAATAGTCTACGATGATTTTTAAGAAAGTTGCATTTTTTAAGAAAATTTCCAAGGGGGTTAGTCATGTCTTTTTTCACGATTTCATCAAAAATTCAAAATCTCTAATCCGACTAATTGACGTACGAGGAGCTCAGATTTGCAAACCGCGTTCAATTTGGAGTTTTCGTTTGGCCGCTACGGCCGATCAAAGTCTGAAAAATCAATTATTTTCTTAAATTTTCCAAAATCCTCATGGTGACTGACTATTTTTTTTGCTATTGAAGTTAGCTGAAATTTTTTAACGGCAATCAATTTCTCTCGTCTTTCTGATGAAAATAAAGTTAAATTCAATAGTCTACGATGATTTTTAAGAAAGTTGCATTTTTTAAGAAAATTTCCAAGGGGGTTAGTCATGTATTTTTTCATGATTTCATCAAAAATTCAAAATCTCTAATCCGACTAATTGACGTACGTGGATCCCAGATTTGCAAACCGCGTTCAATTTGGAGTTTTCGTTTGGCCGCTACGGCCGATCAAAGTCTGAAAAATCAATTATTTTCTTAAATTTTCCAAAATCCTCATGGTGACTGACTAATTTTTTTGCTATTGAAGTTAGCTGAAATTTTTTAACGGCAATCAATTTCTCTCGTCTTTCTGATGAAAATAAAGTTAAATTCAATAGTCTACGATGATTTTTAAGAAAGTTGCATTTTTTAAGAAAATTTCCAAGGGGGTTAGTCATGTCTTTTTTCACGATTTCATCAAAAATTCAAAATCTCTAATCCGACTAATTGACGTACGTGGATCCCAGATTTGCAAACCGCGTTCAATTTGGAGTTTTCGTTTGGCCGCTACGGCCGATCAAAGTCTGAAAAATCAATTATTTTCTTAAAATTTTCCAAAATTTTCATGGTGACTGACTATTTTTTTTGCTATTGAAGTTAGCTGAAATTTTTTAACGGCAATCAATTTCTCTCGTCTTTCTGATGAAAATAAAGTTAAATTCAATAGTCTACGATGATTTTTAAGAAAGTTGCATTTTTTAAGAAAATTTCCAAGGGGGTTAGTCATGTATTTTTTCATGATTTCATCAAAAATTCAAAATCTCTAATCCGACTAATTGACGTACGTGGATCCCAGATTTGCAAACCGCGTTCAATTTGGAGTTTTCGTTTGGCCGCTACGGCCGATCAAAGTCTGAAAAATCAATTATTTTCTTAAATTTTCCAAAATCCTCATGGTGACTGACTAATTTTTTTGCTATTGAAGTTAGCTGAAATTTTTTAACGGCAATCAATTTCTCTCGTCTTTCTGATGAAAATAAAGTTAAATTCAATAGTCTACGATGATTTTTAAGAAAGTTGCATTTTTTAACAAAATTTCCAAGGGGGTTAGTCATGTCTTTTTTCACGATTTCATCAAAAATTCAAAATCTCTAATCCGACTAATTGACGTACGAGGAGCTCAGATTTGCAAACCGCGTTCAATTTGGAGTTTTCGTTTGGCCGCTACGGCCGATCAAAGTCTGAAAAATCAATTATTTTCTTAAATTTTCCAAAATCCTCATGGTGACTGACTAATTTTTTTGCTATTGAAGTTAGCTGAATTTTTTTAACGGCAATCAATTTCTCTCGTCTTTCTGATGAAAATAAAGTTAAATTCAATAGTCTACGATGATTTTTAAGAAAGTTGCATTTTTTAAGAAAATTTCCAAGGGGGTTAGTCATGTCTTTTTTCTCGATTTCATCAAAAATTCAAAATCTCTAATCCGACTAATTGACGTACGAGGAGCTCAGATTTGCAAACCGCGTTCAATTTGGAGTTTTCGTTTGGCCGCTACGGCCGATCAAAGTCTGAAAAATCAATTATTTTCTTAAATTTTCCAAAATCCTCATGGTGACTGACTAATTTTTTTGCTATTGAAGTTAGCTGAATTTTTTTAACGGCAATCAATTTCTCTCGTCTTTCTGATGAAAATAAAGTTAAATTCAATAGTCTACGATGATTTTTAAGAAAGTTGCATTTTTTAACAAAATTTCCAAGGGGGTTAGTCATGTCTTTTTTCACGATTTCATCAAAAATTCAAAATCTCTAATCCGACTAATTGACGTACGAGGAGCTCAGATTTGCAAACCGCGTTCAATTTGGAGTTTTCGTTTGGCCGCTACGGCCGATCAAAGTCTGAAAAATCAATTGTTTCCCTTAATTTTCCAAAATCCTCATGGTGACTGACTAATTTTTTTGCTATTGAAGTTAGCTGAATTTTTTTAACGGCAATCAATTTCTCTCGTCTTTCTGATGAAAATAAAGTTAAATTCAATAGTCTACGATGATTTTTAAGAAAGTTGCATTTTTTAAGAAAATTTCCAAGGGGGTTAGTCATGTCTTTTTTCTCGATTTCATCAAAAATTCAAAATCTCTAATCCGACTAATTGACGTACGAGGAGCTCAGATTTGCAAACCGCGTTCAATTTGGAGTTTTCGTTTGGCCGCTACGGCCGATCAAAGTCTGAAAAATCAATTATTTTCTTAAATTTTCCAAAATCCTCATGGTGACTGACTAATTTTTTTGCTATTGAAGTTAGCTGAATTTTTTTAACGGCAATCAATTTCTCTCGTCTTTCTGATGAAAATAAAGTTAAATTCAATAGTCTACGATGATTTTTAAGAAAGTTGCATTTTTTAAGAAAATTTCCAAGGGGGTTAGTCATGTCTTTTTTCTCGATTTCATCAAAAATTCAAAATCTCTAATCCGACTAATTGACGTACGAGGAGCTCAGATTTGCAAACCGCGTTCAATTTGGAGTTTTCGTTTGGCCGCTACGGCCGATCAAAGTCTGAAAAATCAATTATTTTCTTAAATTTTCCAAAATCCTCATGGTGACTGACTAATTTTTTTGCTATTGAAGTTAGCTGAATTTTTTTAACGGCAATCAATTTCTCTCGTCTTTCTGATGAAAATAAAGTTAAATTCAATAGTCTACGATGATTTTTAAGAAAGTTGCATTTTTTAAGAAAATTTCCAAGGGGGTTAGTCATGTCTTTTTTCTCGATTTCATCAAAAATTCAAAATCTCTAATCCGACTAATTGACGTACGAGGAGCTCAGATTTGCAAACCGCGTTCAATTTGGAGTTTTCGTTTGGCCGCTACGGCCGATCAAAGTCTGAAAAATCAATTATTTTCTTAAATTTTCCAAAATCCTCATGGTGACTGACTAATTTTTTTGCTATTGAAGTTAGCTGAATTTTTTTAACGGCAATCAATTTCTCTCGTCTTTCTGATGAAAATAAAGTTAAATTCAATAGTCTACGATGATTTTTAAGAAAGTTGCATTTTTTAACAAAATTTCCAAGGGGGTTAGTCATGTCTTTTTTCACGATTTCATCAAAAATTCAAAATCTCTAATCCGACTAATTGACGTACGAGGAGCTCAGATTTGCAAACCGCGTTCAATTTGGAGTTTTCGTTTGGCCGCTACGGCCGATCAAAGTCTGAAAAATCAATTGTTTCCCTTAATTTTCCAAAATCCTCATGGTGACTGACTAATTTTTTTGCTATTGAAGTTAGCTGAATTTTTTTAACGGCAATCAATTTCTCTCGTCTTTCTGATGAAAATAAAGTTAAATTCAATAGTCTACGATGATTTTTAAGAAAGTTGCATTTTTTAAGAAAATTTCCAAGGGGGTTAGTCATGTCTTTTTTCTCGATTTCATCAAAAATTCAAAATCTCTAATCCGACTAATTGACGTACGAGGAGCTCAGATTTGCAAACCGCGTTCAATTTGGAGTTTTCGTTTGGCCGCTACGGCCGATCAAAGTCTGAAAAATCAATTATTTTCTTAAATTTTCCAAAATCCTCATGGTGACTGACTAATTTTTTTGCTATTGAAGTTAGCTGAATTTTTTTAACGGCAATCAATTTCTCTCGTCTTTCTGATGAAAATAAAGTTAAATTCAATAGTCTACGATGATTTTTAAGAAAGTTGCATTTTTTAACAAAATTTCCAAGGGGGTTAGTCATGTCTTTTTTCACGATTTCATCAAAAATTCAAAATCTCTAATCCGACTAATTGACGTACGAGGAGCTCAGATTTGCAAACCGCGTTCAATTTGGAGTTTTCGTTTGGCCGCTACGGCCGATCAAAGTCTGAAAAATCAATTGTTTCCCTTAATTTTCCAAAATCCTCATGGTGACTGACTAATTTTTTTGCTATTGAAGTTAGCTGAATTTTTTTAACGGCAATCAATTTCTCTCGTCTTTCTGATGAAAATAAAGTTAAATTCAATAGTCTACGATGATTTTTAAGAAAGTTGCATTTTTTAAGAAAATTTCCAAGGGGGTTAGTCATGTCTTTTTTCACGATTTCATCAAAAATTCAAAATCTCTAATCCGACTAATTGACGTACGAGGAGCTCAGATTTGCAAACCGCGTTCAATTTGGAGTTTTCGTTTGGCCGCTACGGCCGATCAAAGTCTGAAAAATCAATTATTTTCTTAAATTTTCCAAAATCCTCATGGTGACTGACTATTTTTTTTGCTATTGAAGTTAGCTGAAATTTTTTAACGGCAATCAATTTCTCTCGTCTTTCTGATGAAAATAAAGTTAAATTCAATAGTCTACGATGATTTTTAAGAAAGTTGCATTTTTTAAGAAAATTTCCAAGGGGGTTAGTCATGTCTTTTTTCACGATTTCATCAAAAATTCAAAATCTCTAATCCGACTAATTGACGTACGAGGAGCTCAGATTTGCAAACCGCGTTCAATTTGGAGTTTTCGTTTGGCCGCTACGGCCGATCAAAGTCTGAAAAATCAATTATTTTCTTAAATTTTCCAAAATCCTCATGGTGACTGACTAATTTTTTTGCTATTGAAGTTAGCTGAAATTTTTTAACGGCAATCAATTTCTCTCGTCTTTCTGATGAAAATAAAGTTAAATTCAATAGTCTACGATGATTTTTAAGAAAGTTGCATTTTTTAAGAAAATTTCCAAGGGGGTTAGTCATGTCTTTTTTCACGATTTCATCAAAAATTCAAAATCTCTAATCCGACTAATTGACGTACGAGGAGCTCAGATTTGCAAACCGCGTTCAATTTGGAGTTTTCGTTTGGCCGCTACGGCCGATCAAAGTCTGAAAAATCAATTATTTTCTTAAATTTTCCAAAATCCTCATGGTGACTGACTAATTTTTTTGCTATTGAAGTTAGCTGAATTTTTTTAACGGCAATCAATTTCTCTCGTCTTTCTGATGAAAATAAAGTTAAATTCAATAGTCTACGATGATTTTTAAGAAAGTTGCATTTTTTAAGAAAATTTCCAAGGGGGTTAGTCATGTCTTTTTTCTCGATTTCATCAAAAATTCAAAATCTCTAATCCGACTAATTGACGTACGAGGAGCTCAGATTTGCAAACCGCGTTCAATTTGGAGTTTTCGTTTGGCCGCTACGGCCGATCAAAGTCTGAAAAATCAATTATTTTCTTAAATTTTCCAAAATCCTCATGGTGACTGACTAATTTTTTTGCTATTGAAGTTAGCTGAATTTTTTTAACGGCAATCAATTTCTCTCGTCTTTCTGATGAAAATAAAGTTAAATTCAATAGTCTACGATGATTTTTAAGAAAGTTGCATTTTTTAAGAAAATTTCCAAGGGGGTTAGTCATGTCTTTTTTCTCGATTTCATCAAAAATTCAAAATCTCTAATCCGACTAATTGACGTACGAGGAGCTCAGATTTGCAAACCGCGTTCAATTTGGAGTTTTCGTTTGGCCGCTACGGCCGATCAAAGTCTGAAAAATCAATTATTTTCTTAAATTTTCCAAAATCCTCATGGTGACTGACTAATTTTTTTGCTATTGAAGTTAGCTGAATTTTTTTAACGGCAATCAATTTCTCTCGTCTTTCTGGTGAAAATAAAGTTAAATTCAATAGTCTACGATGATTTTTAAGAAAGTTGCATTTTTTAACAAAATTTCCAAGGGGGTTAGTCATGTCTTTTTTCACGATTTCATCAAAAATTCAAAATCTCTAATCCGACTAATTGACGTACGAGGAGCTCAGATTTGCAAACCGCGTTCAATTTGGAGTTTTCGTTTGGCCGCTACGGCCGATCAAAGTCTGAAAAATCAATTATTTTCTTAAATTTTCCAAAATCCTCATGGTGACTGACTAATTTTTTTGCTATTGAAGTTAGCTGAATTTTTTTAACGGCAATCAATTTCTCTCGTCTTTCTGATGAAAATAAAGTTAAATTCAATAGTCTACGATGATTTTTAAGAAAGTTGCATTTTTTAACAAAATTTCCAAGGGGGTTAGTCATGTCTTTTTTCACGATTTCATCAAAAATTCAAAATCTCTAATCCGACTAATTGACGTACGAGGAGCTCAGATTTGCAAACCGCGTTCAATTTGGAGTTTTCGTTTGGCCGCTACGGCCGATCAAAGTCTGAAAAATCAATTATTTTCTTAAATTTTCCAAAATCCTCATGGTGACTGACTAATTTTTTTGCTATTGAAGTTAGCTGAATTTTTTTAACGGCAATCAATTTCTCTCGTCTTTCTGATGAAAATAAAGTTAAATTCAATAGTCTACGATGATTTTTAAGAAAGTTGCATTTTTTAAGAAAATTTCCAAGGGGGTTAGTCATGTCTTTTTTCACGATTTCATCAAAAATTCAAAATCTCTAATCCGACTAATTGACGTACGTGGATCCCAGATTTGCAAACCGCGTTCAATTTGGAGTTTTCGTTTGGCCGCTACGGCCGATCAAAGTCTGAAAAATCAATTATTTTCTTAAAATTTTCCAAAATTTTCATGGTGACTGACTATTTTTTTTGCTATTGAAGTTAGCTGAAATTTTTTAACGGCAATCAATTTCTCTCGTCTTTCTGATGAAAATAAAGTTAAATTCAATAGTCTACGATGATTTTTAAGAAAGTTGCATTTTTTAACAAAATTTCCAAGGGGGTTAGTCATGTCTTTTTTCACGATTTCATCAAAAATTCAAAATCTCTAATCCGACTAATTGACGTACGAGGAGCTCAGATTTGCAAACCGCGTTCAATTTGGAGTTTTCGTTTGGCCGCTACGGCCGATCAAAGTCTGAAAAATAAATTATTTTCTTAAATTTTCCAAAATCCTCATGGTGACTGACTAATTTTTTTGCTATTGAAGTTAGCTGAATTTTTTTAACGGCAATCAATTTCTCTCGTCTTTCTGATGAAAATAAAGTTAAATTCAATAGTCTACGATGATTTTTAAGAAAGTTGCATTTTTTAAGAAAATTTCCAAGGGGGTTAGTCATGTCTTTTTTCTCGATTTCATCAAAAATTCAAAATCTCTAATCCGACTAATTGACGTACGAGGAGCTCAGATTTGCAAACCGCGTTCAATTTGGAGTTTTCGTTTGGCCGCTACGGCCGATCAAAGTCTGAAAAATCAATTATTTTCTTAAATTTTCCAAAATCCTCATGGTGACTGACTAATTTTTTTGCTATTGAAGTTAGCTGAATTTTTTTAACGGCAATCAATTTCTCTCGTCTTTCTGATGAAAATAAAGTTAAATTCAATAGTCTACGATGATTTTTAAGAAAGTTGCATTTTTTAAGAAAATTTCCAAGGGGGTTAGTCATGTCTTTTTTCTCGATTTCATCAAAAATTCAAAATCTCTAATCCGACTAATTGACGTACGAGGAGCTCAGATTTGCAAACCGCGTTCAATTTGGAGTTTTCGTTTGGCCGCTACGGCCGATCAAAGTCTGAAAAATCAATTATTTTCTTAAATTTTCCAAAATCCTCATGGTGACTGACTAATTTTTTTGCTATTGAAGTTAGCTGAATTTTTTTAACGGCAATCAATTTCTCTCGTCTTTCTGATGAAAATAAAGTTAAATTCAATAGTCTACGATGATTTTTAAGAAAGTTGCATTTTTTAAGAAAATTTCCAAGGGGGTTAGTCATGTCTTTTTTCTCGATTTCATCAAAAATTCAAAATCTCTAATCCGACTAATTGACGTACGAGGAGCTCAGATTTGCAAACCGCGTTCAATTTGGAGTTTTCGTTTGGCCGCTACGGCCGATCAAAGTCTGAAAAATCAATTATTTTCTTAAATTTTCCAAAATCCTCATGGTGACTGACTAATTTTTTTGCTATTGAAGTTAGCTGAATTTTTTTAACGGCAATCAATTTCTCTCGTCTTTCTGATGAAAATAAAGTTAAATTCAATAGTCTACGATGATTTTTAAGAAAGTTGCATTTTTTAAGAAAATTTCCAAGGGGGTTAGTCATGTCTTTTTTCTCGATTTCATCAAAAATTCAAAATCTCTAATCCGACTAATTGACGTACGAGGAGCTCAGATTTGCAAACCGCGTTCAATTTGGAGTTTTCGTTTGGCCGCTACGGCCGATCAAAGTCTGAAAAATCAATTATTTTCTTAAATTTTCCAAAATCCTCATGGTGACTGACTAATTTTTTTGCTATTGAAGTTAGCTGAATTTTTTTAACGGCAATCAATTTCTCTCGTCTTTCTGATGAAAATAAAGTTAAATTCAATAGTCTACGATGATTTTTAAGAAAGTTGCATTTTTTAACAAAATTTCCAAGGGGGTTAGTCATGTCTTTTTTCACGATTTCATCAAAAATTCAAAATCTCTAATCCGACTAATTGACGTACGAGGAGCTCAGATTTGCAAACCGCGTTCAATTTGGAGTTTTCGTTTGGCCGCTACGGCCGATCAAAGTCTGAAAAATCAATTATTTTCTTAAATTTTCCAAAATCCTCATGGTGACTGACTAATTTTTTTGCTATTGAAGTTAGCTGAAATTTTTTAACGGCAATCAATTTCTCTCGTCTTTCTGATGAAAATAAAGTTAAATTCAATAGTCTACGATGATTTTTAAGAAAGTTGCATTTTTTAACAAAATTTCCAAGGGAATGTCTTTTTTCACGATTTCATCAAAAATTAAAAATCTCTAATCCGACTAATTGACGTACGAGGAGCTCAGATTTGCAAACCGCGTTCAATTTGGAGTTTTCGTTTGGCCGCTACGGCCGATCAAAGTCTGAAAAATCAATTATTTTCTTAAATTTTCCAAAATCCTCATGGTGACTGACTAATTTTTTTGCTATTGAAGTTAGCTGAAATTTTTTAACAGCAATCAATTTCTCTCGTCTTTCTGATGAAAATAAAGTTAAATTCAATAGTCTACGATGATTTTTAAGAAAGTTGCATTTTTTAACAAAATTTCCAAGGGGGTTAGTCATGTATTTTTTCATGATTTCATCAAAAATTCAAAATCTCTAATCCGACTAATTGACGTACGAGGAGCTCAGATTTGCAAACCGCGTTCAATTTGGAGTTTTCGTTTGGCCGCTACGGCCGATCAAAGTCTGAAAAATCAATTATTTTCTTAAATTTTCCAAAATCCTCATGGTGACTGACTAATTTTTTTGCTATTGAAGTTAGCTGAATTTTTTTAACGGCAATCAATTTCTCTCGTCTTTCTGATGAAAATAAAGTTAAATTCAATAGTCTACGATGATTTTTAAGAAAGTTGCATTTTTTAACAAAATTTCCAAGGGGGTTAGTCATGTCTTTTTTCACGATTTCATCAAAAATTCAAAATCTCTAATCCGACTAATTGACGTACGAGGAGCTCAGATTTGCAAACCGCGTTCAATTTGGAGTTTTCGTTTGGCCGCTACGGCCGATCAAAGTCTGAAAAATCAATAATTTTCTTAAATTTTCCAAAATCCTCATGGTGACTGACTAATTTTTTTGCTATTGAAGTTAGCTGAAATTTTTTAACGGCAATCAATTTCTCTCGTCTTTCTGATGAAAATAAAGTTAAATTCAATAGTCTACGATGATTTTTAAGAAAGTTGCATTTTTTAACAAAATTTCCAAGGGGGTTAGTCATGTATTTTTTCATGATTTCATCAAAAATTCAAAATCTCTAATCCGACTAATTGACGTACGAGGAGCTCAGATTTGCAAACCGCGTTCAATTTGGAGTTTTCGTTTGGCCGCTACGGCCGATCAAAGTCTGAAAAATCAATTATTTTCTTAAATTTTCCAAAATCCTCATGGTGACTGACTAATTTTTTTGC
The DNA here is from genome assembly GCA_910593695.2 of Ocypus olens. Classification (NCBI taxonomy): domain Eukaryota; kingdom Metazoa; phylum Arthropoda; class Insecta; order Coleoptera; family Staphylinidae; genus Ocypus; species Ocypus olens. The sequence goes on from OU343054.1 coordinate 4,542,838, forward strand.
TATTGAAGTTAGCTGAAATTTTTTAACGGCAATCAATTTCTCTCGTCTTTCTGATGAAAATAAAGTTAAATTCAATAGTCTACGATGATTTTTAAGAAAGTTGCATTTTTTAACAAAATTTACAAGGGAATGTCTTTTTTCACGATTTCATCAAAAATTAAAAATCTCTAATCCGACTAATTGACGTACGAGGAGCTCAGATTTGCAAACCGCGTTCAATTTGGAGTTTTCGTTTGGCCGCTACGGCCGATCAAAGTCTGAAAAATCAATTGTTTCCCTTAATTTTCCAAAATCCTCATGGTGACTGACTAATTTTTTTGCTATTGAAGTTAGCTGAAATTTTTTAACGGCAATCAATTTCTCTCGTCTTTCTGATGAAAATAAAGTTAAATTCAATAGTCTACGATGATTTTTAAGAAAGTTGCATTTTTTAACAAAATTTCCAAGGGGGTTAGTCATGTATTTTTTCATGATTTCATCAAAAATTCAAAATCTCTAATCCGACTAATTGACGTACGAGGAGCTCAGATTTGCAAACCGCGTTCAATTTGGAGTTTTCGTTTGGCCGCTACGGCCGATCAAAGTCTGAAAAATCAATAATTTTCTTAAATTTTCCAAAATCCTCATGGTGACTGACTAATTTTTTTGCTATTGAAGTTAGCTGAAATTTTTTAACGGCAATCAATTTCTCTCGTCTTTCTGATGAAAATAAAGTTAAATTCAATAGTCTACGATGATTTTTAAGAAAGTTGCATTTTTTAACAAAATTTCCAAGGGGGTTAGTCATGTATTTTTTCATGATTTCATCAAAAATTCAAAATCTCTAATCCGACTAATTGACGTACGAGGAGCTCAGATTTGCAAACCGCGTTCAATTTGGAGTTTTCGTTTGGCCGCTACGGCCGATCAAAGTCTGAAAAATCAATTATTTTCTTAAATTTTCCAAAATCCTCATGGTGACTGACTATTTTTTTTGCTATTGAAGTTAGCTGAAATTTTTTAACGGCAATCAATTTCTCTCGTCTTTCTGATGAAAATAAAGTTAAATTCAATAGTCTACGATGATTTTTAAGAAAGTTGCATTTTTTAACAAAATTTCCAAGGGGGTTAGTCATGTCTTTTTTCACGATTTCATCAAAAATTCAAAATCTCTAATCCGACTAATTGACGTACGAGGAGCTCAGATTTGCAAACCGCGTTCAATTTGGAGTTTTCGTTTGGCCGCTACGGCCGATCAAAGTCTGAAAAATCAATTATTTTCTTAAATTTTCCAAAATCCTCATGGTGACTGACTAATTTTTTTGCTATTGAAGATAGTTCAATTTTTTAACGGCAATCAATTTCTCTCGTCTTTCTGATGAAAATAAAGTTAAATTCAATAGTCTACGATGATTTTTAAGAAAGTTGCATTTTTTAACAAAATTTCCAAGGGGGTTAGTCATGTCTTTTTTCACGATTTCATCAAAAATTCAAAATCTCTAATCCGACTAATTGACGTACGAGGAGCTCAGATTTGCAAACCGCGTTCAATTTGGAGTTTTCGTTTGGCCGCTACGGCCGATCAAAGTCTGAAAAATCAATTATTTTCTTAAATTTTCCAAAATCCTCATGGTGACTGACTAATTTTTTTGCTATTGAAGTTAGCTGAATTTTTTTAACGGCAATCAATTTCTCTCGTCTTTCTGATGAAAATAAAGTTAAATTCAATAGTCTACGATGATTTTTAAGAAAGTTGCATTTTTTAACAAAATTTCCAAGGGGGTTAGTCATGTATTTTTTCATGATTTCATCAAAAATTCAAAATCTCTAATCCGACTAATTGACGTACGAGGAGCTCAGATTTGCAAACCGCGTTCAATTTGGAGTTTTCGTTTGGCCGCTACGGCCGATCAAAGTCTGAAAAATCAATTATTTTCTTAAATTTTCCAAAATCCTCATGGTGACTGACTATTTTTTTTGCTATTGAAGTTAGCTGAAATTTTTTAACGGCAATCAATTTCTCTCGTCTTTCTGATGAAAATAAAGTTAAATTCAATAGTCTACGATGATTTTTAAGAAAGTTGCATTTTTTAAGAAAATTTCCAAGGGTGTTAGTCATGTCTTTTTTCACGATTTCATCAAAAATTCAAAATCTCTAATCCGACTAATTGACGTACGAGGAGCTCAGATTTGCAAACCGCGTTCAATTTGGAGTTTTCGTTTGGCCGCTACGGCCGATCAAAGTCTGAAAAATCAATTATTTTCTTAAATTTTCCAAAATCCTCATGGTGACTGACTAATTTTTTTGCTATTGAAGTTAGCTGAATTTTTTTAACGGCAATCAATTTCTCTCGTCTTTCTGATGAAAATAAAGTTAAATTCAATAGTCTACGATGATTTTTAAGAAAGTTGCATTTTTTAACAAAATTTCCAAGGGGGTTAGTCATGTCTTTTTTCACGATTTCATCAAAAATTCAAAATCTCTTATCCGACTAATTGACGTACGAGGAGCTCAGATTTGCAAACCGCGTTCAATTTGGAGTTTTCGTTTGGCCGCTACGGCCGATCAAAGTCTGAAAAATCAATTATTTTCTTAAATTTTCCAAAATCCTCATGGTGACTGACTAATTTTTTTGCTATTGAAGTTAGCTGAATTTTTTTAACGGCAATCAATTTCTCTCGTCTTTCTGATGAAAATAAAGTTAAATTCAATAGTCTACGATGATTTTTAAGAAAGTTGCATTTTTTAACAAAATTTCCAAGGGGGTTAGTCATGTCTTTTTTCACGATTTCATCAAAAATTCAAAATCTCTTATCCGACTAATTGACGTACGAGGAGCTCAGATTTGCAAACCGCGTTCAATTTGGAGTTTTCGTTTGGCCGCTACGGCCGATCAAAGTCTGAAAAATCAATTATTTTCTTAAATTTTCCAAAATCCTCATGGTGACTGACTAATTTTTTTGCTATTGAAGTTAGCTGAAATTTTTTAACGGCAATCAATTTCTCTCGTCTTTCTGATGAAAATAAAGTTAAATTCAATAGTCTACGATGATTTTTAAGAAAGTTGCATTTTTTAAGAAAATTTCCAAGGGGGTTAGTCATGTCTTTTTTCACGATTTCATCAAAAATTCAAAATCTCTAATCCGACTAATTGACGTACGAGGAGCTCAGATTTGCAAACCGCGTTCAATTTGGAGTTTTCGTTTGGCCGCTACGGCCGATCAAAGTCTGAAAAATCAATTATTTTCTTAAATTTTCCAAAATCCTCATGGTGACTGACTAATTTTTTTGCTATTGAAGTTAGCTGAATTTTTTTAACGGCAATCAATTTCTCTCGTCTTTCTGATGAAAATAAAGTTAAATTCAATAGTCTACGATGATTTTTAAGAAAGTTGCATTTTTTAACAAAATTTCCAAGGGGGTTAGTCATGTCTTTTTTCACGATTTCATCAAAAATTCAAAATCTCTAATCCGACTAATTGACGTACGAGGAGCTCAGATTTGCAAACCGCGTTCAATTTGGAGTTTTCGTTTGGCCGCTACGGCCGATCAAAGTCTGAAAAATCAATTATTTTCTTAAATTTTCCAAAATCCTCATGGTGACTGACTATTTTTTTTGCTATTGAAGTTAGCTGAAATTTTTTAACGGCAATCAATTTCTCTCGTCTTTCTGATGAAAATAAAGTTAAATTCAATAGTCTACGATGATTTTTAAGAAAGTTGCATTTTTTAACAAAATTTCCAAGGGGGTTAGTCATGTCTTTTTTCACGATTTCATCAAAAATTCAAAATCTCTAATCCGACTAATTGACGTACGAGGAGCTCAGATTTGCAAACCGCGTTCAATTTGGAGTTTTCGTTTGGCCGCTACGGCCGATCAAAGTCTGAAAAATCAATTATTTTCTTAAATTTTCCAAAATCCTCATGGTGACTGACTATTTTTTTTGCTATTGAAGTTAGCTGAAATTTTTTAACGGCAATCAATTTCTCTCGTCTTTCTGATGAAAATAAAGTTAAATTCAATAGTCTACGATGATTTTTAAGAAAGTTGCATTTTTTAAGAAAATTTCCAAGGGGGTTAGTCATGTATTTTTTCATGATTTCATCAAAAATTCAAAATCTCTAATCCGACTAATTGACGTACGAGGAGCTCAGATTTGCAAACCGCGTTCAATTTGGAGTTTTCGTTTGGCCGCTACGGCCGATCAAAGTCTGAAAAATCAATTATTTTCTTAAATTTTCCAAAATCCTCATGGTGACTGACTATTTTTTTTGCTATTGAAGTTAGCTGAAATTTTTTAACGGCAATCAATTTCTCTCGTCTTTCTGATGAAAATAAAGTTAAATTCAATAGTCTACGATGATTTTTAAGAAAGTTGCATTTTTTAACAAAATTTCCAAGGGGGTTAGTCATGTATTTTTTCATGATTTCATCAAAAATTCAAAATCTCTAATCCGACTAATTGACGTACGAGGAGCTCAGATTTGCAAACCGCGTTCAATTTGGAGTTTTCGTTTGGCCGCTACGGCCGATCAAAGTCTGAAAAATCAATTATTTTCTTAAATTTTCCAAAATCCTCATGGTGACTGACTATTTTTTTTGCTATTGAAGTTAGCTGAAATTTTTTAACGGCAATCAATTTCTCTCGTCTTTCTGATGAAAATAAAGTTAAATTCAATAGTCTACGATGATTTTTAAGAAAGTTGCATTTCTTAAGAAAATTTCCAAGGGGGTTAGTCATGTCTTTTTTCACGATTTCATCAAAAATTCAAAATCTCTAATCCGACTAATTGACGTACGAGGAGCTCAGATTTGCAAATCGCGTTCAATTTGGAGTTTTCGTTTGGCCGCTACGGCCGATCAAAGTCTGAAAAATCAATTATTTTCTTAAATTTTCCAAAATCCTCATGGTGACTGACTAATTTTTTTGCTATTGAAGTTAGCTGAATTTTTTTAACGGCAATCAATTTCTCTCGTCTTTCTGATGAAAATAAAGTTAAATTCAATAGTCTACGATGATTTTTAAGAAAGTTGCATTTTTTAACAAAATTTCCAAGGGAATGTCTTTTTTCACGATTTCATCAAAAATTAAAAATCTCTAATCCGACTAATTGACGTACGAGGAGCTCAGATTTGCAAACCGCGTTCAATTTGGAGTTTTCGTTTGGCCGCTACGGCCGATCAAAGTCTGAAAAATCAATTATTTTCTTAAATTTTCCAAAATCCTCATGGTGACTGACTATTTTTTTTGCTATTGAAGTTAGCTGAAATTTTTTAACAGCAATCAATTTCTCTCGTCTTTCTGATGAAAATAAAGTTAAATTCAATAGTCTACGATGATTTTTAAGAAAGTTGCATTTTTTAACAAAATTTCCAAGGGGGTTAGTCATGTCTTTTTTCACGATTTCATCAAAAATTCAAAATCTCTAATCCGACTAATTGACGTACGAGGAGCTCAGATTTGCAAACCGCGTTCAATTTGGAGTTTTCGTTTGGCCGCTACGGCCGATCAAAGTCTGAAAAATCAATTGTTTCCCTTAATTTTCCAAAATCCTCATGGTGACTGACTAATTTTTTTGCTATTGAAGTTAGCTGAAATTTTTTAACGGCAATCAATTTCTCTAGTCTTTCTGATGAAAATAAAGTTAAATTCAATAGTCTACGATGATTTTTAAGAAAGTTGCATTTTTTAACAAAATTTCCAAGGGAATGTCTTTTTTCACGATTTCATCAAAAATTAAAAATCTCTAATCCGACTAATTGACGTACGAGGAGCTCAGATTTGCAAACCGCGTTCAATTTGGAGTTTTCGTTTGGCCGCTACGGCCGATCAAAGTCTGAAAAATCAATTATTTTCTTAAATTTTCCAAAATCCTCATGGTGACTGACTAATTTTTTTGCTATTGAAGTTAGCTGAAATTTTTTAACAGCAATCAATTTCTCTCGTCTTTCTGATGAAAATAAAGTTAAATTCAATAGTCTACGATGATTTTTAAGAAAGTTGCATTTTTTAACAAAATTTCCAAGGGGGTTAGTCATGTATTTTTTCATGATTTCATCAAAAATTCAAAATCTCTAATCCGACTAATTGACGTACGAGGAGCTCAGATTTGCAAACCGCGTTCAATTTGGAGTTTTCGTTTGGCCGCTACGGCCGATCAAAGTCTGAAAAATCAATTATTTTCTTAAATTTTCCAAAATCCTCATGGTGACTGACTAATTTTTTTGCTATTGAAGTTAGCTGAAATTTTTTAACGGCAATCAATTTCTCTCGTCTTTCTGATGAAAATAAAGTTAAATTCAATAGTCTACGATGATTTTTAAGAAAGTTGCATTTTTTAAGAAAATTTCCAAGGGGGTTAGTCATGTCTTTTTTCACGATTTCATCAAAAATTCAAAATCTCTAATCCGACTAATTGACGTACGAGGAGCTCAGATTTGCAAACCGCGTTCAATTTGGAGTTTTCGTTTGGCCGCTACGGCCGATCAAAGTCTGAAAAATCAATTGTTTCCCTTAATTTTCCAAAATCCTCATGGTGACTGACTAATTTTTTTGCTATTGAAGTTAGCTGAAATTTTTTAACGGCAATCAATTTCTCTCGTCTTTCTGATGAAAATAAAGTTAAATTCAATAGTCTACTATGATTTTTAAGAAAGTTGCATTTTTTAACAAAATTTCCAAGGGGGTTAGTCATGTATTTTTTCATGATTTCATCAAAAATTCAAAATCTCTAATCCGACTAATTGACGTACGAGGAGCTCAGATTTGCAAACCGCGTTCAATTTGGAGTTTTCGTTTGGCCGCTACGGCCGATCAAAGTCTGAAAAATCAATTATTTTCTTAAATTTTCCAAAATCCTCATGGTGACTGACTATTTTTTTTGCTATTGAAGTTAGCTGAAATTTTTTAACGGCAATCAATTTCTCTCGTCTTTCTGATGAAAATAAAGTTAAATTCAATAGTCTACGATGATTTTTAAGAAAGTTGCATTTTTTAACAAAATTTCCAAGGGGGTTAGTCATGTCTTTTTTCACGATTTCATCAAAAATTCAAAATCTCTAATCCGACTAATTGACGTACGAGGAGCTCAGATTTGCAAACCGCGTTCAATTTGGAGTTTTCGTTTGGCCGCTACGGCCGATCAAAGTCTGAAAAATCAATTATTTTCTTAAATTTTCCAAAATCCTCATGGTGACTGACTATTTTTTTTGCTATTGAAGTTAGCTGAAATTTTTTAACGGCAATCAATTTCTCTCGTCTTTCTGATGAAAATAAAGTTAAATTCAATAGTCTACGATGATTTTTAAGAAAGTTGCATTTTTTAACAAAATTTCCAAGGGGGTTAGTCATGTATTTTTTCATGATTTCATCAAAAATTCAAAATCTCTAATCCGACTAACTGACGTACGAGGAGCTCAGATTTGCAAACCGCGTTCAATTTGGAGTTTTCGTTTGGCCGCTACGGCCGATCAAAGTCTGAAAAATCAATTATTTTCTTAAATTTTCCAAAATCCTCATGGTGACTGACTATTTTTTTTGCTATTGAAGTTAGCTGAAATTTTTTAACGGCAATCAATTTCTCTCGTCTTTCTGATGAAAATAAAGTTAAATTCAATAGTCTACGATGATTTTTAAGAAAGTTGCATTTTTTAACAAAATTTCCAAGGGGGTTAGTCATGTATTTTTTCATGATTTCATCAAAAATTCAAAATCTCTAATCCGACTAATTGACGTACGAGGAGCTCAGATTTGCAAACCGCGTTCAATTTGGAGTTTTCGTTTGGCCGCTACGGCCGATCAAAGTCTGAAAAATGACTGACTATTTTTTTTGCTATTGAAGTTAGCTGAAATTTTTTAACAACAATCAATTTCTCTCGTCTTTCTGATGAAAATAAAGTTAAATTCAATAGTCTACGATGATTTTTAAGAAAGTTGCATTTTTTAACAAAATTTCCAAGGGGGTTAGTCATGTCTTTTTTCACGATTTCATCAAAAATTCAAAATCTCTAATCCGACTAATTGACGTACGAGGAGCTCAGATTTGCAAACCGCGTTCAATTTGGAGTTTTAGTTTGGCCGCTACGGCCGATCAAAGTCTGAAAAATCAATTATTTTCTTAAATTTTCCAAAATCCTCATGGTGACTGACTAATTTTTTTGCTATTGAAGTTAGCTGAAATTTTTTAACGGCAATCAATTTCTCTCGTCTTTCTGATGAAAATAAAGTTAAATTCAATAGTCTACGATGATTTTTAAGAAAGTTGCATTTTTTAACAAAATTTCCAAGGGGGTTAGTCATGTATTTTTTCATGATTTCATCAAAAATTCAAAATCTCTAATCCGACTAATTGACGTACGAGGAGCTCAGATTTGCAAACCGCGTTCAATTTGGAGTTTTCGTTTGGCCGCTACGGCCGATCAAAGTCTGAAAAATCAATTATTTTCTTAAATTTTCCAAAATCCTCATGGTGACTGACTAATTTTTTTGCTATTGAAGTTAGCTGAATTTTTTTAACGGCAATCAATTTCTCTCGTCTTTCTGATGAAAATAAAGTTAAATTCAATAGTCTACGATGATTTTTAAGAAAGTTGCATTTTTTAACAAAATTTCCAAGGGGGTTAGTCATGTATTTTTTCATGATTTCATCAAAAATTCAAAATCTCTAATCCGACTAATTGACGTACGAGGAGCTCAGATTTGCAAACCGCGTTCAATTTGGAGTTTTCGTTTGGCCGCTACGGCCGATCAAAGTCTGAAAAATGACTGACTATTTTTTTTGCTATTGAAGTTAGCTGAAATTTTTTAACAACAATCAATTTCTCTCGTCTTTCTGATGAAAATAAAGTTAAATTCAATAGTCTACGATGATTTTTAAGAAAGTTGCATTTTTTAACAAAATTTCCAAGGGGGTTAGTCATGTCTTTTTTCACGATTTCATCAAAAATTCAAAATCTCTAATCCGACTAATTGACGTACGAGGAGCTCAGATTTGCAAACCGCGTTCAATTTGGAGTTTTCGTTTGGCCGCTACGGCCGATCAAAGTCTGAAAAATCAATTATTTTCTTAAATTTTCCAAAATCCTCATGGTGACTGACTAATTTTTTTGCTATTGAAGTTAGCTGAAATTTTTTAACGGCAATCAATTTCTCTCGTCTTTCTGATGAAAATAAAGTTAAATTCAATAGTCTACGATGATTTTTAAGAAAGTTGCATTTTTTAACAAAATTTCCAAGGGGGTTAGTCATGTATTTTTTCATGATTTCATCAAAAATTCAAAATCTCTAATCCGACTAATTGACGTACGAGGAGCTCAGATTTGCAAACCGCGTTCAATTTGGAGTTTTCGTTTGGCCGCTACGGCCGATCAAAGTCTGAAAAATCAATTATTTTCTTAAATTTTCCAAAATCCTCATGGTGACTGACTAATTTTTTTGCTATTGAAGTTAGCTGAAATTTTTTAACGGCAATCAATTTCTCTCGTCTTTCTGATGAAAATAAAGTTAAATTCAATAGTCTACGATGATTTTTAAGAAAGTTGCATTTTTTAACAAAATTTCCAAGGGGGTTAGTCATGTCTTTTTTCACGATTTCATCAAAAATTCAAAATCTCTAATCCGACTAATTGACGTACGAGGAGCTCAGATTTGCAAACCGCGTTCAATTTGGAGTTTTCGTTTGGCCGCTACGGCCGATCAAAGTCTGAAAAATCAATTATTTTCTTAAATTTTCCAAAATCCTCATGGTGACTGACTATTTTTTTTGCTATTGAAGTTAGCTGAAATTTTTTAACGGCAATCAATTTCTCTCGTCTTTCTGATGAAAATAAAGTTAAATTCAATAGTCTACGATGATTTTTAAGAAAGTTGCATTTTTTAAGAAAATTTCCAAGGGGGTTAGTCATGTATTTTTTCATGATTTCATCAAAAATTCAAAATCTCTAATCCGACTAATTGACGTACGAGGAGCTCAGATTTGCAAACCGCGTTCAATTTGGAGTTTTCGTTTGGCCGCTACGGCCGATCAAAGTCTGAAAAATCAATTATTTTCTTAAATTTTCCAAAATCCTCATGGTGACTGACTATTTTTTTTGCTATTGAAGTTAGCTGAAATTTTTTAACGGCAATCAATTTCTCTCGTCTTTCTGATGAAAATAAAGTTAAATTCAATAGTCTACGATGATTTTTAAGAAAGTTGCATTTCTTAAGAAAATTTCCAAGGGGGTTAGTCATGTCTTTTTTCACGATTTCATCAAAAATTCAAAATCTCTAATCCGACTAATTGACGTACGAGGAGCTCAGATTTGCAAACCGCGTTCAATTTGGAGTTTTCGTTTGGCCGCTACGGCCGATCAAAGTCTGAAAAATCAATTATTTTCTTAAATTTTCCAAAATCCTCATGGTGACTGACTAATTTTTTTGCTATTGAAGTTAGCTGAATTTTTTTAACGGCAATCAATTTCTCTCGTCTTTCTGATGAAAATAAAGTTAAATTCAATAGTCTACGATGATTTTTAAGAAAGTTGCATTTTTTAAGAAAATTTCCAAGGGGGTTAGTCATGTCTTTTTTCACGATTTCATCAAAAATTCAAAATCTCTAATCCGACTAATTGACGTACGAGGAGCTCAGATTTGCAAACCGCGTTCAATTTGGAGTTTTCGTTTGGCCGCTACGGCCGATCAAAGTCTGAAAAATCAATTATTTTCTTAAATTTTCCAAAATCCTCATGGTGACTGACTATTTTTTTTGCTATTGAAGTTAGCTGAAATTTTTTAACGGCAATCAATTTCTCTCGTCTTTCTGATGAAAATAAAGTTAAATTCAATAGTCTACGATGATTTTTAAGAAAGTTGCATTTCTTAAGAAAATTTCCAAGGGGGTTAGTCATGTCTTTTTTCACGATTTCATCAAAAATTCAAAATCTCTAATCCGACTAATTGACGTACGAGGAGCTCAGATTTGCAAACCGCGTTCAATTTGGAGTTTTCGTTTGGCCGCTACGGCCGATCAAAGTCTGAAAAATCAATTATTTTCTTAAATTTTCCAAAATCCTCATGGTGACTGACTAATTTTTTTGCTATTGAAGTTAGCTGAATTTTTTTAACGGCAATCAATTTCTCTCGTCTTTCTGATGAAAATAAAGTTAAATTCAATAGTCTACGATGATTTTTAAGAAAGTTGCATTTTTTAAGAAAATTTCCAAGGGGGTTAGTCATGTCTTTTTTCACGATTTCATCAAAAATTCAAAATCTCTAATCCGACTAATTGACGTACGAGGAGCTCAGATTTGCAAACCGCGTTCAATTTGGAGTTTTCGTTTGGCCGCTACGGCCGATCAAAGTCTGAAAAATCAATTATTTTCTTAAATTTTCCAAAATCCTCATGGTGACTGACTAATTTTTTTGCTATTGAAGTTAGCTGAATTTTTTTAACGGCAATCAATTTCTCTCGTCTTTCTGATGAAAATAAAGTTAAATTCAATAGTCTACGATGATTTTTAAGAAAGTTGCATTTTTTAAGAAAATTTCCAAGGGGGTTAGTCATGTCTTTTTTCACGATTTCATCAAAAATTCAAAATCTCTAATCCGACTAATTGACGTACGAGGAGCTCAGATTTGCAAACCGCGTTCAATTTGGAGTTTTCGTTTGGCCGCTACGGCCGATCAAAGTCTGAAAAATCAATTATTTTCTTAAATTTTCCAAAATCCTCATGGTGACTGACTATTTTTTTTGCTATTGAAGTTAGCTGAAATTTTTTAACGGCAATCAATTTCTCTCGTCTTTCTGATGAAAATAAAGTTAAATTCAATAGTCTACGATGATTTTTAAGAAAGTTGCATTTTTTAACAAAATTTCCAAGGGGGTTAGTCATGTCTTTTTTCACGATTTCATCAAAAATTCAAAATCTCTAATCCGACTAATTGACGTACGAGGAGCTCAGATTTGCAAACCGCGTTCAATTTGGAGTTTTCGTTTGGCCGCTACGGCCGATCAAAGTCTGAAAAATCAATTATTTTCTTAAATTTTCCAAAATCCTCATGGTGAATGACTAATTTTTTTGCTATTGAAGTTAGCTGAATTTTTTTAACGGCAATCAATTTCTCTCGTCTTTCTGATGAAAATAAAGTTAAATTCAATAGTCTACGATGATTTTTAAGAAAGTTGCATTTTTTAACAAAATTTCCAAGGGGGTTAGTCATGTCTTTTTTCACGATTTCATCAAAAATTCAAAATCTCTGATCCGACTAATTCACGTACGAGGAGCTCAGATTTGCAAACCGCGTTCAATTTGGAGTTTTCGTTTGGCCGCTACGGCCGATCAAAGTCTGAAAAATCAATTATTTTCTTAAATTTTCCAAAATCCTCATGGTGACTGACTAATTTTTTTGCTATTGAAGTTAGCTGAAATTTTTTAACGGCAATCAATTTCTCTCGTCTTTCTGATGAAAATAAAGTTAAATTCAATAGTCTACGATGATTTTTAAGAAAGTTGCATTTTTTAAGAAAATTTCCAAGGGGGTTAGTCATGTCTTTTTTCACGATTTCATCAAAAATTCAAAATCTCTAATCCGACTAATTGACGTACGAGGAGCTCAGATTTGCAAACCGCGTTCAATTTGGAGTTTTCGTTTGGCCGCTACGGCCGATCAAAGTCTGAAAAATCAATTATTTTCTTAAATTTTCCAAAATCCTCATGGTGACTGACTATTTTTTTTGCTATTGAAGTTAGCTGAAATTTTTTAACGGCAATCAATTTCTCTCGTCTTTCTGATGAAAATAAAGTTAAATTCAATAGTCTACGATGATTTTTAAGAAAGTTGCATTTTTTAACAAAATTTCCAAGGGGGTTAGTCATGTCTTTTTTCACGATTTCATCAAAAATTCAAAATCTCTAATCCGACTAATTGACGTACGAGGAGCTCAGATTTGCAAACCGCGTTCAATTTGGAGTTTTCGTTTGGCCGCTACGGCCGATCAAAGTCTGAAAAATCAATTATTTTCTTAAATTTTCCAAAATCCTCATGGTGAATGACTAATTTTTTTGCTATTGAAGTTAGCTGAATTTTTTTAACGGCAATCAATTTCTCTCGTCTTTCTGATGAAAATAAAGTTAAATTCAATAGTCTACGATGATTTTTAAGAAAGTTGCATTTTTTAACAAAATTTCCAAGGGGGTTAGTCATGTCTTTTTTCACGATTTCATCAAAAATTCAAAATCTCTGATCCGACTAATTCACGTACGAGGAGCTCAGATTTGCAAACCGCGTTCAATTTGGAGTTTTCGTTTGGCCGCTACGGCCGATCAAAGTCTGAAAAATCAATTATTTTCTTAAATTTTCCAAAATCCTCATGGTGACTGACTAATTTTTTTGCTATTGAAGTTAGCTGAAATTTTTTAACGGCAATCAATTTCTCTCGTCTTTCTGATGAAAATAAAGTTAAATTCAATAGTCTACGATGATTTTTAAGAAAGTTGCATTTTTTAACAAAATTTCCAAGGGGGTTAGTCATGTCTTTTTTCACGATTTCATCAAAAATTCAAAATCTCTAATCCGACTAATTGACGTACGAGGAGCTCAGATTTGCAAACCGCGTTCAATTTGGAGTTTTCGTTTGGCCGCTACGGCCGATCAAAGTCTGAAAAATCAATTATTTTCTTAAATTTTCCAAAATCCTCATGGTGACTGACTATTTTTTTTGCTATTGAAGTTAGCTAAAATTTTTTAACGGCAATCAATTTCTCTCGTCTTTCTGATGAAAATAAAGTTAAATTCAATAGTCTACGATGTTTTTTAAGAAAGTTGCATTTTTTAAGAAAATTTCCAAGGGGGTTAGTCATGTCTTTTTTCACGATTTCATCAAAAATTCAAAATCTCTAATCCGACTAATTGACGTACGAGGAGCTCAGATTTGCAAACCGCGTTCAATTTGGAGTTTTCGTTTGGCCGCTACGGCCGATCAAAGTCTGAAAAATCAATTATTTTCTTAAATTTTCCAAAATCCTCATGGTGACTGACTAATTTTTTTGCTATTGAAGTTAGCTGAAATTTTTTAACGGCAATCAATTTCTCTCGTCTTTCTGATGAAAATAAAGTTAAATTCAATAGTCTACGATGATTTTTAAGAAAGTTGCATTTTTTAACAAAATTTCCAAGGGGGTTAGTCATGTCTTTTTTCACGATTTCATCAAAAATTCAAAATCTCTAATCCGACTAATTGACGTACGAGGAGCTCAGATTTGCAAACCGCGTTCAATTTGGAGTTTTCGTTTAGCCGCTACGGCCGATCAAAGTCTGAAAAATCAATTATTTTCTTAAATTTTCCAAAATCCCCATGGTGACTGACTAATTTTTTTGCTATTGAAGTTAGCTGAATTTTTTTAACGGCAATCAATTTCTCTCGTCTTTCTGATGAAAATAAAGTTAAATTCAATAGTCTACGATGATTTTTAAGAAAGTTGCATTTTTTAACAAAATTTCCAAGGGGGTTAGTCATGTATTTTTTCATGATTTCATCAAAAATTCAAAATCTCTAATCCGACTAATTGACGTACGAGGAGCTCAGATTTGCAAACCGCGTTCAATTTGGAGTTTTCGTTTGGCCGCTACGGCCGATCAAAGTCTGAAAAATCAATTATTTTCTTAAATTTTCCAAAATCCTCATGGTGACTGACTATTTTTTTTGCTATTGAAGTTAGCTGAAATTTTTTAACGGCAATCAATTTCTCTCGTCTTTCTGATGAAAATAAAGTTAAATTCAATAGTCTACGATGATTTTTAAGAAAGTTGCATTTTTTAACAAAATTTCCAAGGGAATGTCTTTTTTCACGATTTCATCAAAAATTAAAAATCTCTAATCCGACTAATTGACGTACGAGGAGCTCAGATTTGCAAACCGCGTTCAATTTGGAGTTTTCGTTTGGCCGCTACGGCCGATCAAAGTCTGAAAAATCAATTATTTTCTTAAATTTTCCAAAATCCTCATGGTGACTGACTAATTTTTTTGCTATTGAAGTTAGCTGAATTTTTTTAACGGCAATCAATTTCTCTCGTCTTTCTGATGAAAATAAAGTTAAATTCAATAGTCTACGATGATTTTTAAGAAAGTTGCATTTTTTAACAAAATTTCCAAGGGAATGTCTTTTTTCACGATTTCATCAAAAATTAAAAATCTCTAATCCGACTAATTGACGTACGAGGAGCTCAGATTTGCAAACCGCGTTCAATTTGGAGTTTTCGTTTGGCCGCTACGGCCGATCAAAGTCTGAAAAATCAATTATTTTCTTAAATTTTCCAAAATCCTCATGGTGACTGACTAATTTTTTTGCTATTGAAGTTAACTGAAATTTTTTAACGGCAATCAATTTCTCTCGTCTTTCTGATGAAAATAAAGTTAAATTCAATAGTCTACGATGATTTTTAAGAAAGTTGCATTTTTTAAGAAAATTTCCAAGGGGGTTAGTCATGTCTTTTTTCACAATTTCATCAAAAATTAAAAATCTCTAATCCGACTTATTGACGTACGAGGAGCTCAGGTTTGCAAACCGCGTTCAATTTGGAGTTTTCGTTTGGCCGCTACGGCCGATCAAAGTCTGAAAAATCAATTATTTTCTTAAATTTTCCAAAATCCTCATGGTGACTGACTAATTTTTTTGCTATTGAAGTTAGCTGAAATTTTTTAACGGCAATCAATTTCTCTCGTCTTTCTGATGAAAATAAAGTTAAATTCAATAGTCTACGATGATTTTTAAGAAAGTTGCATTTTTTAAGAAAATTTCCAAGGGGGTTAGTCATGTCTTTTTTCACGATTTCATCAAATATTCAAAATCTCTAATCCGACTTATTGACGTACGAGGAGCTCAGATTTGCAAACCGCGTTCAATTTGGAGTTTTCGTTTGGCCGCTACGGCCGATCAAAGTCTGAAAAATCAATTCTTTTCTTAAATTTTCCAAAATCCTCATGGTGACTGACTATTTTTTTTGCTATTGAAGTTAGCTGACATTTTTTAACGGCAATCAATTTCTCTCGTCTTTCTGATGAAAATAAAGTTAAATTCAATAGTCTACGATGATTTTTAAGAAAGTTGCATTTTTTAACAAAATTTCCAAGGGGGTTAGTCATGTCTTTTTTCACAATTTCATCAAAAATTAAAAATCTCTAATCCGACTTATTGACGTACGAGGAGCTCAGGTTTGCAAACCGCGTTCAATTTGGAGTTTTCGTTTGGCCGCTACGGCCGATCAAAGTCTGAAAAATCAATTATTTTCTTAAATTTTCCAAAATCCTCATGGTGACTGACTAATTTTTTTGCTATTGAAGTTAGCTGAAATTTTTTAACGGCAATCAATTTCTCTCGTCTTTCTGATGAAAATAAAGTTAAATTCAATAGTCTACGATGATTTTTAAGAAAGTTGCATTTTTTAAGAAAATTTCCAAGGGGGTTAGTCATGTCTTTTTTCACGATTTCATCAAAAATTCAAAATCTCTAATCCGACTAATTGACGTACGAGGAGCTCAGATTTGCAAACCGCGTTCAATTTGGAGTTTTCGTTTGGCCGCTACGGCCGATCAAAGTCTGAAAAATCAATTATTTTCTTAAATTTTCCAAAATCCTCATGGTGACTGACTAATTTTTTTGCTATTGAAGTTAGCTGAAATTTTTTAACGGCAATCAATTTCTCTCGTCTTTCTGATGAAAATAAAGTTAAATTCAATAGTCTACGATGTTTTTTAAGAAAGTTGCATTTTTTAAGAAAATTTCCAAGGGGGTTAGTCATGTCTTTTTTCACGATTTCACCGAAAATTCAAAATCTCTAATCCGACTAATTGACGTACGAGGAGCTCAGATTTGCAAACCGCGTTCAATTTGGAGTTTTCGTTTGGCCGCTACGGCCGATCAAAGTCTGAAAAATCAATTATTTTCTTAAATTTTCCAAAATCCTCATGGTGACTGACTAATTTTTTTGCTATTGAAGTTAGCTGAAATTTTTTAACGGCAATCAATTTCTCTCGTCTTTCTGATGAAAATAAAGTTAAATTCAATAGTCTACGATGATTTTTAAGAAAGTTGCATTTTTTAACAAAATTTCCAAGGGGGTTAGTCATGTATTTTTTCATGATTTCATCAAAAATTCAAAATCTCTAATCCGACTAACTGACGTACGAGGAGCTCAGATTTGCAAACCGCGTTCAATTTGGAGTTTTCGTTTGGCCGCTACGGCCGATCAAAGTCTAAAAAATCAATTATTTTCTTAAATTTTCCAAAATCCTCATGGTGACTGACTAATTTTTTTGCTATTGAAGTTAGCTGAAATTTTTTAACGGCAATCAATTTCTCTCGTCTTTCTGATGAAAATAAAGTTAAATTCAATAGTCTACGATGATTTTTAAGAAAGTTGCATTTTTTAACAAAATTTCCAAGGGGGTTAGTCATGTATTTTTTCATGATTTCATCAAAAATTCAAAATCTCTAATCCGACTAATTGACGTACGAGGAGCTCAGATTTGCAAACCGCGTTCAATTTGGAGTTTTCGTTTGGCCGCTACGGCCGATCAAAGTCTGAAAAATCAATTATTTTCTTAAATTTTCCAAAATCCTCATGGTGACTGACTATTTTTTTTGCTATTGAAGTTAGCTGAAATTTTTTAACGGCAATCAATTTCTCTCGTCTTTCTGATGAAAATAAAGTTAAATTCAATAGTCTACGATGATTTTTAAGAAAGTTGCATTTTTTAACAAAATTTCCAAAGTCATGTATTTTTTCATGATTTCATCAAAAATTCAAAATCTCTAATCCGACTAATTGACGTACGAGGAGCTCAGATTTGCAAACCGCGTTCAATTTGGAGTTTTCGTTTGGCCGCTACGGCCGATCAAAGTCTGAAAAATCAATTATTTTCTTAAATTTTCCAAAATCCTCATGGTGAC
This sequence comes from Ocypus olens, assembly GCA_910593695.2. Lineage (NCBI taxonomy): Eukaryota > Metazoa > Arthropoda > Insecta > Coleoptera > Staphylinidae > Ocypus > Ocypus olens. The sequence goes on from OU343054.1 coordinate 4,560,747, forward strand.
TGACTAATTTTTTTGCTATTGAAGTTAGCTGAAATTTTTTAACGGCAATCAATTTCTCTCGTCTTTCTGATGAAAATAAAGTTAAATTCAATAGTCTACGATTTTTTTTAAGAAAGTTGCATTTTTTAAGAAAATTTCCAAGGGGGTTAGTCATGTCTTTTTTCACGATTTCACCGAAAATTCAAAATCTCTAATCCGACTAATTGACGTACGAGGAGCTCAGATTTGCAAACCGCGTTCAATTTGGAGTTTTCGTTTGGCCGCTACGGCCGATCAAAGTCTGAAAAATCAATTATTTTCTTAAATTTTCCAAAATCCTCATGGTGACTGACTAATTTTTTTGCTATTGAAGTTAGCTGAAATTTTTTAACGGCAATCAATTTCTCTCGTCTTTCTGATGAAAATAAAGTTAAATTCAATAGTCTACGATGATTTTTAAGAAAGTTGCATTTTTTAAGAAAATTTCCAAGGGGGTTAGTCATGTCTTTTTTCACGATTTCATCAAAAATTCAAAATCTCTAATCCGACTAATTGACGTACGAGGAGCTCAGATTTGCAAACCGCGTTCAATTTGGAGTTTTCGTTTGGCCGCTACGGCCGATCAAAGTCTGAAAAATCAATTATTTTCTTAAATTTTCCAAAATCCTCATGGTGACTGACTAATTTTTTTGCTATTGAAGTTAGCTGAAATTTTTTAACGGCAATCAATTTCTCTCGTCTTTCTGATGAAAATAAAGTTAAATTCAATAGTCTACGATGATTTTTAAGAAAGTTGCATTTTTTAACAAAATTTCCAAGGGGGTTAGTCATGTATTTTTTCATGATTTCATCAAAAATTCAAAATCTCTAATCCGACTAACTGACGTACGAGGAGCTCAGATTTGCAAACCGCGTTCAATTTGGAGTTTTCGTTTGGCCGCTACGGCCGATCAAAGTCTAAAAAATCAATTATTTTCTTAAATTTTCCAAAATCCTCATGGTGACTGACTAATTTTTTTGCTATTGAAGTTAGCTGAAATTTTTTAAACGGCAATCAATTTCTCTCGTCTTTCTGATGAAAATAAAGTTAAATTCAATAGTCTACGATGATTTTTAAGAAAGTTGCATTTTTTAACAAAATTTCCAAGGGAATGTCTTTTTTCACGATTTCATCAAAAATTAAAAATCTCTAATCCGACTAATTGACGTACGAGGAGCTCAGATTTGCAAACCGCGTTCAATTTGGAGTTTTCGTTTGGCCGCTACGGCCGATCAAAGTCTGAAAAATCAATTATTTTCTTAAATTTTCCAAAATCCTCATGGTGACTGACTAATTTTTTTGCTATTGAAGTTAACTGAAATTTTTTAACGGCAATCAATTTCTCTCGTCTTTCTGATGAAAATAAAGTTAAATTCAATAGTCTACGATGATTTTTAAGAAAGTTGCATTTTTTAAGAAAATTTCCAAGGGGGTTAGTCATGTCTTTTTTCACAATTTCATCAAAAATTAAAAATCTCTAATCCGACTTATTGACGTACGAGGAGCTCAGGTTTGCAAACCGCGTTCAATTTGGAGTTTTCGTTTGGCCGCTACGGCCGATCAAAGTCTGAAAAATCAATTATTTTCTTAAATTTTCCAAAATCCTCATGGTGACTGACTAATTTTTTTGCTATTGAAGTTAGCTGAAATTTTTTAACGGCAATCAATTTCTCTCGTCTTTCTGATGAAAATAAAGTTAAATTCAATAGTCTACGATGATTTTTAAGAAAGTTGCATTTTTTAAGAAAATTTCCAAGGGGGTTAGTCATGTCTTTTTTCACGATTTCATCAAATATTCAAAATCTCTAATCCGACTTATTGACGTACGAGGAGCTCAGATTTGCAAACCGCGTTCAATTTGGAGTTTTCGTTTGGCCGCTACGGCCGATCAAAGTCTGAAAAATCAATTCTTTTCTTAAATTTTCCAAAATCCTCATGGTGACTGACTATTTTTTTTGCTATTGAAGTTAGCTGACATTTTTTAACGGCAATCAATTTCTCTCGTCTTTCTGATGAAAATAAAGTTAAATTCAATAGTCTACGATGATTTTTAAGAAAGTTGCATTTTTTAACAAAATTTCCAAGGGGGTTAGTCATGTCTTTTTTCACAATTTCATCAAAAATTAAAAATCTCTAATCCGACTTATTGACGTACGAGGAGCTCAGGTTTGCAAACCGCGTTCAATTTGGAGTTTTCGTTTGGCCGCTACGGCCGATCAAAGTCTGAAAAATCAATTATTTTCTTAAATTTTCCAAAATCCTCATGGTGACTGACTAATTTTTTTGCTATTGAAGTTAGCTGAAATTTTTTAACGGCAATCAATTTCTCTCGTCTTTCTGATGAAAATAAAGTTAAATTCAATAGTCTACGATGATTTTTAAGAAAGTTGCATTTTTTAAGAAAATTTCCAAGGGGGTTAGTCATGTCTTTTTTCACGATTTCATCAAAAATTCAAAATCTCTAATCCGACTAATTGACGTACGAGGAGCTCAGATTTGCAAACCGCGTTCAATTTGGAGTTTTCGTTTGGCCGCTACGGCCGATCAAAGTCTGAAAAATCAATTATTTTCTTAAATTTTCCAAAATCCTCATGGTGACTGACTAATTTTTTTGCTATTGAAGTTAGCTGAAATTTTTTAACGGCAATCAATTTCTCTCGTCTTTCTGATGAAAATAAAGTTAAATTCAATAGTCTACGATGTTTTTTAAGAAAGTTGCATTTTTTAAGAAAATTTCCAAGGGGGTTAGTCATGTCTTTTTTCACGATTTCACCGAAAATTCAAAATCTCTAATCCGACTAATTGACGTACGAGGAGCTCAGATTTGCAAACCGCGTTCAATTTGGAGTTTTCGTTTGGCCGCTACGGCCGATCAAAGTCTGAAAAATCAATTATTTTCTTAAATTTTCCAAAATCCTCATGGTGACTGACTAATTTTTTTGCTATTGAAGTTAGCTGAAATTTTTTAACGGCAATCAATTTCTCTCGTCTTTCTGATGAAAATAAAGTTAAATTCAATAGTCTACGATGATTTTTAAGAAAGTTGCATTTTTTAACAAAATTTCCAAGGGGGTTAGTCATGTATTTTTTCATGATTTCATCAAAAATTCAAAATCTCTAATCCGACTAACTGACGTACGAGGAGCTCAGATTTGCAAACCGCGTTCAATTTGGAGTTTTCGTTTGGCCGCTACGGCCGATCAAAGTCTAAAAAATCAATTATTTTCTTAAATTTTCCAAAATCCTCATGGTGACTGACTAATTTTTTTGCTATTGAAGTTAGCTGAAATTTTTTAACGGCAATCAATTTCTCTCGTCTTTCTGATGAAAATAAAGTTAAATTCAATAGTCTACGATGATTTTTAAGAAAGTTGCATTTTTTAACAAAATTTCCAAGGGGGTTAGTCATGTATTTTTTCATGATTTCATCAAAAATTCAAAATCTCTAATCCGACTAATTGACGTACGAGGAGCTCAGATTTGCAAACCGCGTTCAATTTGGAGTTTTCGTTTGGCCGCTACGGCCGATCAAAGTCTGAAAAATCAATTATTTTCTTAAATTTTCCAAAATCCTCATGGTGACTGACTATTTTTTTTGCTATTGAAGTTAGCTGAAATTTTTTAACGGCAATCAATTTCTCTCGTCTTTCTGATGAAAATAAAGTTAAATTCAATAGTCTACGATGATTTTTAAGAAAGTTGCATTTTTTAACAAAATTTCCAAGGGGGTTAGTCATGTCTTTTTTCACGATTTCATCAAAAATTAAAAATCTCTAATCCGACTAATTGACGTACGAGGAGCTCAGATTTGCAAACCGCGTTCAATTTGGAGTTTTCGTTTGGCCGCTACGGCCGATCAAAGTCTGAAAAATCAATTATTTTCTTAAATTTTCCAAAATCCTCATGGTGACTGACTAATTTTTTTGCTATTGAAGTTAGCTGAAATTTTTTAACAGCAATCAATTTCTCTCGTCTTTCTGATGAAAATAAAGTTAAATTCAATAGTCTACGATGATTTTTAAGAAAGTTGCATTTTTTAACAAAATTTCCAAAGTCATGTATTTTTTCATGATTTCATCAAAAATTCAAAATCTCTAATCCGACTAATTGACGTACGAGGAGCTCAGATTTGCAAACCGCGTTCAATTTGGAGTTTTCGTTTGGCCGCTACGGCCGATCAAAGTCTGAAAAATCAATTATTTTCTTAAATTTTCCAAAATCCTCATGGTGACTGACTAATTTTTTTGCTATTGAAGTTAGCTGAAATTTTTTAACGGCAATCAATTTCTCTCGTCTTTCTGATGAAAATAAAGTTAAATTCAATAGTCTACGATGTATTTTAAGAAAGTTGCATTTTTTAAGAAAATTTCCAAGGGGGTTAGTCATGTCTTTTTTCACGATTTCACCGAAAATTCAAAATCTCTAATCCGACTAATTGACGTACGAGGAGCTCAGATTTGCAAACCGCGTTCAATTTGGAGTTTTCGTTTGGCCGCTACGGCCGATCAAAGTCTGAAAAATCAATTATTTTCTTAAATTTTCCAAAATCCTCATGGTGACTGACTAATTTTTTTGCTATTGAAGTTAGCTGAAATTTTTTAACGGCAATCAATTTCTCTCGTCTTTCTGATGAAAATAAAGTTAAATTCAATAGTCTACGATGATTTTTAAGAAAGTTGCATTTTTTAAGAAAATTTCCAAGGGGGTTAGTCATGTCTTTTTTCACGATTTCATCAAAAATTCAAAATCTCTAATCCGACTAATTGACGTACGAGGAGCTCAGATTTGCAAACCGCGTTCAATTTGGAGTTTTCGTTTGGCCGCTACGGCCGATCAAAGTCTGAAAAATCAATTATTTTCTTAAATTTTCCAAAATCCTCATGGTGACTGACTAATTTTTTTGCTATTGAAGTTAGCTGAAATTTTTTAACGGCAATCAATTTCTCTCGTCTTTCTGATGAAAATAAAGTTAAATTCAATAGTCTACGATGATTTTTAAGAAAGTTGCATTTTTTAACAAAATTTCCAAGGGGGTTAGTCATGTATTTTTTCATGATTTCATCAAAAATTCAAAATCTCTAATCCGACTAACTGACGTACGAGGAGCTCAGATTTGCAAACCGCGTTCAATTTGGAGTTTTCGTTTGGCCGCTACGGCCGATCAAAGTCTAAAAAATCAATTATTTTCTTAAATTTTCCAAAATCCTCATGGTGACTGACTAATTTTTTTGCTATTGAAGTTAGCTGAAATTTTTTAACGGCAATCAATTTCTCTCGTCTTTCTGATGAAAATAAAGTTAAATTCAATAGTCTACGATGTTTTTTAAGAAAGTTGCATTTTTTAAGAAAATTTCCAAGGGGGTTAGTCATGTCTTTTTTCACGATTTCACCGAAAATTCAAAATCTCTAATCCGACTAATTGACGTACGAGGAGCTCAGATTTGCAAACCGCGTTCAATTTGGAGTTTTCGTTTGGCCGCTACGGCCGATCAAAGTCTGAAAAATCAATTATTTTCTTAAATTTTCCAAAATCCTCATGGTGACTGACTAATTTTTTTGCTATTGAAGTTAGCTGAAATTTTTTAACGGCAATCAATTTCTCTCGTCTTTCTGATGAAAATAAAGTTAAATTCAATAGTCTACGATGATTTTTAAGAAAGTTGCATTTTTTAAGAAAATTTCCAAGGGGGTTAGTCATGTCTTTTTTCACGATTTCATCAAAAATTCAAAATCTCTAATCCGACTAATTGACGTACGAGGAGCTCAGATTTGCAAACCGCGTTCAATTTGGAGTTTTCGTTTGGCCGCTACGGCCGATCAAAGTCTGAAAAATCAATTATTTTCTTAAATTTTCCAAAATCCTCATGGTGACTGACTAATTTTTTTGCTATTGAAGTTAGCTGAAATTTTTTAACGGCAATCAATTTCTCTCGTCTTTCTGATGAAAATAAAGTTAAATTCAATAGTCTACGATGATTTTTAAGAAAGTTGCATTTTTTAACAAAATTTCCAAGGGGGTTAGTCATGTATTTTTTCATGATTTCATCAAAAATTCAAAATCTCTAATCCGACTAATTGACGTACGAGGAGCTCAGATTTGCAAACCGCGTTCAATTTGGAGTTTTCGTTTGGCCGCTACGGCCGATCAAAGTCTGAAAAATCAATTATTTTCTTAAATTTTCCAAAATCCTCATGGTGACTGACTATTTTTTTTGCTATTGAAGTTAGCTGAAATTTTTTAACGGCAATCAATTTCTCTCGTCTTTCTGATGAAAATAAAGTTAAATTCAATAGTCTACGATGATTTTTAAGAAAGTTGCATTTTTTAACAAAATTTCCAAGGGGGTTAGTCATGTCTTTTTTCCGATTTCATCAAAAATTCAAAATCTCTAATCCGACTAATTGACGTACGAGGAGCTCAGATTTGCAAACCGCGTTCAATTTGGAGTTTTCGTTTGGCCGCTACGGCCGATCAAAGTCTGAAAAATCAATTATTTTCTTAAATTTTCCAAAATCCTCATGGTGACTGACTATTTTTTTTGCTATTGAAGTTAGCTGAAATTTTTTAACGGCAATCAATTTCTCTCGTCTTTCTGATGAAAATAAAGTTAAATTCAATAGTCTACGATGATTTTTAAGAAAGTTGCATTTTTTAAGAAAATTTCCAAGGGGGTTAGTCATGTCTTTTTTCACGATTTCATCAAAAATTCAAAATCTCTAATCCGACTAATTGACGTACGAGGAGCTCAGATTTGCAAACCGCGTTCAATTTGGAGTTTTCGTTTGGCCGCTACGGCCGATCAAAGTCTGAAAAATCAATTATTTTCTTAAATTTTCCAAAATCCTCATGGTGACTGACTAATTTTTTTGCTATTGAAGTTAGCTGAAATTTTTTAACGGCAATCAATTTCTCTCGTCTTTCTGATGAAAATAAAGTTAAATTCAATAGTCTACGATGATTTTTAAGAAAGTTGCATTTTTTAACAAAATTTCCAAGGGGGTTAGTCATGTATTTTTTCATGATTTCATCAAAAATTCAAAATCTCTAATCCGACTAATTGACGTACGAGGAGCTCAGATTTGCAAACCGCGTTCAATTTGGAGTTTTCGTTTGGCCGCTACGGCCGATCAAAGTCTGAAAAATCAATTATTTTCTTAAATTTTCCAAAATCCTCATGGTGACTGACTAATTTTTTTGCTATTGAAGTTGAAGTTAGCTGAAATTTTTTAACGGCAATCAATTTCTCTCGTCTTTCTGATGAAAATAAAGTTAAATTCAATAGTCTACGATGATTTTTAAGAAAGTTGCATTTTTTAACAAAATTTCCAAGGGGGTTAGTCATGTATTTTTTCATGATTTCATCAAAAATTCAAAATCTCTAATCCGACTAATTGACGTACGAGGAGCTCAGATTTGCAAACCGCGTTCAATTTGGAGTTTTCGTTTGGCCGCTACGGCCGATCAAAGTCTGAAAAATCAATTATTTTCTTAAATTTTCCAAAATCCTCATGGTGACTGACTATTTTTTTTGCTATTGAAGTTAGCTGAAATTTTTTAACGGCAATCAATTTCTCTCGTCTTTCTGATGAAAATAAAGTTAAATTCAATAGTCTACGATGATTTTTAAGAAAGTTGCATTTTTTAACAAAATTTCCAAGGGGGTTAGTCATGTCTTTTTTCACGATTTCATCAAAAATTCAAAATCTCTAATCCGACTAATTGACGTACGAGGAGCTCAGATTTGCAAACCGCGTTCAATTTGGAGTTTTCGTTTGGCCGCTACGGCCGATCAAAGTCTGAAAAATCAATTATTTTCTTAAATTTTCCAAAATCCTCATGGTGACTGACTAATTTTTTTGCTATTGAAGTTAGCTGAAATTTTTTAATGGCAATCAATTTCTCTCGTCTTTCTGATGAAAATAAAGTTAAATTCAATAGTCTACGATGATTTTTAAGAAAGTTGCATTTTTTAACAAAATTTCCAAGGGGGTTAGTCATGTATTTTTTCATGATTTCATCAAAAATTCAAAATCTCTAATCCGACTAATTGACGTACGAGGAGCTCAGATTTGCAAACCGCGTTCAATTTGGAGTTTTCGTTTGGCCGCTACGGCCGATCAAAGTCTGAAAAATCAATTATTTTCTTAAATTTTCCAAAATCCTCATGGTGACTGACTATTTTTTTTGCTATTGAAGTTAGCTGAAATTTTTTAACGGCAATCAATTTCTCTCGTCTTTCTGATGAAAATAAAGTTAAATTCAATAGTCTACGATGATTTTTAAGAAAGTTGCATTTTTTAACAAAATTTCCAAGGGGGTTAGTCATGTCTTTTTTCACGATTTCATCAAAAATTCAAAATCTCTAATCCGACTAATTGACGTACGAGGAGCTCAGATTTGCAAACCGCGTTCAATTTGGAGTTTTCGTTTGGCCGCTACGGCCGATCAAAGTCTGAAAAATCAATTATTTTCTTAAATTTTCCAAAATCCTCATGGTGACTGACTAATTTTTTTGCTATTGAAGTTAGCTGAAATTTTTTAACGGCAATCAATTTCTCTCGTCTTTCTGATGAAAATAAAGTTAAATTCAATAGTCTACGATGATTTTTAAGAAAGTTGCATTTTTTAACAAAATTTCCAAGGGGGTTAGTCATGTATTTTTTCATGATTTCATCAAAAATTCAAAATCTCTAATCCGACTAATTGACGTACGAGGAGCTCAGATTTGCAAACCGCGTTCAATTTGGAGTTTTCGTTTGGCCGCTACGGCCGATCAAAGTCTGAAAAATCAATTATTTTCTTAAATTTTCCAAAATCCTCATGGTGACTGACTATTTTTTTTGCTATTGAAGTTAGCTGAAATTTTTTAACGGCAATCAATTTCTCTCGTCTTTCTGATGAAAATAAAGTTAAATTCAATAGTCTACGATGATTTTTAAGAAAGTTGCATTTTTTAAGAAAATTTCCAAGGGGGTTAGTCATGTCTTTTTTCACGATTTCATCAAAAATTCAAAATCTCTAATCCGACTAATTGACGTACGAGGAGCTCAGATTTGCAAACCGCGTTCAATTTGGAGTTTTCGTTTGGCCGCTACGGCCGATCAAAGTCTGAAAAATCAATTATTTTCTTAAATTTTCCAAAATCCTCATGGTGACTGACTAATTTTTTTGCTATTGAAGTTAGCTGAAATTTTTTAACGGCAATCAATTTCTCTCGTCTTTCTGATGAAAATAAAGTTAAATTCAATAGTCTACGATGATTTTTAAGAAAGTTGCATTTTTTAAGAAAATTTCCAAGGGGGTTGGTTAGTCATGTCTTTTTTTCACGATTTCACCGAAAATTCAAAATCTCTAATCCGACTAATTGACGTACGTGGATCCCAGATTTGCAAACCGCGTTCAATTTGGAGTTTTCGTTTGGCCGCTACGGCCGATCAAAGTCTGAAAAATCAATTATTTTCTTAAATTTTCCAAAATCCTCATGGTGACTGACTAATTTTTTTGCTATTGAAGTTAGCTGAAATTTTTTAACGGCAATCAATTTCTCTCGTCTTTCTGATGAAAATAAAGTTAAATTCAATAGTCTACGATGATTTTTAAGAAAGTTGCATTTTTTAACAAAATTTCCAAGGGGGTTAGTCATGTCTTTTTTCACGATTTCATCAAAAATTCAAAATCTCTAATCCGACTAATTGACGTACGAGGAGCTCAGATTTGCAAACCGCGTTCAATTTGGAGTTTTCGTTTGGCCGCTACGGCCGATCAAAGTCTGAAAAATCAATTATTTTCTTAAATTTTCCAAAATCCTCATGGTGACTGACTAATTTTTTTGCTATTGAAGTTAGCTGAAATTTTTTAACGGCAATCAATTTCTCTCGTCTTTCTGATGAAAATAAAGTTAAATTCAATAGTCTACGATGATTTTTAAGAAAGTTGCATTTTTTAACAAAATTTCCAAGGGGGTTAGTCATGTATTTTTTCATGATTTCATCAAAAATTCAAAATCTCTAATCCGACTAATTGACGTACGAGGAGCTCAGATTTGCAAACCGCGTTCAATTTGGAGTTTTCGTTTGGCCGCTACGGCCGATCAAAGTCTGAAAAATCAATTATTTTCTTAAATTTTCCAAAATCCTCATGGTGACTGACTAATTTTTTTGCTATTGAAGTTAGCTGAAATTTTTTAACGGCAATCAATTTCTCTCGTCTTTCTGATGAAAATAAAGTTAAATTCAATAGTCTACGATGATTTTTAAGAAAGTTGCATTTTTTAAGAAAATTTCCAAGGGGGTTGGTTAGTCATGTCTTTTTTCACGATTTCACCGAAAATTCAAAATCTCTAATCCGACTAATTGACGTACGTGGATCCCAGATTTGCAAACCGCGTTCAATTTGGAGTTTTCGTTTGGCCGCTACGGCCGATCAAAGTCTGAAAAATCAATTATTTTCTTAAATTTTCCAAAATCCTCATGGTGACTGACTAATTTTTTTGCTATTGAAGTTAGCTGAAATTTTTTAACGGCAATCAATTTCTCTCGTCTTTCTGATGAAAATAAAGTTAAATTCAATAGTCTACGATGATTTTTAAGAAAGTTGCATTTTTTAACAAAATTTCCAAGGGGGTTAGTCATGTCTTTTTTCACGATTTCATCAAAAATTCAAAATCTCTAATCCGACTAATTGACGTACGAGGAGCTCAGATTTGCAAACCGCGTTCAATTTGGAGTTTTCGTTTGGCCGCTACGGCCGATCAAAGTCTGAAAAATCAATTATTTTCTTAAATTTTCCAAAATCCTCATGGTGACTGACTAATTTTTTTGCTATTGAAGTTAGCTGAAATTTTTTAACGGCAATCAATTTCTCTCGTCTTTCTGATGAAAATAAAGTTAAATTCAATAGTCTACGATGATTTTTAAGAAAGTTGCATTTTTTAACAAAATTTCCAAGGGGGTTAGTCATGTATTTTTTTCATGATTTCATCAAAAATTCAAAATCTCTAATCCGACTAATTGACGTACGAGGAGCTCAGATTTGCAAACCGCGTTCAATTTGGAGTTTTCGTTTGGCCGCTACGGCCGATCAAAGTCTGAAAAATCAATTATTTTCTTAAATTTTCCAAAATCCTCATGGTGACTGACTATTTTTTTTGCTATTGAAGTTAGCTGAAATTTTTTAACGGCAATCAATTTCTCTCGTCTTTCTGATGAAAATAAAGTTAAATTCAATAGTCTACGATGATTTTTAAGAAAGTTGCATTTTTTAACAAAATTTCCAAGGGGGTTAGTCATGTATTTTTTCATGATTTCATCAAAAATTCAAAATCTCTAATCCGACTAACTGACGTACGAGGAGCTCAGATTTGCAAACCGCGTTCAATTTGGAGTTTTCGTTTGGCCGCTACGGCCGATCAAAGTCTGAAAAATCAATTATTTTCTTAAATTTTCCAAAATCCTCATGGTGACTGACTATTTTTTTTTGCTATTGAAGTTAGCTGAAATTTTTTAACGGCAATCAATTTCTCTCGTCTTTCTGATGAAAATAAAGTTAAATTCAATAGTCTACGATGATTTTTAAGAAAGTTGCATTTTTTAAGAAAATTTCCAAGGGGGTTAGTCATGTATTTTTTCATGATTTCATCAAAAATTCAAAATCTCTAATCCGACTAATTGACGTACGAGGAGCTCAGATTTGCAAACCGCGTTCAATTTGGAGTTTTCGTTTGGCCGCTACGGCCGATCAAAGTCTGAAAAATCAATTATTTTCTTAAATTTTCCAAAATCCTCATGGTGACTGACTATTTTTTTTGCTATTGAAGTTAGCTGAAATTTTTTAACGGCAATCAATTTCTCTCGTCTTTCTGATGAAAATAAAGTTAAATTCAATAGTCTACGATGATTTTTAAGAAAGTTGCATTTTTTAACAAAATTTCCAAGGGGGTTAGTCATGTCTTTTTTCACGATTTCATCAAAAATTCAAAATCTCTAATCCGACTAATTGACGTACGAGGAGCTCAGATTTGCAAACCGCGTTCAATTTGGAGTTTTCGTTTGGCCGCTACGGCCGATCAAAGTCTGAAAAATCAATTATTTTCTTAAATTTTCCAAAATCCTCATGGTGACTGACTATTTTTTTTTGCTATTGAAGTTAGCTGAAATTTTTTAACGGCAATCAATTTCTCTCGTCTTTCTGATGAAAATAAAGTTAAATTCAATAGTCTACGATGATTTTTAAGAAAGTTGCATTTTTTAAGAAAATTTCCAAGGGGGTTAGTCATGTATTTTTTCATGATTTCATCAAAAATTCAAAATCTCTAATCCGACTAATTGACGTACGAGGAGCTCAGATTTGCAAACCGCGTTCAATTTGGAGTTTTCGTTTGGCCGCTACGGCCGATCAAAGTCTGAAAAATCAATTATTTTCTTAAATTTTCCAAAATCCTCATGGTGACTGACTATTTTTTTTGCTATTGAAGTTAGCTGAAATTTTTTAACGGCAATCAATTTCTCTCGTCTTTCTGATGAAAATAAAGTTAAATTCAATAGTCTACGATGATTTTTAAGAAAGTTGCATTTTTTAACAAAATTTCCAAGGGGGTTAGTCATGTCTTTTTTCACGATTTCATCAAAAATTCAAAATCTCTAATCCGACTAATTGACGTACGAGGAGCTCAGATTTGCAAACCGCGTTCAATTTGGAGTTTTCGTTTGGCCGCTACGGCCGATCAAAGTCTGAAAAATCAATTATTTTCCTAAATTTTCCAAAATCCTCATGGTGACTGACTAATTTTTTTGCTATTGAAGTTAGCTGAAATTTTTTAACGGCAATCAATTTCTCTCGTCTTTCTGATGAAAATAAAGTTAAATTCAATAGTCTACGATGATTTTTAAGAAAGTTGCATTTTTTAAGAAAATTTCCAAGGGGGTTGGTTAGTCATGTCTTTTTTCACGATTTCACCGAAAATTCAAAATCTCTAATCCGACTAATTGACGTACGTGGATCCCAGATTTGCAAACCGCGTTCAATTTGGAGTTTTCGTTTGGCCGCTACGGCCGATCAAAGTCTGAAAAATCAATTATTTTCTTAAATTTTCCAAAATCCTCATGGTGACTGACTAATTTTTTTGCTATTGAAGTTAGCTGAAATTTTTTAACGGCAATCAATTTCTCTCGTCTTTCTGATGAAAATAAAGTTAAATTCAATAGTCTACGATGATTTTTAAGAAAGTTGCATTTTTTAACAAAATTTCCAAGGGGGTTAGTCATGTCTTTTTTCACGATTTCATCAAAAATTCAAAATCTCTAATCCGACTAATTGACGTACGAGGAGCTCAGATTTGCAAACCGCGTTCAATTTGGAGTTTTCGTTTGGCCGCTACGGCCGATCAAAGTCTGAAAAATCAATTATTTTCTTAAATTTTCCAAAATCCTCATGGTGACTGACTAATTTTTTTGCTATTGAAGTTAGCTGAAATTTTTTAACGGCAATCAATTTCTCTCGTCTTTCTGATGAAAATAAAGTTAAATTCAATAGTCTACGATGATTTTTAAGAAAGTTGCATTTTTTAACAAAATTTCCAAGGGGGTTAGTCATGTATTTTTTCATGATTTCATCAAAAATTCAAAATCTCTAATCCGACTAATTGACGTACGAGGAGCTCAGATTTGCAAACCGCGTTCAATTTGGAGTTTTCGTTTGGCCGCTACGGCCGATCAAAGTCTGAAAAATCAATTATTTTCTTAAATTTTCCAAAATCCTCATGGTGACTGACTATTTTTTTTGCTATTGAAGTTAGCTGAAATTTTTTAACGGCAATCAATTTCTCTCGTCTTTCTGATGAAAATAAAGTTAAATTCAATAGTCTACGATGATTTTTAAGAAAGTTGCATTTTTTAACAAAATTTCCAAGGGGGTTAGTCATGTATTTTTTCATGATTTCATCAAAAATTCAAAATCTCTAATCCGACTAACTGACGTACGAGGAGCTCAGATTTGCAAACCGCGTTCAATTTGGAGTTTTCGTTTGGCCGCTACGGCCGATCAAAGTCTGAAAAATCAATTATTTTCTTAAATTTTCCAAAATCCTCATGGTGACTGACTATTTTTTTTTGCTATTGAAGTTAGCTGAAATTTTTTAACGGCAATCAATTTCTCTCGTCTTTCTGATGAAAATAAAGTTAAATTCAATAGTCTACGATGATTTTTAAGAAAGTTGCATTTTTTAAGAAAATTTCCAAGGGGGTTAGTCATGTATTTTTTCATGATTTCATCAAAAATTCAAAATCTCTAATCCGACTAATTGACGTACGAGGAGCTCAGATTTGCAAACCGCGTTCAATTTGGAGTTTTCGTTTGGCCGCTACGGCCGATCAAAGTCTGAAAAATCAATTATTTTCTTAAATTTTCCAAAATCCTCATGGTGACTGACTATTTTTTTTGCTATTGAAGTTAGCTGAAATTTTTTAACGGCAATCAATTTCTCTCGTCTTTCTGATGAAAATAAAGTTAAATTCAATAGTCTACGATGATTTTTAAGAAAGTTGCATTTTTTAACAAAATTTCCAAGGGGGTTAGTCATGTCTTTTTTCACGATTTCATCAAAAATTCAAAATCTCTAATCCGACTAATTGACGTACGAGGAGCTCAGATTTGCAAACCGCGTTCAATTTGGAGCTTTCGTTTGGCCGCTACGGCCGATCAAAGTCTGAAAAATCAATTATTTTCTTAAATTTTCCAAAATCCTCATGGTGACTGACTATTTTTTTTTGCTATTGAAGTTAGCTGAAATTTTTTAACGGCAATCAATTTCTCTCGTCTTTCTGATGAAAATAAAGTTAAATTCAATAGTCTACGATGATTTTTAAGAAAGTTGCATTTTTTAAGAAAATTTCCAAGGGGGTTAGTCATGTATTTTTTCATGATTTCATCAAAAATTCAAAATCTCTAATCCGACTAATTGACGTACGAGGAGCTCAGATTTGCAAACCGCGTTCAATTTGGAGTTTTCGTTTGGCCGCTACGGCCGATCAAAGTCTGAAAAATCAATTATTTTCTTAAATTTTCCAAAATCCTCATGGTGACTGACTATTTTTTTTGCTATTGAAGTTAGCTGAAATTTTTTAACGGCAATCAATTTCTCTCGTCTTTCTGATGAAAATAAAGTTAAATTCAATAGTCTACGATGATTTTTAAGAAAGTTGCATTTTTTAACAAAATTTCCAAGGGGGTTAGTCATGTCTTTTTTCACGATTTCATCAAAAATTCAAAATCTCTAATCCGACTAATTGACGTACGAGGAGCTCAGATTTGCAAACCGCGTTCAATTTGGAGTTTTCGTTTGGCCGCTACGGCCGATCAAAGTCTGAAAAATCAATTATTTTCTTAAATTTTCCAAAATCCTCATGGTGACTGACTATTTTTTTTGCTATTGAAGTTAGCTGAATTTTTTTAACGGCAATCAATTTCTCTCGTCTTTCTGATGAAAATAAAGTTAAATTCAATAGTCTACGATGATTTTTAAGAAAGTTGCATTTTTTAACAAAATTTCCAAGGGGGTTAGTCATGTCTTTTTTCACGATTTCATCAAAAATTCAAAATCTCTAATCCGACTAATTGACGTACGAGGAGCTCAGATTTGCAAACCGCGTTCAATTTGGAGTTTTCGTTTGGCCGCTACGGCCGATCAAAGTCTGAAAAATCAATTATTTTCTTAAATTTTCCAAAATCCTCATGGTGACTGACTAATTTTTTTGCTATTGAAGTTAGCTGAAATTTTTTAACGGCAATCAATTTCTCTCGTCTTTCTGATGAAAATAAAGTTAAATTCAATAGTCTACGATGATTTTTAAGAAAGTTGCATTTTTTAACAAAATTTCCAAGGGGGTTAGTCATGTATTTTTTCATAATTTCATCAAAAATTCAAAATCTCTAATCCGACTAATTGACGTACGAGGAGCTCAGATTTGCAAACCGCGTTCAATTTGGAGTTTTCGTTTGGCCGCTACGGCCGATCAAAGTCTGAAAAATCAATTATTTTCTTAAATTTTCCAAAATCCTCATGGTGACTGACTAATTTTTTTGCTATTGAAGTTAGCTAAAATTTTTTAACGGCAATCAATTTCTCTCGTCTTTCTGATGAAAATAAAGTTAAATTCAATAGTCTACGATGATTTTTAAGAAAGTTGCATTTTTTAACAAAATTTCCAAGGGTTAGTCATGTCTTTTTTCACGATTTCATCAAAAATTCAAAATCTCTAATCCGACTAATTGACGTACGAGGAGCTCAGATTTGCAAACAGCGTTCAATTTGGAGTTTTCGTTTGGCCGCTACGGCCGATCAAAGTCTGAAAAATCAATTATTTTCTTAAATTTTCCAAAATCCTCATGGTGACTGACTATTTTTTTTGCTATTGAAGTTAGCTGAAATTTTTTAACGGCAATCAATTTCTCTCGTCTTTCTGATGAAAATAAAGTTAAATTCAATAGTCTACGATGATTTTTAAGAAAGTTGCATTTTTTAAGAAAATTTCCAAGGGGGTTAGTCATGTCTTTTTTCACGATTTCATCAAAAATTCAAAATCTCTAATCCGACTAATTGACGTACGAGGAGCTCAGATTTGCAAACCGCGTTCAATTTGGAGTTTTCGTTTGGCCGCTACGGCCGATCAAAGTCTAAAAAATCAATTATTTTCTTAAATTTTCCAAAATCCTCATGGTGACTGACTAATTTTTTTGCTATTGAAGTTAGCTGAAATTTTTTAACGGCAATCAATTTCTCTCGTCTTTCTGATGAAAATAAAGTTAAATTCAATAGTCTACGATGATTTTTAAGAAAGTTGCATTTTTTAACAAAATTTCCAAGGGGGTTAGTCATGTCTTTTTTCACGATTTCATCAAAAATTCAAAATCTCTAATCCGACTAATTGACGTACGAGGAGCTCAGATTTGCAAACCGCGTTCAATTTGGAGTTTTCGTTTGGCCGCTACGGCCGATCAAAGTCTGAAAAATCAATTATTTTCTTAAATTTTCCAAAATCCTCATGGTGACTGACTATTTTTTTTGCTATTGAAGTTAGCTGAAATTTTTTAACGGCAATCAATTTCTCTCGTCTTTCTGATGAAAATAAAGTTAAATTCAATAGTCTACGATGATTTTTAAGAAAGTTGCATTTTTTAAGAAAATTTCCAAGGGGGTTAGTCATGTCTTTTTTCACGATTTCATCAAAAATTCAAAATCTCTAATCCGACTAATTGACGTACGAGGAGCTCAGATTTGCAAACCGCGTTCAATTTGGAGTTTTCGTTTGGCCGCTACGGCCGATCAAAGTCTGAAAAATCAATTATTTTCTTAAATTTTCCAAAATCCTCATGGTGACTGACTAATTTTTTTGCTATTGAAGTTAGCTGAAATTTTTTAACGGCAATCAATTTCTCTCGTCTTTCTGATGAAAATAAAGTTAAATTCAATAGTCTACGATGATTTTTAAGAAAGTTGCATTTTTTAACAAAATTTCCAAGGGGGTTAGTCATGTATTTTTTCATGATTTCATCAAAAATTCAAAATCTCTAATCCGACTAATTGACGTACGAGGAGCTCAGATTTGCAAACCGCGTTCAATTTGGAGTTTTCGTTTGGCCGCTACGGCCGATCAAAGTCTGAAAAATCAATTATTTTCTTAAATTTTCCAAAATCCTCATGGTGACTGACTAATTTTTTTGCTATTGAAGTTAGCTGAAATTTTTTAACGGCAATCAATTTCTCTCGTCTTTCTGATGAAAATAAAGTTAAATTCAATAGTCTACGATGATTTTTAAGAAAGTTGCATTTTTTAACAAAATTTCCAAGGGTTAGTCATGTCTTTTTTCACGATTTCATCAAAAATTCAAAATCTCTAATCCGACTAATTGACGTACGAGGAGCTCAGATTTGCAAACCGCGTTCAATTTGGAGTTTTCGTTTGGCCGCTACGGCCGATCAAAGTCTGAAAAATCAATTATTTTCTTAAATTTTCCAAAATCCTCATGGTGACTGACTATTTTTTTTTGCTATTGAAGTTAGCTGAAATTTTTTAACGGCAATCAATTTCTCTCGTCTTTCTGATGAAAATAAAGTTAAATTCAATAGTCTACGATGATTTTTAAGAAAGTTGCATTTTTTAAGAAAATTTCCAAGGGGGTTAGTCATGTATTTTTTCATGATTTCATCAAAAATTCAAAATCTCTAATCCGACTAATTGACGTACGAGGAGCTCAGATTTGCAAACCGCGTTCAATTTGGAGTTTTCGTTTGGCCGCTACGGCCGATCAA
The DNA here is from genome assembly GCA_910593695.2 of Ocypus olens. NCBI lineage: Eukaryota > Metazoa > Arthropoda > Insecta > Coleoptera > Staphylinidae > Ocypus > Ocypus olens. The sequence continues at coordinate 4,579,071 of OU343054.1, forward strand.
AGTCTGAAAAATCAATTATTTTCTTAAATTTTCCAAAATCCTCATGGTGACTGACTATTTTTTTTGCTATTGAAGTTAGCTGAAATTTTTTAACGGCAATCAATTTCTCTCGTCTTTCTGATGAAAATAAAGTAAAATTCAATAGTCTACGATGATTTTTAAGAAAGTTGCATTTTTAAAGAAAATTTCCAAGGGGGTTAGTCATGTCTTTTTTCACGATTTCATCAAAAATTCAAAATCTCTAATCCGACTAATTGACGTACGTGGATCCCAGATTTGCAAACCGCGTTCAATTTGGAGTTTTCGTTTGGCCGCTACGGCCGATCAAAGTCTGAAAAATCAATTATTTTCTTAAATTTTCCAAAATCCTCATGGTGACTGACTAATTTTTTTGCTATTGAAGTTAGCTGAAATTTTTTAACGGCAATCAATTTCTCTCGTCTTTCTGATGAAAATAAAGTTAAATTCAATAGTCTACGATGATTTTTAAGAAAGTTGCATTTTTTAAGAAAATTTCCAAGGGGGTTAGTCATGTCTTTTTTCACGATTTCATCAAAAATTCAAAATCTCTAATCCGACTAATTGACGTACGAGGAGCTCAGATTTGCAAACCGCGTTCAATTTGGAGTTTTCGTTTGGCCGCTACGGCCGATCAAAGTCTGAAAAATCAATTATTTTCTTAAATTTTCCAAAATCCTCATGGTGACTGACTAATTTTTTTGCTATTGAAGTTAGCTGAAATTTTTTAACGGCAATCAATTTCTCTCGTCTTTCTGATGAAAATAAAGTTAAATTCAATAGTCTACGATGATTTTTAAGAAAGTTGCATTTTTTAACAAAATTTCCAAGGGGGTTAGTCATGTCTTTTTTCACGATTTCATCAAAAATTCAAAATCTCTAATCCGACTAATTGACGTACGTGGATCCCAGATTTGCAAACCGCGTTCAATTTGGAGTTTTCGTTTGGCCGCTACGGCCGATCAAAGTCTGAAAAATCAATTATTTTCTTAAATTTTCCAAAATCCTCATGGTGACTGACTAATTTTTTTGCTATTGAAGTTAGCTGAAATTTTTTAACGGCAATCAATTTCTCTCGTCTTTCTGATGAAAATAAAGTTAAATTCAATAGTCTACGATGATTTTTAAGAAAGTTGCATTTTTTAACAAAATTTCCAAGGGGGTTAGTCATGTCTTTTTTCACGATTTCATCAAAAATTCAAAATCTCTAATCCGACTAATTGACGTACGAGGAGCTCAGATTTGCAAACCGCGTTCAATTTGGAGTTTTCGTTTGGCCGCTACGGCCGATCAAAGTCTGAAAAATCAATTATTTTCTTAAATTTTCCAAAATCCTCATGGTGACTGACTAATTTTTTTGCTATTGAAGTTAGCTGAAATTTTTTAACGGCAATCAATTTCTCTCGTCTTTCTGATGAAAATAAAGTTAAATTCAATAGTCTACGATGATTTTTAAGAAAGTTGCATTTTTTAACAAAATTTCCAAGGGGGTTAGTCATGTCTTTTTTCACGATTTCATCAAAAATTCAAAATCTCTAATCCGACTAATTGACGTACGTGGATCCCAGATTTGCAAACCGCGTTCAATTTGGAGTTTTCGTTTGGCCGCTACGGCCGATCAAAGTCTGAAAAATCAATTATTTTCTTAAATTTTCCAAAATCCTCATGGTGACTGACTAATTTTTTTGCTATTGAAGTTAGCTGAAATTTTTTAACGGCAATCAATTTCTCTCGTCTTTCTGATGAAAATAAAGTTAAATTCAATAGTCTACGATGATTTTTAAGAAAGTTGCATTTTTTAAGAAAATTTCCAAGGGGGTTAGTCATGTCTTTTTTCACGATTTCATCAAAAATTCAAAATCTCTAATCCGACTAATTGACGTACGAGGAGCTCAGATTTGCAAACCGCGTTCAATTTGGAGTTTTCGTTTGGCCGCTACGGCCGATCAAAGTCTGAAAAATCAATTATTTTCTTAAATTTTCCAAAATCCTCATGGTGACTGACTAATTTTTTTGCTATTGAAGTTAGCTGAAATTTTTTAACGGCAATCAATTTCTCTCGTCTTTCTGATGAAAATAAAGTTAAATTCAATAGTCTACGATGATTTTTAAGAAAGTTGCATTTTTTAACAAAATTTCCAAGGGGGTTAGTCATGTCTTTTTTCACGATTTCATCAAAAATTCAAAATCTCTAATCCGACTAATTGACGTACGTGGATCCCAGATTTGCAAACCGCGTTCAATTTGGAGTTTTCGTTTGGCCGCTACGGCCGATCAAAGTCTGAAAAATCAATTATTTTCTTAAATTTTCCAAAATCCTCATGGTGACTGACTAATTTTTTTGCTATTGAAGTTAGCTGAAATTTTTTAACGGCAATCAATTTCTCTCGTCTTTCTGATGAAAATAAAGTTAAATTCAATAGTCTACGATGATTTTTAAGAAAGTTGCATTTTTTAAGAAAATTTCCAAGGGGGTTAGTCATGTCTTTTTTCACGATTTCATCAAAAATTCAAAATCTCTAATCCGACTAATTGACGTACGAGGAGCTCAGATTTGCAAACCGCGTTCAATTTGGAGTTTTCGTTTGGCCGCTACGGCCGATCAAAGTCTGAAAAATCAATTATTTTCTTAAATTTTCCAAAATCCTCATGGTGACTGACTAATTTTTTTGCTATTGAAGTTAGCTGAAATTTTTTAACGGCAATCAATTTCTCTCGTCTTTCTGATGAAAATAAAGTTAAATTCAATAGTCTACGATGATTTTTAAGAAAGTTGCATTTTTTAAGAAAATTTCCAAGGGGGTTAGTCATGTCTTTTTTCACGATTTCATCAAAAATTCAAAATCTCTAATCCGACTAATTGACGTACGAGGAGCTCAGATTTGCAAACCGCGTTCAATTTGGAGTTTTCGTTTGGCCGCTACGGCCGATCAAAGTCTGAAAAATCAATTATTTTCTTAAATTTTCCAAAATCCTCATGGTGACTGACTAATTTTTTTGCTATTGAAGTTAGCTGAAATTTTTTAACGGCAATCAATTTCTCTCGTCTTTCTGATGAAAATAAAGTTAAATTCAATAGTCTACGATGATTTTTAAGAAAGTTGCATTTTTTAACAAAATTTCCAAGGGGGTTAGTCATGTCTTTTTTCACGATTTCATCAAAAATTCAAAATCTCTAATCCGACTAATTGACGTACGTGGATCCCAGATTTGCAAACCGCGTTCAATTTGGAGTTTTCGTTTGACCGCGACGGCCGATCAAAGTCTGAAAAATCAATTATTTTCTTAAATTTTCCAAAATCCTCATGGTGACTGACTAATTTTTTTGCTATTGAAGTTAGCTGAAATTTTTTAACGGCAATCAATTTCTCTCGTCTTTCTGATGAAAATAAAGTTAAATTCAATAGTCTACGATGATTTTTAAGAAAGTTGCATTTTTTAAGAAAATTTCCAAGGGGGTTAGTCATGTCTTTTTTCACGATTTCATCAAAAATTCAAAATCTCTAATCCGACTAATTGACGTACGAGGAGCTCAGATTTGCAAACCGCGTTCAATTTGGAGTTTTCGTTTGGCCGCTACGGCCGATCAAAGTCTGAAAAATCAATTATTTTCTTAAATTTTCCAAAATCCTCATGGTGACTGACTAATTTTTTTGCTATTGAAGTTAGCTGAAATTTTTTAACGGCAATCAATTTCTCTCGTCTTTCTGATGAAAATAAAGTTAAATTCAATAGTCTACGATGATTTTTAAGAAAGTTGCATTTTTTAAGAAAATTTCCAAGGGGGTTAGTCATGTCTTTTTTCACGATTTCATCAAAAATTCAAAATCTCTAATCCGACTAATTGACGTACGAGGAGCTCAGATTTGCAAACCGCGTTCAATTTGGAGTTTTCGTTTGGCCGCTACGGCCGATCAAAGTCTGAAAAATCAATTATTTTCTTAAATTTTCCAAAATCCTCATGGTGACTGACTATTTTTTTTGCTATTGAAGTTAGCTGAAATTTTTTAACGGCAATCAATTTCTCTCGTCTTTCTGATGAAAATAAAGTTAAATTCAATAGTCTACGATGATTTTTAAGAAAGTTGCATTTTTTAAGAAAATTTCCAAGGGGGTTAGTCATGTCTTTTTTCACGATTTCATCAAAAATTCAAAATCTCTAATCCGACTAATTGACGTACGAGGAGCTCAGATTTGCAAACCGCGTTCAATTTGGAGTTTTCGTTTGGCCGCTACGGCCGATCAAAGTCTGAAAAATCAATTATTTTCTTAAATTTTCCAAAATCCTCATGGTGACTGACTAATTTTTTTGCTATTGAAGTTAGCTGAAATTTTTTAACGGCAATCAATTTCTCTCGTCTTTCTGATGAAAATAAAGTTAAATTCAATAGTCTACGATGATTTTTAAGAAAGTTGCATTTTTTAAGAAAATTTCCAAGGGGGTTAGTCATGTCTTTTTTCACGATTTCATCAAAAATTCAAAATCTCTAATCCGACTAATTGACGTACGAGGAGCTCAGATTTGCAAACCGCGTTCAATTTGGAGTTTTCGTTTGGCCGCTACGGCCGATCAAAGTCTGAAAAATCAATTATTTTCTTAAATTTTCCAAAATCCTCATGGTGACTGACTAATTTTTTTGCCATTGAAGTTAGCTGAAATTTTTTAACGGCAATCAATTTCTCTCGTCTTTCTGATGAAAATAAAGTTAAATTCAATAGTCTACGATGATTTTTAAGAAAGTTGCATTTTTTAAGAAAATTTCCAAGGGGGTTAGTCATGTCTTTTTTCACGATTTCATCAAAAATTCAAAATCTCTAATCCGACTAATTGACGTACGTGGATCCCAGATTTGCAAACCGCGTTCAATTTGGAGTTTTCGTTTGGCCGCTACGGCCGATCAAAGTCTGAAAAATCAATTATTTTCTTAAATTTTCCAAAATCCTCATGGTGACTGACTAATTTTTTTGCTATTGAAGTTAGCTGAAATTTTTTAACGGCAATCAATTTCTCTCGTCTTTCTGATGAAAATAAAGTTAAATTCAATAGTCTACGATGATTTTTAAGAAAGTTGCATTTTTTAAGAAAATTTCCAAGGGGGTTAGTCATGTCTTTTTTCACGATTTCATCAAAAATTCAAAATCTCTAATCCGACTAATTGACGTACGAGGAGCTCAGATTTGCAAACCGCGTTCAATTTGGAGTTTTCGTTTGGCCGCTACGGCCGATCAAAGTCTGAAAAATCAATTATTTTCTTAAATTTTCCAAAATCCTCATGGTGACTGACTAATTTTTTTGCTATTGAAGTTAGCTGAAATTTTTTAACGGCAATCAATTTCTCTCGTCTTTCTGATGAAAATAAAGTTAAATTCAATAGTCTACGATGATTTTTAAGAAAGTTGCATTTTTTAAGAAAATTTCCAAGGGGGTTAGTCATGTCTTTTTTCACGATTTCATCAAAAATTCAAAATCTCTAATCCGACTAATTGACGTACGAGGAGCTCAGATTTGCAAACCGCGTTCAATTTGGAGTTTTCGTTTGGCCGCTACGGCCGATCAAAGTCTGAAAAATCAATTATTTTCTTAAATTTTCCAAAATCCTCATGGTGACTGACTATTTTTTTTGCTATTAAAGTTAGCTGAAATTTTTTAACGGCAATCAATTTCTCTCGTCTTTCTGATGAAAATAAAGTTAAATTCAATAGTCTACGATGATTTTTAAGAAAGTTGCATTTTTTAAGAAAATTTCCAAGGGGGTTAGTCATGTCTTTTTTCACGATTTCATCAAAAATTCAAAATCTCTAATCCGACTAATTGACGTACGTGGATCCCAGATTTGCAAACCGCGTTCAATTTGGAGTTTTCGTTTGGCCGCTACGGCCGATCAAAGTCTGAAAAATCAATTATTTTCTTAAAGTTTCCAAAATCCTCATGGTGACTGACTAATTTTTTTGCTATTGAAGTTAGCTGAAATTTTTTAACGGCAATCAATTTCTCTCGTCTTTCTGATGAAAATAAAGTTAAATTCAATAGTCTACGATGATTTTTAAGAAAGTTGCATTTTTTAAGAAAATTTCCAAGGGGGTTAGTCATGTCTTTTTTCACGATTTCATCAAAAATTCAAAATCTCTAATCCGACTAATTGACGTACGTGGATCCCAGATTTGCAAACCGCGTTCAATTTGGAGTTTTCGTTTGGCCGCTACGGCCGATCAAAGTCTGAAAAATCAATTATTTTCTTAAATTTTCCAAAATCCTCATGGTGACTGACTAATTTTTTTGCTATTGAAGTTAGCTGAAATTTTTTAACGGCAATCAATTTCTCTCGTCTTTCTGATGAAAATAAAGTTAAATTCAATAGTCTACGATGATTTTTAAGAAAGTTGCATTTTTTAAGAAAATTTCCAAG